>OU612059.1:126291294-126713794 GCA_914767635.1 Melanostoma mellinum
AACATCTTTGCGCCTACTCGATAGGGTACAAAACAGAGCGTTAAAATTGATAGGTGATAGTTCAATCGTAGAATCGATTGATTCTCTTGAACATCGCCGAAACGTGACCTGTCTCTCTCTCTTTTATCGCTTTTTCCACAAACAGTGCTCTAGTGAAGTAGCCAGTTGCATTCCTCCCCTGAAACAATTTAGCCGCAACACTCGCCTCGCTAGGAATGCTCATCAGTTTTACCTTGAGCCCAACTTCGGGCGTACAGTCAAGTATAGAGATTCGTATCTCAGTCGCACCACCCGAATGTGGAATGCTCTAGGTGTCTCCTTTCTAATCCTCTCCTATTTTCCTAAATGCTCGCACTGTGTTCTATAACATTATAAGGGTAGTCATAACCCCTTGATGTGTGCGCAAACTATAAAAAAAAAAAAAAAAAAAAAAAAAAAAAAAAAAAAAAAAAAAAAAAAAAAAAAAGATTGATGTATTACGGTTGTAGATTGTAGAGCTGTTGTTGATTTAGGAACCATATCTATAAGAGTAAGTATTTTAGATTTAACAACACAATACAAATCTTCCACAGTTTCTCTGTAATTTTCCTGGTCAGTAATGTCTCCGTCACCCATATCCTCTTTAGACATAAGACTGTCAATGCCATCTTGAATTTCTAAATATTCCGCAAAATATTTTTCCAGCATTTTCAAGTGGCATGTTAGATCGTTGGCCGTCTGTTTTTCTTTGGCTATTTTCGAGTCTATTCTTGATATGCTTGCTATTTTCACACCACGCGCGCGTTTTAGATCGGTAAGAGTTTCTTCTGTCATGTTTGCAATTAAATATTTTCTAAGATATTCACAACGATTTTAACGAGACGAGTACAACATAACAGACTGACGGCGACAATGATAACGACGAAACTATGCTTTCTTTTTCTTGATCAGGTTGTCAACGAAGGAGACAATATTTCTTGAAGGTTTTTAAGAAAAAGACAAACAGATGAACAGTCACTTAGTTAAAAAATGACGAGGAAGGTATTACATAGACAACGAAACTATGTTTTTATTGATAGAGAACACGATAGTCTCAAACAATCGACGATACGATATCGAGTTAATTTGCCCGATAGAGAACACGATAGTCCCCTTTCGTTTTATTTCTTTTGTAGAACCGACATGATGATTTCAACGACGAAAGCAATGCACATGTGCTTTTATGGATTACAACTACTGTTCTATATGCACTTTTGTGGATTGCATCTACTGTCCGTTCTATGTCCACTTTTGTGGATTGCATCGACACGATTAAGACGAATAATATCTTTCAACTTTATCGCACTGAAACACGAATCCGGCTCGAAGGACCAAATGTTGAGTCGCGATTAAATAAAAACCAGAAACAAGTAAAACATGTAATTCGAAAACAATGTAAAATTGATCTTTATTTTCGTCTCTGATAGTTCAGATCCGTATTCAGTTAATGTCGTTCTTATACTAACTAATGATTCAATAAGTTTCAAAATGGACTGTATGATTTATGTTTTAGTACATAGAGAGTACTAACAAAGTTAAGAGAAACTAAGAAAAGTGTTACGTTATAAAAAATACAAAGGTATCATATAAAATAAGTAGTTTTGTCAACAAGAAAATGAAAAGTATTAAATACGATTGAACACATGATATAATCCTTATATAGAAACTTATTCAGAACCACAAAATCCTTACGAAGCTTACTAAACCTCAAATAATCAGATTGAAGCTTGGATCTACAGAATAACTGATGAGCTTTGCGCTTCTGCTTTTTTAAATCAAGGAGCTGTTTGTTGCTCCAAGGAAAACTAGAATTTTTTTTTATTGTTTTTAAGAGGAACAAACCTATCAAAACCTATTCTAAGAACTTCAATGAAGCGTTCATACATATTTGTAAGATTTAAATTCATAAATTCATAAGATCATTGAATGTTTTGCAAATAATTATTAAGCTCAACAAAATTAGCTTTATAAAAGTTTAGAGATTGTAAATTATCAGAGATATTTTTTGGAATGAATCTATAAAATTCGATTACAAACATAAGCTCTTTATGATGCATTGAGTCATTCAAAAGGGAAAAATACGGGTTAGTTAGATTAACACTAAAATCATTGTAACTAATAAAAACAAGATCTAAAATCTTTATAAAATCATTCAGAATATAATTAAATTGTAAAGGATTTAAAGAAAAAACGTAATCAATGAATAGAATTTCAAAATCTTTTGTTATATTTTAAGGTATCAACATTTTATCAATTTCAGACCATTTCCAAACTATTTGAGATAAATTAATGTCACCTAATACACATAGATTTATCAGTGATAGAGCACAAGTTGTTAATAAAATCAATATTACTTATATGTTTTTGATATAATTCAAGACAACTACTTGGAGGCACATAGCTAACAATAAAAAATAAATTTGATCTGGATTTTAAATCAAGTTTGACAGATATACATATCTGTTCAATATCTGTGCATGGTAGGACGACTTCATTGCAGCTTAGAAAAGTCCGGACAGCAACTATGATTCCACCCCCACGCTGATCAGCAGATTTACAACGATCAAATCGATATGTGTTAAAATAACGAAAGTCAAATAGTTCAGTAGAAAGAATTCCACTATAAAGCCAAGTTTCAACTATAATGATGACATCGTAGTGTAGATAACTGGAGTTAACAAAAAGATTGTTAACTTTCGTTCGGAGATCACTTGCATTATGAGAATATATTTTTAGCGAGGATAAACGAGCTGTTTCAGAAGCCGTAGATGGTGTTATAGAGTAAGGCCCTCTCAGTTGTTGTTGGGTCGTTGTTTCTTGTTGCGGAAAAAATCATGCACAATAGTATGCAAAGGCCAAAAAGATCTCTTGCAATCAAATTATATCAAATTGTAGAGCTCAAGGTTCCTACCGGCTCTAATTTCGAATGAAGAGTAATCTTTTTTGGTTGCTATCTGGTAGTACAATGGACCGGTATTTAGGTCTGAGTGCTCCAACTGGTATTTTAAAAACCTCCAACATTAAAAAAAAAAAAAAAAAATCTTTTTCCGGTGTCATAATAAATTTTCGAATCGTAAGGTTCGACACACAAACTGATGGAACATATTTCAAAATATAATTTAGTATTAAATCCTCCGAGGTTGATGGCGAAAGTCGAGACACAAAAATACTCTTTACTGATGGTAAAGCAGTGAGTTCTTCAATAAAACATTGATTCGAGGTAGAATTACATTCTGTGGAAACAATTGTTACCGAGTTGGAATACCCCTCATCCGTTATGGAAGCTATTGGGGCATCCAGTGGCTCATTAACATTGCATTCACTAGAAGAATTAGGTCTAAGAGAAGAGTAGTCACTTACTTGGGACTGAACGTTCAAGCTAGCTATTTTGACAGCTGTCGAACGTAGTACTCTTGTACCTGAAGTTGCAGCTACTAAACCTTGAAGATTTTTTTGCTTGAGCTTCTTTTGTTGATGTTTTTGGAGTTGTTGCTGATTCTCTTGTTGTTGTTGTTGTTGTTGTTGTTGTTGTTGTTGTTGTTGTTGTTGTTGTTGTTGTTGTTGTTGTTGTTGTTGTTGTTGTTGTTGTTGTTGTTGTTGTTGTTGTTGTTGTTGTTGTTGTTGTTGTTGTTGTTGTTGTTGTTGTTGTTGTTGGTGTTGTTGTTGGTGTTGTTGGTGTTGTTGGTGTTGTTGGTGTTGTTGGTGTTGTTGGTGTTGTTGGTGTTGTTGGTGTTGTTGGTGTTGTTGGTGTTGTTGGTGTTGTTGTTGTTGTTGTTGTTGTTGTTGTTGTTGTTGTTGTTGTTGTTGTTGTTGTTGTTGTTGTTGTTGTTGTTGTTGTTGTTGTTGTTGTTGTTGTTGTTGTTGTTGTTGTTGTTGTTGTTGTTGTTGTTGTTGTTGTTGTTGTTGTTGTTGTTGTTGTTGTTGTTGTTGTTGTTGTTGTTGTTGTTGTTGTTGTTGTTGTTGTTGTTGTTGTTGTTGTTGTTGTTGTTGTTGTTGTTGTTGTTGTTGTTGTTGTTGTTGTTGTTGTTGTTGTTGTTGTTGTTGTTGTTGTTGTTGTTGTTGTTGTTGTTGTTGTTGTTGTTGTTGTTGTTGTTGTTGTTGTTGTTGTTGTTGTTGTTGTTGTTGTTGTTGTTGTTGTTGTTGTTGTTGTTGTTGTTGTTGTTGTTGTTGTTGTTGTTGTTGTTGTTGTTGTTGTTGTTGTTGTTGTTGTTGTTGTTGTTGTTGTTGTTGTTGTTGTTGTTGTTGTTGTTGTTGTTGTTGTTGTTGTTGTTGTTGTTGTTGTTGTTGTTGTTGTTGTTGTTGTTGTTGTTGTTGTTGTTGTTGTTGTTGTTGTTGTTGTTGTTGTTGTTGTTGTTGTTGTTGTTGTTGTTGTTGTTGTTGTTGTTGTTGTTGTTGTTGTTGTTGTTGTTGTTGTTGTTGTTGTTGTTGTTGTTGTTGTTGTTGTTGTTGTTGTTGTTGTTGTTGTTGTTGTTGTTGTTGTTGTTGTTGTTGTTGTTGTTGTTGTTGTTGTTGTTGTTGTTGTTGTTGTTGTTGTTGTTGTTGTTGGTGTTGGTGTTGGTGTTGTTGGTGTTGTTGTTGTTGTTGTTGTTGGTGTTGGTGTTGGTGTTGTTGTTGTTGTTGTTGTTGTTGTTGTTGTTGTTGTTGGTGCTGGTGTTGGTGTTGGTGTTGGTGTTGGTGTTGGTATTGGTATTGGTATTGGTGTTGGTGTTATTGATTTTCAATCTTGTTCATTTTAGAATTCTTTTTTCTTCATCAAAAACGAGTGCTGGTTTTATATTTTAAGAAATATTTTATTCTTATTTTGACAGACCAACAAAGTGTTACATCGAGTCGTTCCTAAATGTAATCGTGATTTTGTAACAAAGTCAAACATACACAACAACAACGATGATTTTGACACTACAGCATCGCGTAACATCGAAGCCATTTAGGAACGCACCACAGCTGTGGAGAATTTGCGAAATTGCGTCGATATTACAGTGCAGACTTTTGGACAGGGTGCACCATAAGCAGATGGAGTTTTCGAATTTTTGGAGGCGGGAGAATGTTGAGAACTGAATGGAAGCAAATATTCGTCAAATAAACAATACTAACACATGCATTCCACAACATAAATGTCACAACAAAAACATAGAATGTTTACAAAAAGTAATGAAATTAATATACTTAAAGTCATATGACTAAGATTCGAGAAGAAATTAAATACAAGCAATTTACAAGTGAAAAGTGAAGTTGTGTGTTCTCTTTAAATAAAGTTTTTTTCCTAGTTTTTTTTTCCAATTTAGAAAATCATCCTAGTCGGAACAGCCCCATTCACTGAAAATGCTGTTTTTTCGCTGTCAGACTCTTTTATCCTAATCTGGTGGAAGTCTGATTCTAAATCAATAGTCGAGAAAATCTTAGCTTTTCCTAAATTTTGTATGGTCATGTTCACGTCAGGAATTGGGTATCTATCCGTAATTGTTTGTGAATTTAATTTCTGGAAATCAATTACCATCCGCCATTTAGGCCTCCCGTTCTCATCGACACCTTTCTTGGGAACTGTCCACATTGGAGAATTATAAGGTGATCTACTTTTTTGTATAATCCCTACTTCTAATAATTTTTCAATTTCTTTGTTGACAAACCCGTTGTCCGCGTGTGGATATGGATACTGTTTTGTCCATATGGGTTCGTTATCTTTAATTCGTATAGTCGCTTCTATAGTTGTAGTGAATGGAAGTGTCTCATTCAATTCATTATTTATTTTCATTAGGTTATCTATTTTTTCTTTATATGTTTCTGAATCATTCGTATAATTTATAGTTTGTTCTAACTTTTTTTTATATTCTAATTTGTATTAAAAAAAAATTATTTTTGCTTTTATTAATCTTAGTCTTTGTTCACCTAAAATAAGATCAAAATCTTTTAATTCTGAAATTTCAAATATTTTATAACAGAAAGATTTATTATCTTTTTATATCTAACTATTGATACACCATGTAATGTTTTTGTTTTTAAAGGTTCTATTGTGACCCTTTCTCCTATATCACATTTATTACTTATATAATTATTAGAAGCACCCGAATCTACTAGAATGTTTACAGATTTATCCGTTTTTCTTGTTAGACATGGTAAACCGTTTATTCGCCTAAAAAAGTATTCTCCGTTTGAAAATTAATTTCTAAATGTTTATTACTTACAACCAGGCACGAAGCGTGCCATTTTTTTTTTTTGCGGAAGCACTCAAAATAAATTCAAAAATTTGAGACTCAAATGAGACCCACACTCCTTTACATGCCTTTTGGGGGCTTTCGAAAAATTGTTCATGTCATTAAATCCACCACTTTTCCAAACACTTTTTTCATTGCTAATAAGGCAAGGCCAACAATATTTTCTTTTTGTTTTCATACATCCTGTTAGCCACGGAAAACTTTCACAAGTTTGTATTAAAAAATTTGGAGTATACACCGCTTTGTAACGGTGTTTATATTTAAGAATGGTTTCTGTCTGCCAACATCTATTATTATTTTTTTTTCTTCGAATGACCTAGCTGGATTATGGAAAAAACTTTCTATTACACAATTACACGCATTCAAATTAAATCAGGAAATATTAGTTTAAATCCTTATAAGTCACCCACAGCCACGAAAATAGTTTAAAAACTACAAACTTTAAAACCAATGCACTCTTTGTTTTCTGATAGTGAAAAAACTGACCTAGTCAATAAAATGAGTACTACCTACCCCTTTTTTTCATGAAATCAAACTCATTAACAGTGAACTGTTAAGAACAAGAAACAACTCATATACATCTTTGTTTTCTCTCTATCTCCTGTTTTATGTCATGGCATTTTCGTAATGCATTCACTCAACTCATTCTTCACACGTTGGTCCAAAGGCAAGAACCTAAAAAAATCTGTTCCACTTTGGGTTGAGATCTGAGTTAATAAAGCAAAATAATGGAATGCCTAGCCATTGCGCATTATGAGTATTTTTTGCAGAGCATTTTCGCTTATCAACATTTTTGAGTGATGTTGTGTACTTTCTGTTGGTGTGGGTATTTTGAGATTGAGCTAAGAAGACAATTAAAGAGAATGCATATGTGTTACGCATTTTAGTCACTTTGTATTTGTACATTCGTAAAAATAATGCAAAGATGTTGAGCATTCTCTGCTGGTTTGCTGTGGGGGTATTTTAAGTTGTATGTAATTAGCAGACAGACCATGTTTTCTTTTATGTAGTTATTTTGGTGAAATATTATAATGTTCTCAGAATGATGTTGACATTTATTTAACGAGATAGATTGGATAAGAACAGACTGGTATAATTTAATATCAAAAGTATAATAGAAAAATGAATAAGTTTTGGAATTTTGAATTTAATTTTTACAGGCTACCTAAGATTTTTTAAATTCGTTAACGGAAGCACTCATTCCACTCAATATATGGACGCTTCGTCGCTGCTTACAACATCCGCTTCTTATTTACTGGTGTCAATCTGGTTGACTCGTTGGAACTTATGATTCCGTCCAGAATCTTCTTGTTCTCGTTTAATCGCTGGAAATGTTGGATCCGGTGCTTGTTGTACATGTTGACGTTGATAGTTGTTCTGTTGTTGGAACTGCGGTTGGAAGCCTCGTTGTTGTAGTTGTCTAAATGGATTCCAATGATTGAAAGCTGAATTGTCCGTTTCCATTGCTTTTGGGTGATTTGGAGTAACATACTTCTGCGGCAGGGCTTTGTAATATGGTCTGAATCGTCTTTGATCAATATGGACCTGCTTTTGCATTGTATCTCGTCTTGGATTGTGATTTACCAGATTGTCACGTCTTATATGTGTATTTGTAGCATGAGACACATTATCGTGTTGTATCGTTAATGCTATAGCATATGCTTTTTTCCAGTGTACCGGGTTGATTTGAGTACAATGTTGCTTTTGTGAAACTTGAATTAAAATTTGCGCTGAATATTCGTACTGCTTCTTCCATAGCTAAGGTTTCTTGAATTTTCCTTCCTTCTTGTGATGATGTCATCGTTATTTTTGTAAGTATGAGATTTAATGCGTTATTATTTAAATCGTGATACTCTGACAATGTATTCTTTCCTTGACGAATACGTCTTATTTCTTCTTGTAGAACATAAAGAGGTCAACTGTCTGCGTATGTATAATCTAGTCTATTTATTCTTCTTCTTCTTCTTCATTTTCGGCGTTACGAGTAGTGATCTTGAAGCGATCACAACTCTCCCACTTTGCTGCTTCACACTAGTGATCCGCCTGTGGGGTACGCCGCGTTGACCTCAGAAATCGTCGGCAAGCCTCCCGGTTTTGGATTGTTCCATGTCTGAGGCCAACCAAATGCTGCTGTTTTTGCATTTGCTTGTACCAGGAGTGTTTTGGCCTGCCTTTTCTTTTTCGTCGCGAATTTGTTGAAACGTTGTACGATATTGCCTTTTTGACGGGGTTCTGCGGATCTCTCCTTTGAACATGACAATACCAACTGAGCCGGTCGTGCTGAATTTTGTCCAAGATGGTACTTTTGACATGAAGGCTTCCACGGATCTTAGTACTTCTAATTCGATCAAGCTTTGTTACTCCTGCTGTCATCCGAAGCATCTTCATTTCGGCTGCCGTCAATTTGCTCTCATACTTTTTGTACATTGTCCAACATTGTGAACCGTATGTCAGAGCTGGACGGACAACTGCTGTGTAGAGTCTTCCCTTCAGCTTAGGGGGCATTTTTCGATCACAGAAGATAGCGGAGTTTTCTCTCTAGTCTATTTATTATGGCTTTAAAATTCATTATCGTATTTTGATGCGTTATTATGTGTGCAGCTTCTCCTTGAATTTTTGTTCTGACTATCGTTAATGCGTGATAGTATTGTGGTGTACCAGAGAATATTTGAATTTCATTCATAAGGTTACATACCATAGATCTCCGAGGTCTGTATTCTTGTGAATTACCATTAAATGTAGGTATCGCTGAAAATACTGTGAGATTTATATCTTCTGGTTTTTGATAACTAGGCACTTCTGGTTTTAAAACTGGTGTAGTTGTAATTGCTTGGAAAGCACCTTGTCCAGCTTTTAATGAATCAACTTCTGCTTTTAAAGAAGTGTTCGCTATTCCTTGTCTTTTAATTTCTTCATATAGTTGTGCCATTGAAGTTTTGATGTCTATGACTCCTTCTATAGTTTATTAGTTACAGTTGTCTATCACTTTCGCAGATTAGTGTAACGATGCTTGAACTTCTTGTTATGGCTAGATCCTTATATTTTTAAAGGATCCCGGTTGAGCCCCAAGTTAATGAACTTACTATTTCATTGACCAAAAAAAAATACAAACTGTTAGTTAATAGTGATTTGTTTATTAAGCTTTCATATTTTTTTTTTTACAATTTTCACAATATAAGCATTGGCTTGAAGTGCCGTCAGCCGAAAAATGAGAGTTATAAAATCTTTCAAAAGAATATTTAATTCATTATTTGTAAATATTTTATCACAAAATTAAAGGAAAAAATTAAATTGAAGAAAAAAAAATTAAATCTTAAAAAGCTTCGTTAATTATTTGTGTACGATATTTGAGCGCAGTTTTCAGGTATGAGTATAGAGTATTCCAATTTTCTCCATCAAGTACTCGGGAAGATTCTTCCACTGACAGAGTGATCTTTCCGCAGTGCGATAACCGTATTTTGTTAAGTATTGGGCAGATGCCGATAAAATGACGAATATCTTCTTTTGTCCTTAGGTTGCACAGAGAGCAGTTCACGTTGTCGACGTTTACGTACGGCAGGTAATTCAAAGGTAAAAGTTCGCCTCTTGCTTTGAAAAGGGTTGAAATCATATCCAGGCTATATCTATCATTGAAGTAGTTCACCTCTCTGAATTCGTGGTTTAGCTGCTTGTAACTGCTTCTTGTTTCGCTCTGTTCGCATTTCAACTTAAAAGTTCTCATAGAGTGTTGTTCTATTTTTGTTATTATATCGTGGGTTCCTTTACTTATAACTGTATCTCCTGCCCACAGTGTAATATTATATTGGTTTTCGAGTCTCGTCCATTCGCCAAAACACTGAAGATTTCTGTCTCGCAGATGTTTTGCAACTACGTTTGGGAGGCGATTGCTGGGAAGTGACATGACCTTAGAGATGTAGGCAAAGTGAAGACTTAGAGTGTAAATGTGTAGTGGTGGTAGCCCCGTTTCCAGGTGAAGCATGTAACTCGGTGTATTGTGTGGAAGTCTGAAATTTTTTTTAATAAAGAACCTTAAGAGTTTTTCGACTTCTTCATATTCATAGATTCCCCAAATTTGAGAAGCGTAGCACATTATGGATCTTGCCACCGCTTCAAAAATTTTGTATTTAGCACTTGGTGCTACATTGGTTGACCCTATAACTCCTCGCCAACTGGTGTTAATTGCACGTTTGGATTCTATTAATTTTCCTTGCAAATGTTTTTTAATGTTTTATCATCAGTATTATCATCATTTGCATCATGTTTGATGTTTCTGCAAGAATGACAATGTCGTCTGGATACATTAAAAGCTTTATTCTTAGCCCACCAAAAAGTATTCCTCCCGGTAAAAATCGAACTATATCGTCTAGGAAGATAGAAAAAAGTAACGGACTTAAGAGGCATCCTTGCTTGACTCCTGTTTTTGGTTCGAACCAATCTGACAGTCTGTTTCCAGAAAAGATTGGCAACCCTGGTTCTAAACGTTAAAACGCTAATTTATAGTTGCTCCACTAAATTTACAAATTTAAAGGTTTTTAAAAGTTTAACTAGTGCTAACTAAAGTATTCAATAATTAAGACATCTTTCTTCAACCATCTCATCACGAATTAGATAAAAAAAGGTGAGTCAAACAAGTAAACGCAAAAAATAAATCATTCGCCATGAATCGTACACCGCCAAAAGTAAACATCAACGCAACGTCAGGTAAACCTAAAAGACCCCGCTCCGATGAAACACCAGAGAAGGATAAAGCTAATTGCAGCAGAAATAACGCATCGGTAGGAAGTATGCAAATTTCCGATCTACAACTCCTTTTTGCGAATCTTCTAGATGAAAGATTACAAAAAATGGCAACAAAATCAGATTTAGAGTGCATTAGTCACGAATTAAAATCACTTCGCACCAACAACAAAGAACTGAAAGAACAGGTTCAAAGAATGGAAGTGAGATGTAATGCACTTGAAAGACAGGTTGAGATGCTAGAGCGCAAAGCAAATGAAAAAAATCTTGTTGCACATATTCCAACTCAAAACGGTGAGGATGCGGCTGAGAAAGCAAAAGTTCTATGCATGGACATGATGAAAACCAACAATGCTTCGCTAATTACATGCGCAAAAATTATTCATGCTGGGGAAAAAATAACAAATGTCATTGTGCAAATGCAAAATAGCGATGATGTTGACAAAATTCTAAGAGCAACGAGTGTGCTAAAAGGCACAGGCATCTCTTTACACAGAGACTACCCACAGGCCATGAGAGCAAGAAGAAGACAGCTGATGAAAATCCGAAACGAGATCTACGCAAGGAATAAAAACATTAAATCACAATTTAAAGGCCAAACTCTGAAAGTGGACGAGCATATCTTTTATTTCGACAAAAATAATAACATCCAAGCAAAAAATGGAAATGTCAAGGATATTCTTCGCGATTTGTTAGGAGAGGACTGTCAATATGTGACAATGACAGAAGAAACAAGTGATGCCAATGATCAACAATTTTTAGAGAATGCGCACTCAGGTGCTCAAACTGTTCCGCAAACTCAAATCCAACTTCAATCGCGTATTACTGCGTGAACACAATGCATACGCATACGCATACGGAGCCGGAGCCGCAAGAGCTGTCAAAATATTAAAAAGTAGCAAATCCATTGATGTGAACACAATGCATACGCAACGCACTACGCGCCGCAAGCCGCAGACGGAAGAGTTGGCTAACTTTTAACTTTTACGTGCGTACTCAATAAAGTTGTTTTGGTTTTAAAGGCGGTAGAAGATGGACGAGTCGGAAAAAATTATTGAAGCAGTGCGAAGCCGAGAGATGTTATGGAATTTGTGTAACAGAAATTATAAAAATGTTAAAATGAAAGCCAAGGAGTGGAAAAACATATCTGAGGAATTGAATTTGCCCTGTAAGTACATGTTTGCCGGTATTGTAGGTTTGACAAGACATATATTTTTCTTTTCAGTTGAACATCACAAAAAAAAAGTGGAGGTCTCTTCGCGACACTTATTTAAGAAATGTTAATAAATCGAAAGTGTCAGGACAAGCTGCCGACGATGTAGAGCCCGTTGGAAGGTATTCCATGCAAATGGAGTTCTTGAAAGACCATGTAAAGCCAAGAACGTAAGTATTTAGATACTTCGGAATTAAAAAGAATGATTTTGATGTGTTTGGTTTTTTTATATACCTAGAACAATGGGAAACTACATCGAAGAAAGGCAACAAACATTAACAACACCAACACCAACAGCAATGACACCAGTGGTCCTAGTGGATCCAGGCAGCCCAGTCTTCGACGACCTGGAGGAAGAAGAAACACTCCCGTCGTGCTCTACTCCGCTGGCATCGACGAATGCTTCAGCTTCAGCTTCAGCTTCAGCGCCTAAACGAAGGAGAACAGGGCCGTCGATGTCTGCAGTAGAGCAGACATTTATGAGTACTTTGAGCTGCATGAAGGAGTATATAGCGAGGCCGAAAGTAGATACACCAGTAGTGCAGTCATCGGAAGACGAATTGTTTTGTCGATCGATACTCCAAAAAATACAAATCTGGATTACACCCATCAAAAAAACCATCTCTTCATTCTCTCTTTCCATTCTAGCTTTTATTTTATTTTCACACACTCAAATTTGATATACTCGTAAATTAGATTTCATGCAATCAGCTGACATCAATACAGACCTTATGAAAAAAAAACACGTACGACGTCCAGCTGCATTGTGTGCAGTTTTTAAAAAACACGTACGACACAGTTTGACAGCTCTTTCAGCACCGGCTGCGTATTGCGTCTGCGGCTCCCATTGTGTTCACGCAGTTAACCGTGGATCGAATATGAAAAAGAACTTTTAGTAAATGCCGTCTGCCAAAATGAACCTTTTAATAATAATATGCGTAGAATTAATGTTAAGAATTATAAATTACTCTCATATAACATATCTGGGTTAGTAAATAAATCTTTATGTGTAGATTTTTATGATTATATAAATAATTTCGATTTAATATTTTTATTTGAAACATTTGTCACAGACAATAAATCTCATTTATATGAAAATAAGCTTATTAATTTTAAATTTGTCTGGATACCTGCTATAAGAACCAACACTAGAGGTAGAGCAAGCGGAGGATGCTACTATGGGTATAAAAAAAACATTCAAGACATCAAATGCAGCTTTCTATCTGTAAATGGAATGACTGTTTTAGACCTAAACTTCGATAACAAGTCCCTTCGAATAATACCTGCTTATATTAACTGCAACCATTGGGAAACTGATTTCAATATACTGCAAGAAACACTTAACTGCGGAAACCACAACAACGTTTTAGTTATTGGTGACCTAAATGCTCGTATTGGAAATGAAGCTGGTGCTGAAAACAATCTACAAGCTAAGGTGAGGCGATCAAAAGATTCAATATGTAATGCAAGGGGAGTAAAACTCCTGAATTTATGCGATGAGTTCGGGCTTCGTATATTAAATGGAACGACGGAGTCGGATGAGATGGGAAATTTCACATTTGTTGGAAGACAAGGGACCTCAGTAATCGATCTGAGCCTCTTGGGTGGAGATTGGAACTCATACGCTAAGGACCTGGAAGTTGATCATGTACCTTTTTCTGAACACCTGCCTATTGTGGTAACATTTGGCATTGAAGTGGCGGAAATTGATATCATACGAGAGATGAAACTAATACCTAAGCTTACATGGAAAGAAAAACATGCAACCATTTATAAAAGAAACCTAGCTCGGATTTTATCTTCACGAGAAATTGATAACTTTGAGCAACTAAATAAATTAATTAGTGAAGCATATCCTTCAAATAATAACGTTGATTATGGAGGACGTGGAATAAGACAACCATGGTTCGACAAAGACTGTATGAGAGCTAGAAAACAATCCTTCACATGGCTAAAACTGTTTCGAAATTCAAATAGGGATCACTTTAAGGAAATATATATCCAAACCAATGCAAAATATAAACGAATGTGTAAAGAAAAGAAAATAGCTTATCATGAAACTCAGGCTTCAAGGTTAGCGTTATGCAAAAACGCATCTGATTTCTGGAAAACTGCAAAAAATGTTAACGGGAAAAAATTCGTTATTAGTAAGGACTTGAGCCCAGCGTTATTGGCTTCACACTTCATTAATCTTTTAAATCCAGAAAACCCAAGAAGCTCGCTTCAATATGCGATGCCAGCGTTTGTTGATGAATTCTTGGACTGTGAAATAACGGAGCTTGATGTCAGTACAGCTTTAAAAGTACTCAAAGATGGAAAAGCACCTGGGCCAGATAGAATTCCAACAGAACTGTACAAATACGGAAACACAGAGCTTATGAAACAAATTACAATTTTATTTAATAAGGTTGTGGAAACTGGAGCCATTCCCAAAGAATTCAAGGAATCACTTATTTTTCCGATTTTCAAAAAAGGCGATAAGGCAGATCCAGCAAGCTACAGAGGCATATCATTCCTGAACGCGTCATACAAAGTCTTCACGGAAATCTGGAGAAATCGACTGGCATTGTGGATAAATCGTAATGATAAAATCAAAGAGTACCAAGCGGGTTTTAGATCAGGATACTCCACAGTGGATAACATTTTCGTCTTAAGTAGTATAGCAGAATCCTACCACATAAGAGGTCTTAAGCTATATACATTTTTCGTAGACTTCAAGGCAGCATTCGATACCGTGGATCGCAGAGCACTTCTCTACAAATTATATACGAAAGGGTTATCAAGGAAGTTCTGCACTTTAATGGAAAGAATGTATGATGAGACTTGGTCAACAGTTTGGAACGGTGAAAATCTTTCAGAGCCATTTCAAACAAAATTTGGTGTGAGACAAGGATGCTCCTTGAGCCCTTTGCAATTTGCATTGTTTATCGATGATATTACAGATTACTTACCAGGAGGCATTGAGTATGGTAATCATAAAATAAAAGCCCTTTTATTTGCGGACGACATTGTCATAATGGCTAATTCACCTGAAACATTGCAAATGATGATAAACAAACTGGTCGAGTACTGCAACATGTGGAACCTTACTGTTAACCTAGATAAATCAAAAGCTATGGTCTTCAAAAAGAACTCTGGAAGGAACGCAGGAAATGAACATTGGTCTTTCAACAATCAAGCTATAGAAGTAGTCAGGGAATATAAATATCTTGGGGTATACTTCACGCCAACCCTCAATATGGAGAGACACCTCAAAGAAAAGCTGGTGAACGCCAAATCAGCAATAAGCTCAACCTGGAATAACTGCTTCGCAAACAAGCATGTAGCTCACAGCAGCAAATATCGAGTGTTTGAAGCTGTATCGGAGTCTGTGTTACTCTATGCAGCGCAAGTGTGAGGTGCCAAACAGTATGAGACAGTAGAGAAACTGCTGAGATATTTTGTGAAAAGGATCTTTCAACTTCCAATTTCTACTCCAAATTATGCGATAATGCTCGAAACTGGACTATCACCGCTCTTCATCAAGACCCTCAAACTTCAGGTGGATTATATCCTAAAGGTGCTGAATATGCCTTACGGAAGACTACCCAAGATAGCTGCGCTAAACACAATCAGGAGCAAAACCGGATGGTTTGGTGAATGGATGGATCTGGCACGTGCATGTGGTAGCCCGTTGAATCTTGACATCGAACAACATACCTCGTGGAAGCCAATTCTCTATGGGCTGATCAAGAAGGTGGACTGGATGTGCAGGGATGATTTCCTCAGGGAAGCGTCAAGCTCGGTTCACAGAGCAACGTATAGTGTGCTAAACCACAACTTGAAGGAATCAAACTACTTCCGAGATGAATATAGCATCCAACAAATCTCAATGATGGTTAAGCTAAGAGTGGAACTAGTCAAACTCAATTATATACCACACCGGGAGGATCTACCAGTAATATGCAGCATTTGTAACCAAGGAGTTCGAGAAGATGTTGTTCATTTTTTGGGAAAATGCCCAACACTAAAAGAGACAAGAAGATATTACTTCGGCGAAGACTTTTTAGACGAAGAATGTATTCTTCTTTTGTTAAATGAAGTGGATGTGAAGAAATTAACTAACTATTGTAGAATAGCACTAGCTTACCGGGAAAAAATTATAAGTGAAAACTTTTAAGAAAAAACATGAAAATATCGATAGAAGCAATAACTAAATATGCAATTTAATAAAATATGAAGTATGTATTTATAAAATAGAAATTATGTCAATCGGCAGACGGCAAAGCCATGTCCAAATTGATTATTTGTATTGTACACAAACCTAATGCTTATAATGTTTAAAAACTAATAAATAATCTAATAAATCTAAAAAAAAAATCAGTCTGTTTCCATCCCATACTGCTGTTCGGTTTCCTTGATAGAGGTTTTGCAGGACTTTCAGTACTTTTGTAGACACTCCAATGCTACTTAATTTGTATATTAATGCCTTTCTGTCTACCGAATCAAACGCTGCCTTAAAATCTACAAAAAAAGCATAAAGTTTCTTTCCTTTTTCAAGAAAGTACTTGGCAATACTTGTGAGGCAAAATATATTGTCCACAGTGGAGTACCCTTTCCGAAACCCAGCTTGGAATTCGCTGAATATATTGTTTTCCTCTACCCACTCTGTAAGCCTATCCAGAATGATCCCAGTGAATATTTTTGCTATTGCGTTTAGAAAGGATATTCCTCTATAATTGCAAGGTTCTCTTGGGCTTCCTTTTTTAAATATGGGGAATAAGATGCTATTTTTAAATCCGTTCGGGATGTCACTCGTAGAAAATATAAAATTGAAACTTTTGGTCATATTGTTCAGGAATTCCTCCGTTGCTCCTTTGAAAAACTCGTAGGGAATCCGATCATCTCCTGGAGCTTTGTTTTGGCCACATCGGCCAATGATTCCGCAGACGTCTTCCAGGGTGATATTTCGGTCCAAGAGAGCGACTTCTTGCAGGGGCAGTGTATAATGAAACGTGTTTCCGCTTAGTGTTTTCATTTAAGAGGGATTCAAATTAAGTTGCTAAAACAGTAGCTTCAACTTTGATGTTATGTCCAAGAGCAGCGCCATTAATTGCCTTGGCAACTTTCCAAAACGTCTTACTGTCCTTTGTGTTCGCAAGTTTTTCCGCTATTCTTATTGTATAAGCTTTCCGTTTTTGCATGCAAATGTTTTTATAGCATTTGTTAGCATTTTGGTACAATTGCTTTGAATAGTCGGTGTTTTTTTTCCTCAGGAGCCTCAAAAAAGAATATGATTTTTTTCTGGCTTTTTCACAATCCCAGTCAAACCATGGTTGTCTTCCTTTTTGACTTGTTTCTCTTTGCTGCTTCGAGTATACAATTCGTGAGTATATCAGTCCCTCTCATGGATTCAAGTTCGTTTGTATTTACTTGCGAAAGCTGATAATTGAGATTCATCTTATATGATTCGGCTTTTTCCTCTTTCCATTTGAGTTTCGGCAACAGATTCTTATGGGGTGCGAAGGTGTATTCCTGGCCAGTCACATACATTCCCAGGGAGATTGGCATATGATCTAAGTGATTTTTTCCCAGTACCTCGAAAACACTAATCCAGCTGATTGGTTTTCCTTTAGTAAAACAATAGTCAATTGTTGACGTTGCAGTGCCCCTCACAAAGGTTAAGTGGCCTTTTTCATCAGCTCGATAAGTTTTTTTCCGTTGCTGTCAGTTTTTTTGTCGAAAGAAACTCGCGTTTTATATAATGTTTCCGGGAGTTTTTCTTCGATTTCATTTATTATCTGGGCATCACCCACTCTTCCATTAAAATCACCCATGAGTATTACATCATCTTTTCCAAACTCTGTTAAAAAGTAATGTAGGCTTGTGAAGTCTTCCATCCATTTGTTGCAGTTAATGTATACTGGAATCACGTACAATTTTTCATTTCCTATTGCCATTTCAAAAAAACCACGGTTGAGTTCTTTTACAAAGTTGCAGTTCAATATATTTTTCAGCTCTTTCCTTATACCATACAACGATCCCCCACTGGCTCTCCCTCGTGTAAACGTCCTTACAGCTGGAATCCAAAGCAGTTCGTGGTGCACAAAGTATTTTTCGTATCTTTCCATATCTTTTTCTATAAACGTTTCATATAACATAAAAATATCATAATTGCTAACTAATTCAAAAAAATCATTAAAAAGTAGTTTACTACATAAACCTGCTATATTGAAAGAAATTATTTTTAAGGATAAGTTATTTTTACTTAATTGTTTGTTAATTTTATTTTCTAAGTGGCTGACGGCATTACAATTAAATACGCTGAACGCGTTCATTGGTGTTCACAGTTTGAGAGCCGCAGGGACCCTCATTTGACTTTTAAATGTTGTGACTTAACAGCTGTTCGATGAGTGACATTCCTCCTTCATTGGGCGCGTTCGTTGCAATTCAGATTTTAAGATTAACTGAAAAACTTATTCAGTTTTGCGTCGAACGGTCTTCTAAATTTTTTGTCAGATTTGAATGGTATTGGGATTCACCTTTCAATTCTGCTAGGAAAGATTTGATAAGAAATAAATAATTTCTTGTAGTTGGTTCAAAATAGTATAAACTTATAGTCCAAAGCATTTCTCTTCAATATTTGTGATTAGAAATATGCGTGTAACTACAATTTGAATAGACTTCGAGTGAAAATGTAGCAAATAATTTTCTTAAAAATCTATTTCCTTTGTAAGGGTTTCCATTAATAATCTTTAATTATACGACAAATTGCCTAAAAATAAATTAGAGTTCAGTTTAATGAAAAAGTTCACTACAAAAATGTTTCCACAAAAAGCTAACCGAAAAATACAAAGTAAAGTTCAATTGTCATGTAGGCTATTTATCGCATCTGACAGCTTAATAAACTAAATCTAGATTTTCAGCCTGCTTTTCTTGACTGAAAAACTGAATCGGTAAAAACTAACAGCTGATGAGTTGTCAACTGAAAAACTTAACTTCTGGCCAATCAGAGGCCGAGAATAGTTAGTTAATCTGAAAATCTGAATTGCACCGAACGCGCCCATTGTCGCAAGTCACCTCGTTGTTTACATTTAAATAGAATAATTTTTCGTGAATTTTAAGTTTATCGCCGCGAAGTTGAATATTAATGGTCGGGTTCTTGGCCATAATTTCGTTTTTTATTTTCAGCATGCGTCTTCTCCTTTCGCGTGCCGCCGCCGGGTAATCTCTGTGCATTGAAATCCCCGTGCCTCGAAGTTTGTTTGCTGTTTGTAATACATGGGTGACGTCTACTTTGTTTTGAAGTTCTACAACGACATTCTCAACATTTGGTCTTGTAGTTCTCATGGGTCTGGCTGAAGACACGGCTGACGCGTTTTCGGTCTCCCGGAAGTTAAGGCATAGCGTTTTTGCTGTTTAGAACTGAATTGAAGCAAATACTAGTCAAATAAACACTACTAAAACATGCAATCCACAACATAAATGTCATAACAAAAACATAGAATGTTTACAAAAGTAATGAACTTAATATACCTAAAGTCATATGACAAAAAAGTTCTAGAATTAAATACAAGCAATTTGAAGGTGAAAAAGTGAAGTTTTGTGTTTTATCTAACCTAGTCGGAACACAAACCATATCAGACCGGTCAGAGTCTGATGTCTTAGTCCTGTTGAATCTTCAGAGTAAAAGAAAATACAAAGTTCTAGTAGGTACAAAGTATTTATTTCACGATGTCTACCGCACAACGCAACGGTCGTACATTTTAAGGCGACCTCAGTACTGAGTAAATCCTATTTATACAATTCGTGTGCTACAACATATTGTGCCCATATTTATTTATCTTAAATTCTATTTCAGGAGATGACTGTGTGCAGAAGGTCACGAACAGTTATCTCCTTTGTTTTATTTATCTTTTATTAAATATTGTATAGTTATCTATAATTGTTGGGAATTTCATAGTTAACACATGGTTAACATTCATGTGTCCACTATCTTAAAATGTGTTAAACATTCATGTGTTAACTCGGGCGCATATTAGGCAAATGTTGGCGAATTTAGCCCTGATGCGGATGGTCATTATACGCTCATTAACTGTATTTTGTCTGATAATAGCAGTTGCCATAGTAGATGTCGCAGCTCGCAGTTTTTCATCTTCTTTGTGACCTCCATCGCACTTCTTGGATGGCGGTTATGTCTGCTTTGCAGCAGTTAAGGGCGTCCACTATTTCTCCAGCTGCACGTAATCCATTTAGTGATCTAACGTTCCACGTGCAGATCCGGAGGTCATTGTCCTTTATTCGTTTGCTTGGGTCGTCAACTTTAAAATCATACCGAATCCGAAGCTATTGGTTGTTTTGGAACTGTCCTTTTTTTAAGTGGTTGGGTAGTTAACCCTACGCACAACCCCCAACCTGGAGGGCCATAATCCAATGCTGGTTTCTACTAAATACATCATTCTTCCTATAGGTCGCTTAATGATGCCTTCTATCCATTTGTTCTTCTGCTGGTACTGCCTTACGAAAATTGTTTGTCCTGGACTGAGCTTTGATGCACTTGGTAACTCCTCTTTTGGTATTTCTGGAAACCAAGGCGATAATAGATTTCTATGTCGACGCCCATGTTACTTCTCAGCAGGCAAAACTCCGTGTTCATCCGGAAGGCAACGATATGTTGACAAGAAAACAGATAAGGCCTCAGCACAATTTGCTTGTTCCTTGTCCTGTAAAATTATATCAATAGCATTTTTAAATGTTAGGACCATTCTTTCCGCAGCTCCATTTTATTCGGGATTGAAAGGAGCGGATCGAATGTAACGAATCGAATAACTATTACAGAATTTCTTAAATTCTTCTGATACAAATTGGGGTCCATTGTCTGACACCAATGTATGTGGTAGTAACTGTAGACAAAATATCGAACTTAATGCATTTACGGTAGCTTTTGAGGACATCCGAATTACAAAAAACTTTTTTGAGAGCCCGAAGATGGAATGATATTTCCGAAACGCGTCGCTAAGTCATATTAAATGTTGTGTTTTTATTGTTAATAAATAACAAAATAAAAGTGTTTTCATTTTTGCTTTCAATCATTGAAATTCATTTTTACTTCACATTAAACATGGAGACAAAATCCTTATTATATCTTCTCTCTCTCTCTCTTCTCTTCTCGCGGTACATTATCTTCTTTCACCCAATTGACTTTGAAATGTAAAGCATCAAACCAATCTTGTCCCATAATGTTTGCTCCTCGTTCGCAGTTAACAACTAACAACGGCAAACGGTACAACTGATTATCCCAACAAAAATTAACATTGCAAACACCTTTGACTGGCACTCTTACATCTCCGTAAGCTTTCATGATACGAGTTGTGGGTGAGCACTGAGGTTTTCCAAGGCTTTCATAGCCTAGCTGAGCTACAATGGAACAAGAAGCTCCTGTGTCCAACTGAAAACAAATTGGAAGAATGTTAACCTGCAACGTAATAAATATTTTTCGATCAGTTTTCATCAGTTTTCAATCGAGTTGTTAACACTTCCTCAACTGATTGCTTGTCTGATGACGATTGCATGCACTCATCAACTAAATTTATATTATGTGTAGTTACTGTTTGCCCCTAAGCCAAATGAACAATTTCCCCTCTTTGTCTGACCTCTTCCACGACTCTTTGACCGTTGCAGATTTTGCGGGTGATCGTCTTCTCTCTTAAATTGCTTACCTAAGCACACACTTTTGATGTGACCTTTGCGTTTACAGACATCGCAAATGGTGTCGATGTACCTACAATTGCTTCTCTCATGGTGAATAAAACATGCGGGACATGACTTTCTAACGGGAACATTTTTGTGTTCGATTTATTTTGTTGACTCTTTAACTGGAGAACACTCACGTCAGTACCTGCTGCAGCTGTTGTGGGGAAGTGCTGCTTAGGTTAGGTTAGGTTGAATGGGGGGTGCAGCCACAAGTGGCAACACCTCACTCGGATCTCAAGGATCCATGTGCTCCCCGGAAAATCAGAGGATGACGAAATGGGAGGATTGGAGAGGTAGTTGGTTATTGTGGTAGGGAACTCCCACTGAACCACTTGGAACCCTGAATAAATTTCAGGACGTTGCTTAGTGGGAGATTAGAGATGTCGCCTAGTTCGTCGAAAAAGTATTCTCCGAGGGTTTTTTTCCGAGTGTGGGCAGCTAGGACACTCACAGAGGAAGTGGAATGATCTCTCCTCTGCCTCCTCATCTTGGCATCCTCTGCATAAGTCGGATGTGCTAATGCCCATTCTCATCATGTGGGTACCCAACGAGTTGTGTCCCGTGAGAATGCCAATCAACAGAGAGAGCCGAGGTCTGCTTAGCTGGAGTAGAAATTCTGTTTTTTTCTTGGAAATATCTGGCCAAAGGTTTCTAGAGACTCGGCATGTTTCTAAAGATGACCACCTGTCCTTTTTACGTTTGCCTGGATCGTTAACTTTGGAATCATTATCGTTATACGAGGGTCTTGGTTGTTTCGGAAGCATATGTTTTTTCCGTGGTTGGGTAGTTAACCCTACGCACAACCCCCAACCTGCAGAGCTAGGTCCTTTTGGGACCCCTTCGGACATAAAGCGTTGCAAAATCCAGTGTCAGTATCCTGCTGCAGGGGTGTGAGATCTGCCGTTGGTTCACCAGGAGCTCATCGGCCACCCTCTCTATTTCAATACCCTGTCCTAGTATTGGAAGACCCTGAAAGACCTTTAAGCCAAATATTTTGGAGTAAATCCTTCAGGGGTTTCTGCTTTTTTGACTGCTGGGTTCCACCGTTGCTTCTGTCATTCAAATTCATTTCCGACAAGCTATGGTAGACCACTGGGTTTCGGAGAGTCAGTCATTATTTGCATAGCTTTATAGTGTTGATCACAATTCTTTTTTTCCGTATTCCTTTGTCAACATCATCGTCGAAGCATCCCAGTTTCACATCTGGACGCCGCCAAGTTGACACCAGTCTGAGCCTTCCCGAATAGTACACGCCCAACAACTAACATGTCTAACTAAACAAGGAAAAAATACTTTTTTCTTATAGAGTTTGCTTTTGTAGCAACCAGAACAAAATGTCAAAATTTTAAGAAAATCTTAACTTTTGAATTCAATAAGTTGAAATATCTAAAAACTTGGAACAAAAAAAAAAAACAGAAAAAATATTTCATTATTCTTTGACAACTTATATTAAATTTTAATAAATATTTTTGAGCAAATTCCAATGTTTTAGCCAGAAAACTAATATTTCTGCTTTAAGTTCAGGTAGGTTTAAGTCTCTTACTAAGTCATTAAACTCTTCTGAATTTATAAGATATGGTTCAACAGACACTGATTCGGGTAAAAATTCGCTTTTCGGTAAATTGAATTCGCTACAACCAGACAGGAAGGCACAGGAAAATGTTCACTGTGGGTTACTGGAGCGGTTATTAATGGCAGATCTGGGTTCTGAATCTTTTTGACATTTCCCCCAGCCGGATGCTTGCGTGGATCAACTACGCAAAAGTAGAAATCATTGATGTGATTAGTGGGTTCCCTCCATATTCTTCAACTTCATTTTTTTTCACACCTCGATACCAAGATGAAAAAAAAAATAGCATACATATATAAATACTAGCTGACCCGCCCGGCGTAGCTCAGGCCCTACGTTCATCAAATTGAAAGTTAAGTAAAGTAGTTTCAAAGTTTCTATGCTTGTGGGAGAGTGGTGATTAAATATAGTTTATGTTTCTCAGGAACAATTAAGCACTCTAACGATGACAGAATTTGTGGGATCGGTATATCATTTTCCAAGTTCCCGAATATGTCCCAGTTACTGGACATCCCATATGGGGATGAAATATAGTCTATGAAGCACCGTATTGTAATGACGAAAACTGTACTGAAATCAGTACAGTGATTTTTGAATTCCAGTTCCCGTTCCTGTGGGTAAATGTTGATGAACTATAGTCTATATTACTCAGGGACATTGAAGCACTCTAACCATGAAAGAATTTTTGGAATTAGTTAAGTGCTTTCCAGGTTATTGATTATGTCACCATTCCCGCTTCCGTTCCCGAAAGAATATGTAAAGAAAATAATTATAGTCTTTGTTACTCAGGAGCACTTTACACTCTAACGTTGAAATTTTTTGGAATTGGTCCAGTATTTTCCAAGTTCCCGCTTATTTTCTTGTTCCCGTCCCATTCTCGTGGGAATATAGGGATGAACGCGTACTGTAATAGCGACAAAAATGACAATTCGTTTCAGTGGTTTTTGAATTTCCAATCCCGTTCCCATTACCGTTCCTGGGAGAATTTGAGGATGAATCTAAATATTCCCCCTTTACCATTATCCATGAATGGTACCTGCATCCAAGAAACCGAAAAGCTGTCAGTACTTGTTATGTGTGTAAACGACGATCTTCGTTGGAATGACCACATATTTGAAGTCGCCAAAAACGCTGCTAAATGCTTAGGTTTCTTAAGACAATGCAGGAAGTTCTTCACCCCTTCTGATCTGGCTACAATTTATAAGGCCTTCATCCGCCCAAAACTGGAGTATAACTCCCATATCTGGTCAGGTACTGCTCAAACATCTTTGCACCTACTTGATATGGTACAAAATAGAGCGTTAAAACTGATGGGTGATAGTTAAATCGTAGAATCGATTGATTCTCTTGAACATCGTCGAAGCGTTACTTGTCTCACTGTTTATTATCACTTTTTTCACAAACAGTGCTCTAGTAAAACAGTCAGTTGCATTCCTCCCCTGAAACAATTTAGCCGCAACACCCACCTTGCTAAGAATGCCCATCAGTCTTACCTTGAGCCCAATTTCGGCCGTACAGTCAAGTATAGAGATTCTTATTTTAGTCGCACCACCCGTATGTGGAATGCTTTACCTGGCTCTGTATTTCAACTACATTACGATTTACAAAGGTTCAAAAGCAAGGTAAGGGCGGCCGTGGTGCAGTGGTAGAGTGTTCAGTAGGTAGGTAGGCCGGATGCGTGGGTTCGAATCCCGCTCTGGGCATCTACTTTTCTTTCAGCCTCCCAGTTTCGTATGGACGCCGCCCTTGAGGTTATATGTGAAATAACTAACACCTTATTTCCACTACTGCAACACAGAAAAAAGGGAAGGCTGCTACCCTGGTAGTACAATGGACCGGTAATTATGTCTGAGTTCTCCAGATTAGCATATAAACCTCCTCTTGTGTATCGGTGTATCCAAGGCCGTCTTTACCCTTTTGGGGGCCCTGGGCACTTTTTGAAAATGGGGCCCCTGTTTGATTCTATAAAAATGTTATGTTGGTGTAGTAAAGGTATACAGAAAAAAAAACACATAACTTTGAATCAATATTTCAGCAATCATTATAAATCATTGTAAACGTAAATAATTATTGCAGCATGTCTATGCTTTAACATAAATATTGACATAAATATAAACAATGTAAGAATAAAATCAAAATAATTCCTATTTCATAAAAGAATTCAAATATAAACAAAATTTAAATAGCAAAAAATTTAATTCATAATGTAGTTTAAGGAACAAAATATTGATATGCAAAAGGATGGACAGAGCAATGTTTATTGAAGGAGTCTTTTTTCTTGATTTAAGATATAAGCAAAATCATTGATTATATCTACAAAATCGATACCTCTGAGGATGTCGTTTTCGATTGACATCAGCGACAAACTTGCGAATTTTTCTTGAACCATTGGAGTTCTGAGTTCGTTTTTTATTCTTTTTAACTTAGAGAAGGAACGTTCACTGTTGCAGTTGGTCACCATAAAACTAAGAAAATTTTAAGTGCAATTTCAACACTTGGAAATTCATCTCCAACTTTATTTGTTTTTGAGAAATTATAAAGTTCTAGAATATTGCCAGTTTTTTCATTTTCGTGTCGAATAGTTTTCTAGTATTGTTTTAGTTAATCTCCGTTTACATCTTCAGTGTAAAATTTAGTTAAAGATTTGGAATTTTCTTTAAAGTCTTCTGAATTCAGGTTTTTTAGCCGAAAAAAAAGTCAAAACGTTGGCCAATATCCGTATACGAACCAAGTCGCTGTTTCAAACCAACGATTAGAGTGTCAACAATGGGAAGAAAAGTTTCAATTTCGAACCTTTCTTTCACAGTCAAAAGTACCGAGGGTTCAGAGCCGTCACATAAGTCTGTTCTATACCTAGTCCTTTCAGAAAGGTTCTTATATTCGAAATCCTTTCTTTTTGTCTGGATGACGAATCAGAGTTATGAAAATTGGCTTGAGCCCAATTATAAACTCATCGATTGTTGCATTCAGCAAATTTAACATTTTTTTTGCAAAGACTAAGAGCTTCCTGTCTGGCATTTAGTGCCTGTCCTTAAACGTTAGCGATAGGCATAAAAGCTTTCTTCAATTTCTTGATGATCATTATATAAGGCGCTTAGTGTATCAGCTCGCGCTTACCATCTTGTTTAAGAAAGACTTTTTGCAACTTTTTTTAAACCTAAATGAGCAGTCAACACACTCCATCTTTGAAATCTTAAAAAATTTAGTGCCGTTCATCCCAGAGTATACATATCTAGTAATGAGTAGGGACACTCTTTACAAAAATGCAACGCCTACATTAACAACAGACAGCAAAAAATAGAAAACCCACAATTAGTGAAAACAGGCAAAATTTATTAATAGTAATCCTTTCGGACCATCGCATCACAAATGTCAGAAGGATACACAAGAAGTTTTCCCATCTTCACAACACCATTTAACTTCGATTATATGATACACCTATGGATGTTTTTTCTGATTGGATTTTTAAAAGTGCCCTGTAACGAACACAATAAAGTGTATGGTTTCGTTGTCATGATCATTACTTGAGTGACCTCTGACCTCTTTTTTTTTTTTTTTTTAATTTGAATATAATTTCGGAGGAAATGTGATTTAAAATGTTCAACAAAAGTCAACATCTTAGTTCAGCCCGATGATGGAACTTGCTTTCCGAAACGCGTTGCAAAATTTAAATTAAAATAATGTATATTTATATTATTGAATTAATGTTGTGAAACAAATAAAATTGTTCTATTTTTTAAAGAAAAGATCTTTTATAATTTATCTTAATGTTCAACAAAGGTTGTTGTTAAATGTATCGAAATATATTTTTTCTTGAAAATAGACCAATAGAGGTTGAGTGTTGTTTCAGCAATTTGGGGGCCCCTGGACAAGCGGGGCCCTGGGCCTGGGACCAGTGGGCCCAGTGGTAAAGAGGGGTCTGGGTGTATCCTATTAAATCCTCTCCTATTTTCCTAAATGCTCGCACTGTGCTCTATAACAACTTTATAAGGGTAGTCATAACCCATTGATGTGTGGCTTATTATAAAACAAACAAAAACTTTTCTATGGTACTCAGGTGCAATAAGTTAAAAAAATTTTATTCTTTATTCTTATCACATCAGTCAAAAAATTAAAAGAATTTTTCAAAACGAACCTTATTATTTGTTATTTATTATTTTAATTTTTTGTTGTCAAAAAAAAAAAAAAAAAAAACAAAATCATTGTTTGAATTTAATTTTTAATTCATTACAGTTAAGAATAATGAAAATGTCAATTTTACTATATTCCAATTCCATCTGCCGGCCTGATTTGTGAATCTAAACCATTCAGGGTGCCACTCAAACGCATACAGAAAAATTCATTTAAATCGGTCAAGCCGTTTAGGAGGAGTTCAATTACATACACACGTACAGCAGAATTATATATATAAAGAAGAAAGAAGATAGACGTATATAGTAATTTTTTTTTAAATTATTACGTACTCTCTTAACTTCTAATGTGTTTTTGCAGCTACCACACGAGAATTTAAGGGTCCCATATTTTATCTTGACTTCGAAGAGTAAGATTAAAATTAGCTTTTATAAGCTTCACAAAGTCTAATATTTGTCAAAGAACTAAATTTTTTAGCCCTTACTTTAATAAATTCACCATAAATGTAACAAAAAGAGTTTACGTTATATTTACTCGTTTTGGAAGCCATTTTGCACTTCGCACAATAAAAATGGCGTCGTTTTTCGGTTATACTCGCCCGCATACTGTCTAGATTACCCTGTGTCCCCCCTCACGTCCTTAATCCCTCCGTGACCCCCTCAAGCGTGCTAAAATCGTTGTTCCTAACATGTTCTGTCAAAATCTTAAAATATTTATTTTTCATTGTAAAATGTACAACAGCAAACTTTATTTGTTATGAATGGAGTCTGTGGTTACTTTTAGTTGTAGACAATCGGAAAATATTAGTTCAATAACAAACTTTAAAAAAAAATGTTTTTTTTTTTGTTGACTTGAGTTAATATTAGTGTCCGACCGAAGGTCGATTTCTACCCGAAGCCGAAGCCGAATATTGGGCTGAACATCAACCTTCGGACGAAACCAAAGCTTCAATAACTTAAAGAATTTTACTTTCAGATTGACCAAAATTGAAAAAAAAAAATGGTTTTTGGAATTTTTTTGAGCGTTCGTTCGTTGAAGGCCTGGGGTCGCCACAAAACGTTTTTTGAAAAGCTTAAACTCGATCTGAATGCCAAACTGAGTGTTCCTGAGCCCATGGGTCGACCTGAGTTTGCCTCAACTCGCCCTGGGTTTTTGCCGGGCGAGTTGAAAGCTGTCAAATGGCATGTATTTATGTATTTTTTGAGGTTTAGTAATTTTTAAGGACTGAAAAACCCAGATTTTTTGACAACTCATAGAGTTGTCAGGGAAACCTGTGTCAATTCCCAGTAAAGTTCAGCGAACGAACAAATGTATGCATGCGGTACTCAAATTTACGGGATGAATTAAATTGACTTTTCAAAAATAATAACAAATTAAATTAGTAACAATAATATTTTCTTGAAATTCAGAAAAAGAACAAGAAATAAGTCAACACGGGTCTACGGTCTACGAAAAACGAAATCGGTTTTTTTAGCGCCTACCACAACGCACGTCAACCAATAACTAAACCTTCGGCTTCGGCCAAGACTTCGGCCTATTTTGGCCGAAGCCGAATGTTTAGCCGATTGTAGTTTTTTTTAGCCGAAAGTGGCCGAAGTCGAAGACTCGGTCGGACACTAGTTAACAGTTTTTTTTTTTTTTTTTTTTTTTTTTTTTAAATTAGAAGAATGAAACAATAGATTGTAATAGGAAAATTTTTTGAAACAATTTTTTTTTTTTTTCAGCAACTGAAACTGAAAACCCTTCGTCCAATGGAAGAATGAACAAATATATCGACACTATTAAAAGGCACAGTTGTGTGCCTGATACAACTATAGAAAAAGAAGATTCTATAAAACCCGATAAAATCGAGACTGCCGAATTGTTTGAAATCAAAATATCTAACTTCTCCGATACAGATTTAAAAAATGATAGCGTATATGAAGTAAGTGTTTGTTGCGAAAGAAACGATGTCCGGTACTTATCAATTGAACGTATCGATTCGTTTACTACTAAAAGCAAAAGTCAAACTGATAACGCTTTAACATCAGAAATTTCTATACAAAGCTCATCTTACGGAAGCCTAACTAGTGTTCAAGCGGATCCACTTCCTCAGGCAGTAAATACCTCTACATCAACAAATAGCGTTATAGCATCGCGAGATAAACATACGTTTTTAGGGATTGATGAACTATGTAACTTTATGATAAATCAATTTACGAAAATTAAACATGCAATCAATCTCGAAAGTGCAAAAGAAATTGATGTAACATTAACAGGTTCCAGCACACCAGTTCAACAACTTAAAAAAATTAAGAAAAATACCCCGTCCGCAGAGGCGTCGACCAGCAAAGCAAAACATGCACACAAGAGATCTCTACAAGAAGGTGACGTTGAGAGCAATCTTAAAGCAAAGCAATTTAAACTGTATAGTAAAGAAACTTTTAAGGCAGATGAAACAATAGATAGCGAGAATGTGAAAGCAGGCCTTTGCGTACTCGCAAAGTGGGTAGACAAAAAATTTTATGCGGGAAAAATAACCGATGAAAAACCAGGAAACAAATTTGTTGTACTTTTTGAAGACGGAGCGTCCAAAACGCTTACGAAAGAGTCAATAGTGTTTGGTGAGGACAACATCCTGCCATTACAAGACAAACAAGTTTACGCTTTGGTTGAAGAAGACTATGAAAGTGGAATAGTTGTATCCATAGACAAGTTCAGCAACAAAGTCTTTTATAACATTAAAACAGAAAATGGTTTGGTAAAAGTCACCGCATCAGATATATACTTAGAAGTCGATCAGGCAAAAGATATACAGAAAATGCAAAATTTAAAAATTAGAGATGGTTTAGAAGAAGAGGGTTCAATTGGCACCAGGCCATCACGGAATAAGCGACCACCGGCATCACCAAGTACTCCCCAAGCTGGATATTCTGGTGCTGCTGTCGGCAAAAGAGGCGGCAAGAGACAACAAAGGTATTCTTAAAGAATTGCACTTGCTGGCACCTACACCATAGTATTTGTATAAGTATAAATAGAATTAAGAGTAAAACATCATCCTAAAAAAGAGTTTGAAATTAAACTTAATTTCAAACGCATAGTATATTGAATAGTCAACACTTAGGTCACTATATAATAACCATGTAACAATACAAGCATTGTAAGTATGCGAATAAGAAAGAACATAAAAAAAATTCTTAAAAAGGAGATTTAAATTCTTTTATACTTTGCTTAATATACATTTTCTTAGGTTAATTTATTGCGCTATTTTATTATGTTAGGTCTTCTACTTCAAATGAAAAAATAAGTTCGTCTAAATTTTTATTTAACTTTTTTCTTTTTTTCGTGAAACAGTGGAGTGAGTTGTTGCGCTCAGAACCAATTTAAATTAATTATATTTAAATGATAAATAAATATCAAACTGGACAGTTAAGCCTCATGAAAGCTCTTCCCACTTAGTTATTAATCCTAAACTATTTATTGTGAGAAGGAAAACTTAAAACTTATAACTTATAAAACTTATATCAATTGTAGAGATAAATACAAATAGTAAAATAAATTCAGTTAACGCTGGCCTTCATTTAGGATATGTTGTTACCTATCATTGAAATGTACCATTGAACATTTTTGATTCTAGATTTCAAATAGCTTGCAAACTAAGTATAGTTGTAAAAATTTAACCATCAATAAAGTATTTTCTTTTTTCATTTTAACACTTATTTTCAACTCCTGTAAACATCTCTGAGGTCGTTGAAGTATTACGTAAGCAGATTTATTACAATTATTTACCCCCCAACCAAGGGGGTTGGCAAAAATAAGCAAAGCACATACCCCCTCCCCCCATGCTTACGTAAACATTTTTCAATTAATGTTTTTTTTTCAATATTATATTTTACACAAATGTTTACTTGCTTTGCTATGCTTGCAATACGTGTACTCGCTATAGTATCTAACAGACAGTATACTGGAACTGGAAGAGCAAATTTAGACAAGTGAATATATCGCGTGAATTTCCCTACTCGGCTCTTGAGCGAACGCTCAGAGGAGAAAATAAATAGAGGGCAAACTTGTGTTCACGTCTGGCTGACTTTTTGATTTTGAAACCGTCTAAAATAAAAAAACAAAAAAAAAATGACGTAATCATCATCTAGACCCTCCTACCCTCCATGTCATCCAAAATAAGCAAAGACCCCCCGCCCCCTGTATTGCTTACGTAATACTTTAAAGGTCCCTCTCTGCATTTTATTTTTTTGTCTTTTTTATATTATACTAGATGACCCACCCAGCGTTGCTCGGGTCTAACTTATTTAAAGCGTGTTTCACACCAAACTGTCTAGAAACGAAAACTAAGAAGACTAAGTTTAAGAATGCCCGAAAATTTCTAGTTTCCCCATTTATGTAGGAATTTGGTCATGAAATATAGACTTTGTAGGTGATAATGTAAGTTTTAAAGCTCCCGTTCCCGTTACGGTCCCCTTTCCATTTCCCGACCCATTGAAATTATGTGGAAGTTAGAGCTTTTATAAAAGAACCCAAAAATTAAATTACCCAAATCTAATAAAAATGTAGCTTACACCGAACTTTTTTATTACCCCAACAATAATTTCTATCAAATGAATGAATCTAATACCTATATAAAATTTCCATGTCACAATGTTATAAAATAAATTAATAATAAATTTACTTTAGAATAGACATTTACACTGAGACTGTAAAATCTAATATATAAAATTCTCGTGTCACAGTGTAAATTAAAGGAACAATGTTAAGGGTAGATGGCCCTTATAACTTAGGAGTATGAAAAATAATTAGTAGCCGATTCTCAGACCTACTGAATACGCATAAAAAATTTGGTAAAAATCGGCAAAGCCGTTTCGGAGGAGTACGGTAACTAACATTGTGACAGGGAAATTTTATATTTATAAAGATTTATATATTTTATATTTTTACTCTTTATATGAAAATTACACATTATTGTGAAAGAAAAATAATGGCGAGTTCGCTCGAATTTTAAGTTATAACTAGTATTGTCATTGAAATAAATAAATAAATAGAGTGGCTCAAACTTAGCGAGAGGATCTACAATTTTCTGCTGGTTTCTGACGGCTTATCGAAAAAAAACTTTTTATTATTATGAAATAACTATGCTAATCCAGAGGTTCGAGGTTCGAATCCCAGCAGAGGCAAAATGCAAAAATGTTTTTCCACGGGTATCGCCTTTCGCGAGGAATTGGCAAGTCCTCCGTTAGTAAATTCACTGCCATGAAAGGCTCTTTCTCAATTAGCCGTTCGGAACCGGCCCAAAATTGTAGGTCCCCTCCATTCCCTCACAAGGTTTGGTTGTGAGAAATGTGCTAGGCCCAGGAGCTCCTCGCTCTGTTGCGCCACCCTATTTATTTTTTATATAACTATGCGAGGAGTTGCTAGTTCCTTGCGAAAAGTGAGCCCGTAGACTGTCTGTTATGATTCAAAACACAAATCTCCCACGTATCTGACAGACATGCTAACCATTACGTCACTGACACCACATTCATAACAAATAAACAAACGAATTTGTCCAAAAAAAAGGTAGGTGTTTCCCATTTAACGAATTTGCTCTTGAAGATATATGGTGACGAATAATTATGAGTTGTTTCTATGGTTTTATCAATACATATTCCTAGTATAATTTATAGATTTCCATTTTTTCAGCGAAATATAAATGACAAATGATGGCCACTTTTGAAAAATTTCGTAGATTTCATTAGAGAGAATATTGTACCATACAAAACACCATGCTCATAGAAACTATCGCTGTTGGTATAACAGTACTTGGACCTAATAATCGTTTGGTTCATTTAGCAACCGTGGTATCGATATCAAGTTGGCTTAGAAACCCCATCGATATTGTTTGATACTCCTTTTCACATCCTTTATATAAGCCGAGTTTAATTGGGAATTTCTATATTCACTTAACTTGCGAATATCAATGAAACGCTTTAAATGGCTATATCATTGTATATGAAATCTATATTACTATGACTGCTATTATACGGTGAAATTTGTTGCCCGAAACTACTTCGAATTCTTCTTTGTTCTGTCATTCCGTGTCGCAAGTGTTATTACACGATGAAATCCAGTTTCATGGAACTAGTTTCACATTTCTCTTTTTCATTCATTCGGTGTATTTATTTTTGGGGAAAAATAGATATCTAGTAGTGCCTGGTTGCTTCAAAACCTCTTTTATTGGCGATTTAAAAATAAGAAAGTCATTATTATTAGTATTATTACTTATTATTGAACCAATGGAACAGAATAAACAAAAACACGAACAAGGACAAAGAGAAACGTTAAAGCTGTTTCACGAAACCATAACCCATGCGACACAGGGTAGCTCATTGTCCATCTCTCTTTTTCGAACTTTCGTTCTCTTTTGCACTTATGGTGTTCGAACAGTTTCGTGTTTCGTTATAATCACCCCGATTATGGAATCCGATAAAAGGACTGCGGAAGCTATCCGCACGAGTTTTGACATTTTTGCTATTATCGAATCCGCATTGAATCCGGCGTTGTGAAAGTAAAAGATTGTCGATAACACAAAGGCGTATTACCGAATCCGTTGTTCATCCGCACTCCATACAACTTTTGGCGTTTCTCATCCGCACCAAAATTGTTGCGGATATTTAAAAGTGAATGTAAATTCTTGTTGGTATGTACTTTGTTACTTGTTACTTTGTGTAGGTTTTTTTCCAGTGTTTTGCAATCGAATAAAAGTTCTGAATTTAAGAGTTTTGCTTTGACTTCTTACAATAGGCACATACATCATCAACCCCTCAAAGAATCGAATTAACATGCAACTCAATTTCGATCTGAAGTAATAGTAGTCAAAAAGTCAATGTAATACAACGTTCAAACACAATCGTGAACGAAAGGTAGACCAAACACCAAAACATTGCTGGTTTAGATAAATGAATTATGTAATTCTTTTTATTAAACTTTTTCTTTTTCAATCAAGCTAATTTCACACACACAGTATAAGGCAGCTCAAAAAGTTGTGGAGACTGAGACTTATACTACCTCAGCTTCGTCCTCCGGTACCACACATCGGATTTCCTTCCAGTTTCATTTCTATTAAACAAAATGCTGTGGAATCCATTTAAAATTTATTTTATTAGATTTATGTAAATTTTAATTTCTTATTCCTTTTCTTTTACAGATGAAGAATGCCACTTGAATAAAGTCAAATGAAAACAAATTGAATTGAATTGAATTTTTATTGAGTCTTTGTTGTTTCTCTTACAATGTGTCTTACAATTCTTATTCTAGATTGATAGATTGTTCAAAAGCGGCTGTAATGTATGGCCCTCTTTAAATAATTTCTTTATAATGAATAGCCTCGTGGCTGTCAGTTTTATTTGGTTGTCCTGCTCGCGCTCAAGAGCATTTAAAAAGTTTCTTTTGACGGTTGTCTTACCTTAATACTAATACATAAATATATATACAATAGAAATAACCTAAAATGAAGAGCTATTTGTCTCTATATTACTTTTCTTCGACGCGCATGGCGCTTGATCGAAAGTTACTACGATAAATTTACATATATACACACGGTTTCTTAACCTACAGAAGGTTATGCTATGTCCGCACCTGAGAGTTAAACTTGGTTATCTCAAAACAATCCCAAACCAACATGATTACCAAGTGGTTTGCCATACAAAATGAAACCTTTTTAGTCACTGGGTTTCGAGATAACCTACACGAAACCAAGCGCGCTGAACGCACTATTTCCAATATTCCATTGAATTTGACATTTAAGAGAGTGGAAGTGAGTGGAGAGAATGAATTCTCTCACACGTCGTTGACTTTCTGCTCACACTTTATATCTATCTGTCTCTTTTTAACTTAAGACAAAAAGATAAACTTAAAACTTTTTGGCATATGCGGACACTACTTGGTTAACTCAAACCAAACTGGAACGAAACCCAGGTTAACTTCAGGTGCGGACATAGCATTAAGTTGAAATGAGATTTCACATACATATACGAAAACATATGATTTGGATAATTTTAGAACGAGAACGCTCTGTTTGACTATTATCATGACATTTTGCACTATAATTGAATAGTTTAATGAGAAATTAAATTTTTTCTGGCATTTGCACTAATTGAATAGTTTAGTGAGAAATCACAATTTTTTTGAGAAATTAAACATTCAGTATGATAACACTCAAGTTTATTTAAATGTTGATTGTTGCTGTGTGGTTGATGGAGAGAGTTTCCTACTCCTGACAATTTTCGTGGTTAAGTTGGACTTCTCCCAGCTTCAGTTATGTATTGTTTTTTTTAACCTCAATACGTTAACCCGTTGACATGCGGCTTCTATAGTCCCATATGGATCCAGTTTGCGGGAGTTGTCATAACCCCGTTTAGCAGATGTGCGTTGAAAAGCACATCGTTTCAACCTTATGCTATGTCCGCACCTGAAGTTAACCTGGGTTTCGTTCCAGTTTGGTTTGAGTTAACCAAGTAGTGTCCGCATATGCCAAAAAGTTTTAAGTTTATCTTTTTGTCTTAAGTTAAAAAGAGACAGACATAAAGTGTGAGCAGAACGTCAACGACGTATGAGAGAATTCATTCTCTCTCCACTCACTTCCACTCTCTTAAATGTCAAATTCAATGGAATGTTGGAAATAGTGCATTCAGCGCGCTTGGTTTCGAGTAGGTTATCACGAAACCCAGTGACTAAAAAGGTTTCGTTTTGTATGGCAAACCACTTGGTTATCATGTTGGTTTGGGATTGTTTTGAGTTAAACAAGTTTATCTCTCAGGTGCGGACATAGCATTAGATGAATAAAGAACAAGATGGAAAACCATTACGTCTCCTTCCCCGCAACTTCCATTTGTTTACATTGTTGTTTTTGTAATCGCAGCCACCATCTGTGAATACGTGTGAGCTGCAGAAAAAAGGCGCGAAAAAGTTGTGGAAGTATATGCGTGGTGAATTTATTTTTTTTTTTGCTTGGCAGCTTGAAACATAACCTGAAATTTAATTTTCACCACACTACTGAAAAATTCTTAAGGGCAGGGTTTGAACAACACCAAAGTTATAGTTTTTTAAAAACTCAATTTTTTTTGTAAAGTTGGGCAAGATGTGAAAATTCATATACATGCAACTATACTGATTCTATTGGGACTCATTATATTGTGATTTGCTCCCTCAGCTCGGTTATTTGTCTTAACTTTTTTTTTAATACCAAAACATAAACATCAAACTATGTAGACATTTTTTGAAAAAATTATCGGAGTCAAAATCTTGAAATGCAGCAATCTTATAGATATTATGCAGAGCTCAGCAAGCCATCATTCATCTCTGTAGCACAATTACTTACAAAGCGCCAACACTTTAAGCTTTGATTTTTTGTTTTTACTAAAAGCTCGGTAGAAATTTTTTTAAAAACTTGTCTCAATCAAAATCTTTAAATGTGGAATTTTTGTCCACGTTGTGTTGAGCTCAGAAAGCCATCATTCATCTCTGTAGCACAATTATTAACAAAGATCCAACACTTTAAGTTTTCAATTTTTCTTAACACAAAAAAAATTAAAACTTAAAGCGTTGGTGCTTTGTAAGTAATTGTGCTACAGAGATGAGTGAAGGCTTTCTGAGCTCTCCATAATATCTACAAGATTTCTGCATTTCAATATTTTGATTGAGATAAGTTTTTAAAAAAATGTCTACATAGTTTGATATCCGCTTTCAATTCTTTTACTTTTGATTTTTTTTTTAATTCAATTAATTAACTGCTTAAATTTTCAACTCAGCTTCAAGAAGAGAATCGAAAGCTTAAGTTGGAATCTCTTTCATCAAACAAATGCAAAATGAATTCATATTTATTGGTTACTGTTTTGCTTTAGTATATATTTTTTTAACAGTCATACTTTTCTGTCTATTTCTCTTAAGAAACGTTTTTTAAAAAAGAAGAAATAGAAGGGAGGAGACTACTCAGAGAAATGTTTAACAAAAAAGAAAATATTTTAATATTTTGATGCTTAAATTTTTATTTCCAAATACTTTAAAAAGTATATAATGACAAATAAATTTTATTAACAAAACCCAAAAAAAAGTTTTAAATCCAAAAATTCTCTCAGACGTAGCCTTAAGGTGACTAAAAGTAAAAAAAAAAAAAAAAAAACCGGTTCCCAGACGAGAATACCAATACTACGGTACAATTTTGTGTAAGCCCTGTGTGTGGATCCGAATATAAAGTGGTGTTAGTGAAATTTTATGTAAGCCCAGTGTTGAGATCCGAATATAAGGTGGTGGTAGTGAAATTTTGTGAATGAGTGCGTGCAGCAGCTTGTGGGGTGGTATCAATGTTTAGTGTGGTTTTCCATCTTATTCTTTATTCATCTAAGGTTTCAACCACAGAGTAGATAATACAGAGTATCCACTTCCACCCCTTCAACCCGAAACACCCGCAAAAAATTTTTCAATATGGCGTCCTATTTCTGAGTTTTAGGCTCTGTGCTCACTAGTATGAACTGTAAAAACTTAACTAAACGCCTGCATCGGTATGAAATTTTTTACTAATTTTTGTCTTTTTCAGTGAAATACTGGTCAAAATGTAAAAAAAAGTAAATTTCTGCAACTGAAATTCATTTTTCTAAATTCTAGGCTGTATGAAAATTAAAAATTATCGATTTTTTTTGCAACCAAAAAAAAAATTTTTTACTTTTCAAACTCAACTGACAAGGATCTGTATGAAGTGAAGGCCAGTGCGGGCATCCGGGTGCGGGCATCCGGTTTAGTTTAGCTTGTAGGCAAAACGCACTACCTTGCTGAAGTGGACTCTCTGGTTCTACTCTGTGGTTTCAACGGTTTCAACCATGCTGCTCTTATAGCTGAAGTTGTGTTTAGATTATATTTTTGTTTGATAAAGGACGGATGTGTCCCCACAAACACCCCGTCCTCATCATGAATCTCGGATTCCTCGGCTCTTTCCACCTTCATTGTTTTAATCTAGTAAGTTTTAACCCTACTGACACTAGTTGCTGCTTTAGTTTTAGAAGTTACAAAACAATTTACTTTAAGTTTAGGTATAAAAAAAAACGTGTGTTAAGCCACAGTTTTACACTTTTACAGTTGTAATAAACAGTTAAATGTTTTACAGTTTATGATTTATATATAGGACGGTTGTGCCTCCCTAAACACAACCGTCCTCGACCACGGTTTCAACATCTCTCCCAGCAAAACAAAGGTGGAGGAAGCAAACCCAAATGAAAACAAAACTATGAAACCATTTGACAGGTTTAGGATAAGACTGCTATTATACGGTGAAATTTGTTGCACGAAACTACTTCGAATTCTTCTTTGTTATGTCATCCCGTGTCGCAAGTGTTATTACACGATGAAACCCAGTTTCATGAAACTAGTTTCACATTTCTCTTTTTCTTTCATTCGGTGTTTTTATTTTTGGGGAAAAATAGTTATCCAGTAATGCCTGGTTGCTTCCAAACCTCTTTTATTGGCGATTGAAAAACAATAAAGTCATTATTATTAGTATTATTACTTATTATTGAACCCAAATAGAACAGAATAAACAATAATTTAATATAATTTAAGTTCATCCGCCGGATTCAATAATTGTGTTCAATGCGGATGCGGATGCCTTGCGGATCGGATGAGATCCGCGGGAATAGACTATTGCGGATTCCATAATCGACATGAATAGCATGCTATTATACGGTGAAATTTGTTGCACGAAACTGTTCGAACACCATCCACCGTATTAATAAACGCGGAATAGCTGGGCTAAGTCTTATTCCATGAACTGTATTATCTTATGCCATAGGATTTTCCACTTAATCCAAGGAACATGACTTAGCCCAGCTATTCCGCGTTTATTAATACGGCGGCATAAGTGCAAAAGAGAACGAAAGTTCGAAAAAGAGAGATGGACAATGAGCTACCCTGTGTCGCATGGGTTATGGTTTCGTGAAACAGCTTTGACGTTTCTCTTTGTCCTTGTTCGTGCTTTTGTTTATTCCGTTTCATTTGGTTCAATAATAAGTAATAATACTAATAATAATGACTTTTGTTTATCAATTGCCTATAAAAGAGGTTCTGAAGCAACCAGGCACTACTAGACAACTATTTTTCCCCAAAAATAAAAACACCGAATGAAATATAAAGAGAAATGTGAAACTAGTTTCATGAAACTGGATTTCATTGTGTAATAACACTTGCGACACGGAATGACAGAACAATGCTTTTTATTTTATTTGAGCATATTTCGAAAATCTATCTATATATATACGAGAAAAAAAAACAATGGGCTGCCGAGCCTAAAGTACGACAAAAATAGATAATAACCTACACTTAAACAAATAAACTTGTTAATCCTTACTTTAATTATTAAGGTTCAACAAATAACAAGAAACTAATGAAAATAATCAAAAAACATGATGTTATTCTGAAGAATAATTCGCTTTGATCGTTAATTCACTTAATTTATACCTTACATTTATACCGGCAACCCTTGAATTGGACATGGCGTATAGCTAGCTTGAGTTCTCCCTTTTTTTTTATATTTTTTTTTTATTTATGTAAAAAATGGGGGTGGTTTTGAGGCCTTACCTCCCTTCGGCCCACTCCCTTTACTACTTTCTGACACTGCCCCTTTCTGGGCTTAAGAGCTAGCGCAAAATTAACCTACCTAAAAAGAGCTCTTTGTAGGGGTACGCAGCGTATGACGTGGTATAAACCTCCTCCCGCACCAACACAAAGACAAAAAAAAAAACCACAATTGATGGCACTAAGGGAACCAGTTCTACGGGCGATAATCCCTCTTTAAGTTCCACTATCCCGAACTACCAATTTTGCCAAAAAATATTAAGATCCAAGTGAACTTACGCCCTACCAAACTTATACTACAAAAACTGAATAATGGAAATACAAAAAAGGTAATTTGAATTACAAAAAAAAAAAAAAACAAAAAAAGAAGTATCACGCCTGGCTCAAGCTCCCAAAAAAAACTCGGCGGTTCAGACGTCTGGTCTGACTTGTTACCGCCGCCTTGTTTGGACTTCGCTTCCGGCTCCTCTTTGGTTTTTATTCGTGGCGCTAAATATGTACGTAATAAAAAAAAAAGAATGACTTACATGGGGTGTCGATTACCACTCACCACCTTCTCATTTATCCTCCAGAAACTTACCAAATAACTTCCTCAAAAAGTAGAGCCTCACTAACTTTGAAATTTACAGTCTTTATCACCTTTATTATTTATTTTCTATTATGAAAACCTACACTTTTCTTTTTCAAACTTAAACTTTTAACCCTTTTTTTTTTCTGGAGGGTTTTTCTTTCTCTCTAGTTTTTTTTCTTTTCTTTTTTTCTCTTGGTTTTTCCTCTTATTTTTTTTTTCACATAATTTACACGGCGTTTACTGCACTTTAAATGGTACAATTCGCACTGCGATTTAAACAAAAACGTTCGAATAATTAAAATAATGCTCGGCGCGATGCACTTCCGATTTTTTTTTTCTTTTCTGTACCCCCCGTATTAATAAAGCGCGGAATAGCTGCGTTCCATGGATTAAGTGAAAAATGGTATAATGGTAGCTTTAATTAAATGGGAAATGGTATAATGGAAACTTAATCCATGGAATAAGGCTATTCCGCGTTTATTAATACGGGGGTACGTCTTTATCGTGACGTTATGCTTAGCAATGTTAAGTGTTCGATTTTTTCCTATACTCGAAGTTGACTCCTCGTCACCGATGCTGAGGATTATTTGACGATCCCCCTCGATCAGCTGGTGCTCATCATCTGCGTCTAATCTATTTTTCCCGCTAATCGATGAGCCCACTCGATCCCCGTTGGAGTTCAATCCACCTGATCACGCAACTTTGCCGTATTCCTCCTTATCCGTTTTTCCTTATTTTCTCTCTTCCCATTGGCTATCCCTCTTCCAGTTCCCCGACCGCTTCACTTGGCATTCTCCCCGCCTCTACGTTACCCCCTAATGGCCTAGCACCCCTGTCCACAAATTTCAAAAACCTACCCTACCGACCACCTGGTTATTCATCTGTCAAATAGATGATCAGTAGCTAATCACCTCTATTATGGAATCCGGCGAATGCTATTTAGCGTGATTTTGAACCATTCGCGAAAATTTTGCTATTATGGAATTCGACGAAAGGAGTTGAATGGATGTCGGTAACAAAACCTGCACTACCGACTTTTCTACTCTGTGTTATTTGGTATTAGTTAATTCGCAAACCATTCGCACTCCATATAATTTTTTCCATTTCACATTCGCGACATTTTTTTAGCGAATCGAAATTCGTAAAGACAAAAACTTACTAGAAAACGACAAACAAAAGATGAAAAGTGCAAATATGTTAGTTAAAATTTATGATATGGAATGTTCAGGTATTTATTTTACTTCTTTTTAAGAAAGCGAACCACAAATAGGGAAAAATTTCGTAAAATAGTTGAGCTGATGAAAACTGAGCCCGATGTTGCAAAAAACTTAACAAAAAAGTATCCGGAGCAGTAACAAGGCCTGTTTTTTTGAGAGGCTGTCCGGTACCTTGTATTGTAAATACATGTAAAGCAACAACAACAAAAGATACAGGGGATAAACGGATGAGTAAAACTTACAAGGGATAGATTATTCGAGTTCGAATGAGTTTTTCGATGTTTCATTTTTAAATGTTGGTGCGACTAGAGACTTTCATGTATCTCGAACAACAGAAAAAGGGGTCGTTCAAAAGTGAACGGAAATGAATTTTGTACAAGAATAGAATAGAATAGAAAAGAAATTTGGTAACGATTTTTGAATTGTAGAAATTTATTGATTTTGATTATTTAATTTGCAGGTTCATAGGTATATAATAATATATCGTAAAAGAAACGAAACTTCTGTTAAACTATTTTTTTGTTCTTTTTTGCATAGTTCCTTAACACATTTTTCGGTGAATGTTGACATTTTTTCCAATAGTATTTACTACGTCTTATCTTAAAATAGATTTATTTATTGATTACTAGGAGACGCGGCCACGCGTTGCTGTAGGTCGCCATCTGTTTGGTGCAAGGGACAATGTTTTACAGTTCTCTGTAAAGAAATTCGCTTAAGGCGCCATCTGTTCCAGATTTATGCAATCTATGATTAATAACAACAAAAGCGCCATCTGTTACAGACTTATTTAATCTACAATTAATAACCATTAAGGAATAGTAAACTCGATTTCGTTATTCGTTACATATATACCATGAAGCGGAAGTTGATTCTTATACAGATAAGTATCCGCTTGTGTCTTATTTCTTAAGACACTTTTAAAATATAAGTATTGAACTTTTAAACTTTTAAACTTCTAAGTAATGTGTTTTAGCGGATTACCGACATTTAAAAGTTTTTCGCACTTGTTCTCATTCACTCTCAAGTGAACTGAACCTAAGCGTGTAAACAGAGAAAAAAAACCACAAGAAAATACTTGCATACTTTTGTGAACACGGCTATTTCGTCACGGATACCAACCATCAAACATAAAAACGCGAACCGTTTTTTTGGATTTACAATACAAGGTACCGGACAGCCTCCCAAAAAAACAGCTCTAATTTTGAAAAGGCTGCAAACATCACTTAAGGTTCTCCCAAACCAAAGCGTTTTTGTCGTCGCGGCAGCGGCATTTGCAGTTGCGACAACCTGCCGCTCTGAGTGCGGCGAAGTATTCCCACACCGAAGCGTTTTTTGCAGCGACAAGGCAACTCATTTTTGACATTTGTGACTTGTGTATATTGTTACGTAGGGATCGAAACACACAAATATTAAAATAGTAAATATATTTACGAAATAGACTTAGGTATGTACATTAGAAAACTTACGGCCGAGACAACAGTCTCACATACCAATCGCATACTCCAATGTTGTTTAAGTCTCACATATGTATAGCGAACCTCAGATTCCATCGTTGTCACAGTCTCACCGTCCACATTATATGGCACAATTAATTCCAATAGAAAACATGAAAATTAGAAAAAAATACGTTTACAAAATCAAAACACACTTTATAAATATAGATTTGTAACTTACCCTCATCGTAGAACTATAAACCCCACCTGAAAAGAAAAAGAAAAAAATCAGACACAAATCGCAAACAACGTACCGACCTACCTCAACAAGACGAATAAATTCATTATATGGGGTGAATGAACCCTTGTACTGATGAAGTCCCTTGTAATATCCAATCGTCGGGGATAGTTTTGGACATGGATACATCAGTAGTTGATTATCCACCTTTTTTTTTCTTTTTTTGTACACAAAACACTGAAATATGGAAATAAATAGAAAAATAAAGGCGATTGAAAGAATTACACACAACAACCAAATAACTCACGAACGACACCGACGTACACTGACGAATAGACCGCAGCATCGAGTAAACGTATGTTTTTTTTGTTTTCAAATTATAACCAGGAGATAAAGAAGGTGAAATGATAGTTGTAGATACTTGAAAAACTGGACAAACATTAAATAAATGAAAAATATTTCTGAAATATGGAATACAACGCGCGAGAAATAAACACATTTTGACAATTGGACATGTAATAACTTGGTAGGCGAAACGTCAAAGTTGTCAAGCGAAAAGCTGTGTAGTGACAGCGAATTCGCTTAGAAAGCGAAGCAAATACACCAACCAAGAAGAAATAGATCGAGAGTCGAAGTCGACTAAAGAATTAGTTAGTTTTCAAATTAAATGACGAAGCTTTTGGAGAGAAAAAGATAGGGATGAAATCTGACACATAAAAATAGGCGTTAGAAAAATTAGTCATATGGGGAAGTGCAATATAGAGTAGATAGGTAGGTGTTAGTAATAGCAACGAAATAAGAATAATACATGTACCAAGTATGAGTGATAGTGCATTACACAGATGAAATAAAGTATGACAATAAGACACTGTAAGTAAAACGGAAAGTAAAGAAGCTTGCGGATCTAAACTAGCATACCCAAAGTGCAAGAAGGGGAAATATGGAATGTAGGCCAAAGGCCAACGGCCTGACAAAAGTAAATTTGAAATAGCGGCGAACATTTGAAAATTCAAGTTCAAAGCAAAAGCACAAGTGCAATCGAGGCGATAAAGCAAGTGCATAGTTAAAGCAATGTGAGTGATAGTACACCAGTACGATACTGATATTATTAAAAAACCTTTTTTTGGTTGAAAAAAAAAAAAAGAATAAGAAATTTAATTAAAAGGTGAGTGGTAGTGCAGTTTTGAAAATAGATATATAGATATACATATATATATATATCAAATAAGAATTTTTTTCTTAAATCACACTGTAGACTTCGCTAGAGGGACGAAAGTACTCAGAGGTATAGAACTGGGGAAAAGAAAAAACGAGTATCTGAGGGTTGATGAAAAGACCTAGTTGAAGGTTTCTTTTTTTTGGGAAGTGAAAAAGCGAAACCCAAAGACTCAGAGGGTTGAGCCATATATGTGGATATATATTATAAGTGCATATATGTATGTAGAGTCACGATAGGTGAGTGTGACTAGAAATTCATACAAAAAAAAAAAAAAAAAATTAGGAAATAAAGAATATACATTTTCGATAGGTTTATCATCTAATAGACGAATGCATATATATATATATATATATATATATTTATATGAATATATGAAGCGGCGAGTGGGAAAGTCACCCATGTGGCTTAAGCCTTTATCCAGAAGATACTCGAAGGATTTTTTCTTCTCTCTGTACTAAGGAAGGCGAACAGGGGTTCTTAGCGGAGGAAGAAAAGCAGGCAGCCGACTGGAGCAAGCAGGGTGTTCTCGGTTAAAAATCAAAAGAAACCAAGTGCACATAAGCTTACAAAAAAACTTCGAAGAAAAAAAAAAAAAAAGAAAAAGAAAAAGTGTTAAGGAAAGAAAGTGAATTTCAAAAAGAAAAAAAAAAAAAGAATATAGATAGAAAGTGAATTTTGTTAAGCGTGGATAAAGATAAAATTGTTCTCATATAGATATATACATGGATATCTTTGGATGTACCATTGCTCTATGTACATATCTAAACTATAACGATCTATTGATACTATATATATATATACATTGGTGAAGTGGGTATTTAAAGAAGGTTAATCCGGGAACTCTATAAAAGTAGAGGAGTTGAGAAATTCCGTCGCTTCAAAACGTGCTGCCGGCAGGACTACGAGGGACGATAAAAACCGTAAGTCACCAAACCTTTACATTTCACATTTTTGATTTTATGAAACATATACATATATATTACACGAAATCTTTAGATCGTAAATACAATCGCTTTTACCGATTTAAATAACCTTTTTTTTTGAATAAAAGGCAAAAGTTTTTTTTTTATTTTTGAATTCACATCTTCACATCTATACTTGAAATAAACTAAAATAGTATAATTATACATACATGCATACTTACCTGTTTCTTTTGAATCAAGTTTTTAATATTTTTCCTTCGTGTGAGATCGAATAACCATGAGTTGCTAAAAGTGTGGTGATTGGGTGTGTGAAGGTCCCAATTAGGCCGACGATGTGAATGTAACGGAAGACGACCTAGACATGACGAACGTTTAAGACAATACATACTTACTTTATGACTGACTAGGGCAGTTAATTGAAAGTGGCTGGGGTCGCAACCAAAGGGGCTATCACCACAGTATTGCCAAGGTGATAGCGTAGGTTGTGTGTTGAAACACAAGGGAGGGAAGGCAGCGATTTTACCGACACCATCTGGTAAGGCTCTTGGGGGATTGGTCGAACCATCACACGAGGGAGACATAGAGTGTAGTTGAGATAGTAGGTCGCGGTAGTTTTAGGTTTAGTTTTAGTAGGGTTTAATAGTATTATTAGAAATGTATATGCATACATACATATAAACACTTATATGCATAAAAATGTATATAAATCTAAGTGTAATGATTAGGATAGTAATAGGAAATAGTTTTTAGATTAGTAATAGGAAGCAGCGACTTCGTAAGAACTACAACTCATCCCTTTCTCTCGTGTGGTGGCATAGTTACCTGAACTTGTATACAATCCTCTTCCAATTACCATCCTACCCCAATCCCCAACCTGATCCTATCCTGATCCTTATAAGGCATGATGAAATTTTTGTTTGTTAGAGTTAAAGGAGATTGGAACAGGGCAAGAACCACCCCATTCCCACGAGCTTAGCCGAGCGACCACAAGCATGCCACTGCTCTGTTTCCATCCCGATTTCATCCAACTTAGACTCACAACAATGGCGCCCAACGATTACGAACGGCTCAGAAATAAATTGAGACTCCAAAGAGACGATTTTGTTGATCAGGGTCATCCCCTTGGACTCACAATTTTTTTCATTTTTTTTACATTTTTTTTTATCCTTTCCTACTATACAAGTTTGGGTATCGTAGATGCTCTTCAGGATTGATATCTCATGGTCAGCTATCCCATCTAACAGGTCCAGAACCAGTAGATGTAGTGAGGTAGACCTATGGGGTGTTAAAACTGAAGAGCGGGTTAGGAGGATGATGGAACATACTTCACACTAGCCACTCTGTTAAGCTCAGCTAGACAGGTGTTGTGGTGGAAGCCTGAACCATCGGAATCCTGATCGTGTGGAGAGTCTTGTCTACTCTCCAGCTAGCCTATCCTTAGGATTTATATTCCAGAGGATGAGAAGTGGCGGGGAGGAAGATAGGATTCGAAGCTTTCGTCAATTTCTAAGAGCACCAGTCGCTTTCAGTACTTGACCAGACTATATTAGACGATACTATACTATACTATACTTAACTATACTTAAGACAAAACACGACAACAACCTACTTCCGATTCCGAATATCGTTTGGAAAACCGAAAGGAGATTCACACACCTAACACTTAATAACAAACAAACAAACAAAAAAAAGAAAAAAAGATACATTTGAGTTTTCAACTTATTCTTAAAGTGAATTTTTTCGTTCTTGAATTTTATTTTTTTTGATCATATTTTGAATTTTAGTTTGGATTACATTTTTGAATTCTATTACGTATTTTGAATTATATTTTGAACTTTTACTTTTTTTGAATTTCTAGTTTTAACTTTGTTTTTGAATTTACATTTTTTTTTTTTGAACACCTATTTTGAATTTTTATTTTGAATTTGAATTTTATCTTTTGGATTTTCATTTTGAATCTTAAATTTTGAATTTGAACCAATAACCAAGAAATAAAAATGAGTAACCAAAATACCGGAGCAATTCCGAAGAGCACCCTGCCAACCCAGTCGAAAGGTGGGGGGAGAAAAGTTACACGTTTGGCCTCCAGAATGGCCCAAAACCAAGAAGGGGACCAAAGGGATCAAGTCTACCTTGATATAGTAGAACAGGAGGGGGATAGAAACCCGTTTGAGGAGAATAATAGTAGTTTAGGGGCCACTTTTCATGGCTTTCCTTCCCAAGCTGAGGGTATGCTTGAAGGTGAGATAATAGAAGACAGGGAAAACCTTATCAGACAAACAGAGGAATTAGATAGGGAAAGACAAAATATCTCTAATTTAGAAGCAGAAAAAGAAAGCTCAAACAGTCAGGAAAGCGATAAACTCTTGAAAATGATCGAGACCATCGTTACGCAGTCACTTAATGAGACTCATGCTAAAACTATGCAGGTCCTGGCAGACCAGCTGCGTAGCATGAATACCATGCAAAACACTGTGGAATTGGTATCAGGAAATATGAGCGGGTTTAACGAGAGATTAAAAGTTTTGGAGAAATCCACATTGTCGCTGTACGCGAGACAGGAGAGCTTCGAAAAATCGTTCAAAAACGATTCAGTACAAGAACCACAGTCCCTCCCTGCATTACAAACAGGTAATATCTTACCAGTTCAAAACGAAACAAAAAAAAGAGAGGACTTCCACAAGTGGGGGGTGAAGTTCGATGGGACCCCTAAGAGTATGACGGTGGAGAGCTTCATCTTTCGGGTCGAGACTCTTCAAAAAAAGAAGGGAGTGTCAAATGAGCAGGTATTTGCCAATTTTCACCACTTGGTGACCGGCACAGCCGAAAAATGGTACTGGCAATACCTGGAAGAGAACCAGAACGACGAGCTACTCAACTACTTTGACTTGAAGACAGAACTTTTACGACAATTCCGCAACAGTAAGACCGACCACGAAATACTACGGACAATAATGGACAGACGACAACTACCACACGAAACATTTGACGAATTTTATGAAGAAGTTCGAGGGTTGACGTTACAAATGAAAAACAGACCGAACGAGAAAGACCTGACGAACCTAGTAAGACAAAACATTAAAGACAGAGTAGCGTCGTTGATTTTTGGCTGCTCAATAACCAATATCAAAGATCTAAGGGAAGAGTGTAGAAGGGCAGAGAAGCATCTAGCAGCCAGAGACTTTAAAACAAGAAAGCCCGTTAGCGAGATACGTCAGAGGGAAGACAGTGACAAAATAGATCTAATAGATTCAGATGGCGAAGATGATGTGCAGATTGCGGCAGTCCAACACAACCGTACTGACAGACAACAGACAAACTTAAAGACAGACAATAGACAAACTACATTTAGAAACAATGACAGAGACAAAAGGACAGAACTTACAAAGGACAATGCATTCAACGCGGCAACATGTCCATCATCGATCCACGCTCTGACGTGTTTTCACTGCGGCAAAGGCAATGTGTCCTTCCAGTGTGGTTCGTGTCAGGGAAACCTGAACGTCGGCAGTGCACCCGGGAACATACCGCCGACAAGGACGACGAACCCGGAAAACCTGGAAAAATCAAAATATTAAAACGAGAAATTAAGACTGATGATGAAGTGACTCACCCAAATACGAACAAATATGTCAAAAGCCTCCATCAGCGCATAGTAGAATATGCAGCTGCCAGGAAAAGAATCTTCGCTGATGAGGTATGCTGCGAAGATAAAACTAAAAGCAGGAACTATAGAAAAATCGAAAAATTAAGAAAGAAAAGTGCAATAAGTAGAAATAGCAAGAAGAAAATTGAAGCTACCATACTAGCAGTTTCTGACGATAATAGACCCTATGCAAAAGTGACCGTGAACGGGGAACAGATGCTAGGGCTATTAGATAGTGGTGCTTCAGTCAGTTGTTTAGGGAAGGGTGCAATAAATTTCGTTCAGAGACACGACATACAAATGACTAAAATGAACAGTGACGTAAAAACAGCTGACGGTAAACAACAACAAATAAACGGGAGAATCAAGACTGAGATCTCATGGGGAGGTAACACCCAAGAGATTGAGCTGTATGTTGTTCCAAGTTTACAACAGCAGCTCTATCTAGGGGTAGATTTTTGGAAGATCTTTAAGGTCGCTCCAAAGGTTATCAGCGAGATAGGTTCAGATGTAACTACAGAGGAAAATCAGGAAAAGACTCCCATGAGGGAGCTCACACCAATACAAACGGAAGAGCTGGAGAAGGTAAAACGTCAGTTTCCATCCTGTGCGATACTGGGATTGGGGAAAACCTCAATCGAGGAACATGTCATTGAGATGGAAGACGACACCATTCCCATCAAACAACGACATTACCCAATATCGCCAGTGATACAGAAACTGATGTACGCCGAGCTCGATCGCATGCTCGAACTAGGGGTAATAGAAGAGAGTAATAGTGCGTATAGCTCTCCAGTAGTGTTGGTGAGGAAACCGGGGAAAAATAGGTTATGTTTGGACTCGCGTAAGATAAACGCTGCGACCAAAAAGTTTGCCTATCCGCTCCCTCACATTGAAGGAATTTTAAGTAGGCTGCAAAACACTCACTTCATATCGAGTATTGATTTGAAGGATGCATTTTGGCAAATCCCTCTGGAGGCCAAATCGAGAGAGAAGACAGCATTCACAGTCCCTGGGCGGCCATTATATCAATTTACGGTGATGCCGTTTGGATTGTGTAACGCCGCTCAGAGAATGTGTAAGCTGATGGACAAAGTCATACCCGCTCGGTTGAGAGAGGATGTCTTTGTTTATCTGGACGATCTCTTGGTTTGTTCTCCAGACTTCCAAACTCATATGAGTATTCTAAAAGAGGTCGCCAAGCATTTAAGAGAAGCAGGATTAACAATAAATATAGAGAAAAGCAAATTCTGCTACAAAGAAATAAAATATTTAGGGTATTTTGTAGGAGACGGGTGTCTAAGGACAGACCCAGATAAAGTATCTGCGGTAAAAGACTTCCCCATTCCTAAAACCCCGAAACAACTCCGTCGGTTCCTAGGCATGACTGGATGGTATCGAAGATTCATACCGAATTTTTCAACCATTTCAGCACCAATGACAGATTGCCTGAAAAAGGGTAAAGATTTCGAAATGTCTCCAGAAGCTATAGTAGCTTTCGAGGACCTAAAGACGACTTTAGTGACAGCACCCATACTGACGAACCCAGACTTTACTAAACGCTTTTACTTACAATGCGACGCATCAACTTCAGGTGTAGGAAGTGTTCTCTTCCAAAAGGATGACGAGAATAACGAACGACCGATAGCATTCATGTCCCAGAAACTTAATTCCGCACAGCGAAATTATAGCGTGACTGAACTTGAGTGCTATGCGGCCGTTTTGTCGGTAAAGAAGTTCCGAGCCTACATCGAAGGACTTCCCTTCACTATAATAACGGATCACGCCAGTCTAAAATGGCTCATGACCCAAAAGGACCTAAGTGGACGTTTAGCTCGTTGGAGTTTCAAACTCCAAGGTTTCGATTTTACGATCGAGCATAGGAAGGGTGTCCTAAATGTAGTCCCGGATACTCTCTCGCGAATCCATATGGATGAGATCACGGACCCGAAAACTGAAGTTGATTTCAACTCTCCATACTTTTCTTCTGAAGAGTATACTGAGTAGAAGAAGACCATAGACGAAAACAAAGACAGACTACCTGACGTGTGCATTTCTGACGGCTTTGTGTACAAACGAACAGACAGACGAACCGGAGACCCGATTCAAGAAGACAGAGCTTGGAAGCTCTGGGTACCGAAGGAGTTGCGAAGGGGTTTATTAGAAACCGCACACAATTCAGCCACAGCTGGCCACGGGGGGTTTCACAAAACTCTGTCTAGGTTAAGGCAGAGATATTTCTGGCCAAATTTGACAAGTGAAGTGCAATCTTTCGTACAAAACTGTGATATATGCAAGTGCAATAAACCGATGAACTCAGTGTCTAGGCCCCCCATGGGACAACAGACCATAACCGAACGACCATTTCAAAGACTGTACATCGACTTCCTAGGACCATACCCACGAACAAAAACAGGAAACACACACATTTTTATAGTATTAGATCACTTTAGCAAGTACGTATTCCTTAAGCCTATCAGAAAAGCAACAGCAGCCGAGGTAGTAAAATATCTAGAAGAAGGGGTATTCCATATGTTCGGAGTACCAGAGTACATTCATTCTGACAACGGAAAACAGTTTGTTTCAGAACTGTTCTCCAGCTTTTTGAACAAATATGGAGTAAAACACGTTCGAACAGCATTTTACTCACCCCAGGCAAACGCTTCCGAACGAGTTAACCGATCAGTTTTGATCAAAATCAGATCGTATATCGAAAGCGACCAAAGAACATGGGATACTCATGTGAGTAATGCTGCATTTTCGCTTCGAAGTGTGGTTCACGAAGCAACAACATTCGAACCATACTACGCCGTGTTTGGAACTCAAATGGTTCAAAACGGAAAAACTAATGAACTATTGAGAAGATTAGGGATGGTTAGGGACGCTAACATTGAAATCAAAAATAACACAGACAAGCTTAGCTTGATAAAAGCAAAAATATTCGATAATCTTAAGCTAGCTCACCAAAAGGCAGAAAAATCGTATAACACACGCTGTAAAGACATTTCCTATAAGACAGGCCAAATAGTCTATAGAAGAAACTTTAAACAAAGCAATATGGTCGAGCACTACAACGCTAAGTTAGGGCCTAAATTTATAAAATGCATTATTTTGAAACCTATTGGTAACTCTTTATACGAAATAGGAAATCTAAAAGGCGAGAAAGTAGGAGTATACCATGCCAAAGACATTCATGCATGATAAATGCTCAAGACGCACTCGCGCTGCTGTTGCTAGATACGACCTGTGATATAAGTGTATTGTGTAGTTTATTTATTTACTTATTTACAGAGATAGTTTATCTATTTATTTATTTGTTTATAGAAATAGTTTATTTATTTATTTATTTATAGAAATAGTTTATTTATTTATTTATTTACAGAGATAGTTTATTTATTTATTTATTTACAGAGATAGTTTATATATTTACATATTTATTTATTTATTTAGTTACCTATGTATTCAACTTGACTACCAGATACCCAACTGTGATATTCAAACACCTATTTAAATTTCCGGACAACAACACCACTTCCAACTGTGATAACTAACAACCTATACTAACAGAATCCTCCAAACATCCTAACATACTCCAATTAACATCCATACACCTTCCTCAATATCCACTCCATTCATAACCCACCCTAAACCTTAACATATCCAGCCAGATTAGTTATATATTTATATTTATGTATTTTTAAAAGATCATGTTGGAGCATAGACTTTCAGTCTAAAGTAATAGACAGTAAATAGAATTGCCCGGCATTTATTAGGTATTTCAGGTAGTGGGACGAGCCACACGTCACGAACGGCGAAAGAAAAAATAAGGGTTGTAACTCTAAGATCTATACAACTGCGACTAGTTTTAAAGTGTGCGATCCTACTTTTTTTCGAGGCCAGTTTTCTCACGACCACTTGAAAACTGCCGTCGTGTTTGTTACGTAGGGATCGAAACACACAAATATTAAAATAGTAAATATATTTACGAAATAGACTTAGGTATGTACATTAGAAAACTTACGACCGAGACAACAGTCTCACATACCAATCGCATACTCCAATGTTGTTTAAGTCTCACATATGTATAGCGAACCTCAGATTCCATCGTTGTCACAGTCTCACCGTCCACATTATATGGCACAATTAATTCCAATAGAAAACATGAAAATTAGAAAAAAATACGTTTACAAAATCAAAACACACTTTATAAATATAGATTTGTAACTTACCCTCATCGTAGAACTATAAACCCCACCTGAAAAGAAAAAAAAAAAAATCAGACACAAATCGCATACAACGTACCGACCTACCTCAACAAGACGAATAAATTCATTACATGGGGTGAATGAACCCTTGTAATGATGAAGTCCCTTGTAATATCCAATCGTCGGGGATAGTTTTGGACATGGATACATCAGTAGTTGATTATCCACCTTTTTTTTTTTCTTTTTTTGTACACAAAACACTGAAATATGGAAATAAATAGAAAAATAAAGGCGATTGAAAGAATTACACACAACAACCAAATAACTCACGAACGACACCGACGTACACTGACGAATAGACCGCAGCATCGAGTAAACGTATGTTTTTTTTGTTTTCAAATTATAACCAGGAGATAAAGAAGGTGAAATGATAGTTGTAGATACTTGAAAAACTGGACAAACATTAAAAAAATGAAAAATAATTCTGAAATATGGAATACAACGCGCGAGAAATAAACACATTTTGACAATTGGACATGTAATAACTTGGTAGGCGAAACGTCAAAGTTGTCAAGCGAAAAGCTGTGTAGTGACAGCGAATTCGCTTCGAAAGCGAAGCAAATACACCAACCAAGAAGAAATAGATCGAGAGTCGAAGTCGACTAAAGAATTAGTTAGTTTTCAAATTAAATGACGAAGCTTTTGGAGAGAAAAAGATAGGGATGAAATCTGACACATAAAAATAGGCGTTAGAAAAATTAGTCATATGGGGAAGTGCAATATAGAGTAGATAGGTAGGTGTTAGTAATAGCAACGAAATAAGAATAATACATGTACCAAGTATGAGTGATAGTGCATTACACAGATGAAATAAAGTATGACAATAAGACACTGTAAGTAAAACGGAAAGTAAAGAAGCTTGCGGATCTAAACTAGCATACCCAAAGTGCAAGAAGGGGAAATATGGAATGTAGGCCAAAGGCCAACGGCCTGACAAAAGTAAATTTGATATAGCGGCGAACATTTGAAAATTCAAGTTCAAAACAAAAGCACAAGTGCAATCGAGGCGATAAAGCAAGTGCATAGTTAAAGCAATGTGAGTGATAGTACACCAGTACGATACTGATATTATTAAAAAACCTTTTTTTGGTTGAAAAAAAAAAAAAGAATAAGAAATTTAATTAAAAGGTGAGTGGTAGTGCAGTTTTGAAAATAGATATATAGATATACATATATATATATATCAAATAAGAATTTTTTTCTTAAATCACACTGTAGACTTCGCTAGAGGGACGAAAGTACTCAGAGGTATAGAACTGGGGAAAAGAAAAAACGAGTATCTGAGGGTTGATGAAAAGACCTAGTTGAAGGTTTCTTTTTTTTGGGAAGTGAAAAAGCGAAACCCAAAGACTCAGAGGGTTGAGCCATATATGTGGATATATATTATAAGTGCATATATGTATGTAGAGTCACGATAGGTGAGTGTGACTAGAAATTCATACAAAAAAAAAAAAATTAAAATTAGGAAATAAAGAATATACATTTTCGATAGGTTTATCATCTAATAGACGAATGCATATATATATATATATATATATTTATATGAATATATGAAGCGGCGAGTGGGAAAGTCACCCATGTGGCTTAAGCCTTTATCCAGAAGATACTCGAAGGATTTTTTCTTCTCTCTGTACTAAGGAAGGCGAACAGGGGTTCTTAGCGGAGGAAGAAAAGCAGGCAGCCGACTGGAGCAAGCAGGGTGTTCTCGGTTAAAAATCAAAAGAAACCAAGTGCACATAAACTTACAAAAAAACTTCGAAGAAAAAAAAAAAAAAGAAAAAGAAAAAGTGTTAAGGAAAGAAAGTGAATTTCAAAAAGAAAAAAAAAAAAGAATATAGATAGAAAGTGAATTTTGTTAAGCGTGGATAAAGATAAAATTGTTCTCATATAGATATATACATGGATATCTTTGGATGTACCATTGCTCTATGTACATATCTAAACTATAACGATCTATTGATACTATATATATATATACATTGGTGAAGTGGGTATTTAAAGAAGGTTAATCCGGGAACTCTATAAAAGTAGAGGAGTTGAGAAATTCCGTCGCTTCAAAACGTGCTGCCGGCAGGACTACGAGGGACGATAAAAACCGTAAGTCACCAAACCTTTACATTTCACATTTTTGATTTTATGAAACATATACATATATATTACACGAAATCTTTAGATCGTAAATACAATCGCTTTTACCGATTTAAATAACCTTTTTTTTTGAATAAAAGGCAAAAGTTTTTTTTTTATTTTTGAATTCACATCTTCACATCTATACTTGAAATAAACTAAAATAGTATAATTATACATACATGCATACTTACCTGTTTCTTTTGAATCAAGTTTTTAATATTTTTCCTTCGTGTGAAATCGAATAACCATGAGTTGCTAAAAGTGTGGTGATTGGGTGTGTGAAGGTCCCAACTAGGCCGACGATGTGAATGTAACGGAAGACGACCTAGACATGACGAACGTTTAAGACAATACATACTTACTTTATGACTGACTAGGGCAGTTAATTGAAAGTGGCTGGGGTCGCAACCAAAGGGGCTATCACCACAGTATTGCCAAGGTGATAGCGTAGGTTGTGTGTTGAAACACAAGGGAGGGAAGGCAGCGATTTTACCGACACCATCTGGTAAGGCTCTTGGGGGATTGGTCGAACCATCACACGAGGGAGACATAGAGTGTAGTTGAGATAGTAGGTCGCGGTAGTTTTAGGTTTAGTTTTAGTAGGGTTTAATAGTATTATTAGAAATGTATATGCATACATACATATAAACACTTATATGCATAAAAATGTATATAAATCTAAGTGTAATGATTAGGATAGTAATAGGAAATAGTTTTTAGATTAGTAATAGGAAGCAGCGACTTCCTAAGAACTACAACTCATCCCTTTCTCTCGTGTGGTGGCATAGTTACCTGAACTTGTATACAATCCTCTTCCAATTACCATCCTACCCCAATCCCCAACCTGATCCTATCCTGATCCTTATAAGGCATGATGAAATTTTTGTTTGTTAGAGTTAAAGGAGATTGGAACAGGGCAAGAACCACCCCATTCCCACGAGCTTAGCCGAGCGACCACAAGCATGCCACTGCTCTGTTTCCATCCCGATTTCATCCAACTTAGACTCACAACAATATTTAATTAAAGATTTTTTGTTCGTCGCACCAAATTTGTTCGGCAAGAAGTATTAACTATATTTACTTCTCAAAAAGAAATGTGAAAGTAGAATGAAAGTAAGTATGCAGTTAACATTTTTCTTTATGTATATTAATATATTAAATCCATTTAAAGACTCATTGGTTGTAATAATCTCCTATCTTTTCTTTAAGGCAAATCGAAAAGGAGCTGTGTACCAGAATAGAATACCTGGAGCAATCCAGCCCCGGTGAGCAAAAATGTTCCAGCTCAGCTGGAGGAGATGTCTCAGGCTATAATTCGTGGTGTGATGGACGAAAGTGGCGAACAGTTCGTTACCTAGTTTTTACCTATAGTATCCACTTTAGAGAAACGTCGCGAGGACTTTGTTATGAGATCATTTATAAAGAAGACGAAGAATACGAATATAAAATCGCAAGGGAGTACACATGGAATGTCAAGAGCAAAGCATCGAATGATTACGAATAAAATTACATTGTGTTATGCGCAAAGACGGTGTTGCCCAAGTCTTTATAGCAATAAAACACCTTTTGCGCTTTTATTTTGCTAAAAGAATCTGCAAAATATAGTTCTCTTTTATTTCAATTTCGTTTGAAAAAATAAATAAATTTACCTTAGTTTACAATTTTTGGGAATCTCATTAAAACAAACTTATTACTTATTCTGATTTCTGACTGCATTCAAGATCACGTTGCAGTTGAGATAGTAGGTCGCGGTAGTTTTAGGTTTAGTTTTAGTAGGGTTTAATAGTATTATTAGAAATGTATATGCATACATACATATAAACACTTATATGCATAAAAATGTATATAAATCTAAGTGTAATGATTAGGATAGTAATAGGAAATAGTTTTTAGATTAGTAATAGGAAGCAGCGACTTCCTAAGAACTACAACTCATCCCTTTCTCTCGTGTGGTGGCATAGTTACCTGAACTTGTATACAATCCTCTTCCAATTACCATCCTACCCCAATCCCCAACCTGATCCTATCCTGATCCTTATAAGGCATGATGAAATTTTTGTTTGTTAGAGTTAAAGGAGATTGGAACAGGGCAAGAACCACCCCATTCCCACGAGCTTAGCCGAGCGACCACAAGCATGCCACTGCTCTGTTTCCATCCCGATTTCATCCAACTTAGACTCACAACAATATTTAATTAAAGATTTTTTGTTCGTCGCACCAAATTTGTTCGGCAAGAAGTATTAACTATATTTACTTCTCAAAAAGAAATGTGAAAGTAGAATGAAAGTAAGTATGCAGTTAACATTTTTCTTTATGTATATTAATATATTAAATCCATTTAAAGACTCATTGGTTGTAATAATCTCCTATCTTTTCTTTAAGGCAAATCGAAAAGGAGCTGTGTACCAGAATAGAATACCTGGAGCAATCCAGCCCCGGTGAGCAAAAATGTTCCAGCTCAGCTGGAGGAGATGTCTCAGGCTATAATTCGTGGTGTGATGGACGAAAGTGGCGAACAGTTCGTTACCTAGTTTTTACCTATAGTATCCACTTTAGAGAAACGTCGCGAGGACTTTGTTATGAGATCATTTATAAAGAAGACGAAGAATACGAATATAAAATCGCAAGGGAGTACACATGGAATGTCAAGAGCAAAGCATCGAATGATTACGAATAAAATTACATTGTGTTATGCGCAAAGACGGTGTTGCCCAAGTCTTTATAGCAATAAAACACCTTTTGCGCTTTTATTTTGCTAAAAGAATCTGCAAAATATAGTTCTCTTTTATTTCAATTTCGTTTGAAAAAATAAATAAATTTACCTTAGTTTACAATTTTTGGGAATCTCATTAAAACAAACTTATTACTTATTCTGATTTCTGACTGCATTCAAGATCACGTTGCAAGAAAAAATGGCCGAATATATAACCCGGAAAATCGAAAAGTTATGTCGAACGCATGTGCATTCCAGAATGCGTTCCAGAGTGCGTTCCAGAGTGCGTTCCAGAGTGCGTTCCTGAGTGCGTCCCAGATTTGAGCACTACTTTACCATCGCTGATAGATGGCGCTAACATACCACCCCCAGTAAGCTGACTGCAATCCGCGTCTGGCTTACTTTCCTGATCCTTGCCAGCAACATCTAACACAGCTAACTTAACGGCCGGTCGCTCGTACAGACCCGACTTCGTTTGAACTTTCGCTCTTCGAACCTGTCCGTCCTTGCCCAGGGTCACATCCACAATACGCCCCTTTGGCCAGCAGTTCCTAGGCATATCATTGTCCACTATGACAACCAAATCGTCCTTAGCGATTGGCTTAACTCTGCTGAGCCATTTCGATCTTCTGTTTAACGTTGGCAAAATGGCTTTTACCCACCTTTTCCAAAAAAGTTGAGCCAATACTTGCGACTGCTTCCAGCTTTTCCTGAGGTCAACCACTTCTGGATCGCAAGGTGGTTTTGACCCGTTCGACGTTCCAAGAAGGAAGTGGTTAGGCGTTAACGCTTCTTCATCAGCTGACTCAAGAGATACAAATGTTAAAGGCCTTGAATTTATAACGTTCTCAACTTCAATAAGTGTACTTCGCAAGGTTTCGTCTCCTAATTTTCTTGAGGGAAATATTTGGTATAGTACGGTTTTAATTGATCGTACCAGCCTCTCCCATGCACCGCCCATGTGAGGAGCAGACGGTGGGTTAAACTTCCACTTTAAATCCGCCGACATGAACTCATTAGCAACCTGACCCAAGTCAACATTTTTTAACTCTTCACGAAGCACTTTTTCCGCCCCTCGAAAATTTGTGCCGTTGTCACTATAAATTTCCAGCGGAAACCCACGACGAGCAATGAAATTTCTTAAGCACATGATAAAAGAATCTGTTGTCAAACTGTGGGCTACCTCTATATGCACCGCCCTTACAGTAAGGCAGGTGAATATGGCACCCCACCTTTTCTCGTTCCGCCTTCCAACAACAACATTAATCGGGCCGAAGAAATCCACTCCAACAAACGAAAAAGGTTTGAAAAATGCTCCAAGTCTTGCTCTAGGCAAATTAGCCATTTCAGGTATCCGTGGACAAGCTCTTTGAATCTTGCAAAACTGACAGTCTCTCCTTACCGACTTAAGCAGAACTCTCAGCTTGGAAATGTAAAACTTTTGACGTATCTCGTTCAGAACCGTTTCATGATTTAAATGATGGTATTTTAGGTGGTAATCGTCAACTACCAGGTGAGTAATGTATTGCGACTTTGGCAGAATGATAGGGTTCCTGCAATCCATGGTAACGAAATCGGCGGAGGCAGTTCGCCCTTGCATTCTTAAAACTCCTTTTTCATCCACAAATGGAGAAAGCTTACAGAGAGCACTACTTTTCGACAGAGTATGTGGTTTGTCTGGACTTCTTTTCAAAATATTTATTTCCTCTGAATAAACATCCCTTTGAGATTATTGATACAAAAGCATTTGAGATTTTAAGATGGCTTCAGATGATAGAACTACATATTTTATTTTAAAGTCGCACCTTTCCACATTTGCGGCATATGTAGCTTTTATAACATTAAGGGCTTCGAAATCTTTAAGTTTACGTCTCTTTGCATTTAACTTTAGCTTCTCCATATACAAGAAAACGTACGCAACTGATCGCCATAGCTTTCTCCAGGTTCCAAAACGATTCTCATCAACCAATTTGATTTCATTTTTAATTTGGTTGATCTGTAGCAAATGGGGACGGAACTCGTTAGTGTTAATTTGGATTTGCGGCATCTGCGGCCATTCAAAAGGATTTTTCAGAAGAAAACCAGGTCCTCTAAACCATTCATCTGAAACATCCCACTCAGGATTGGAACTCCATTTTGTTGCTTTATCTGCCACATTTAATTTTGAAGGGATCCATTTCCAATCCAAAACATTCGAGGATTCCAAAATCTCACCTACTCTGTACATTACAAACGGTTGAAAGTTTCTGGGTTCAGTGCGGAGCCAAGATAGCACAGTCTTGGAGTCAGACCATAGGAACCTTTGACTAATGGAAAAACTATGCGAACTACAAATAGAGTTCATAAGCCGCACTCCAAGTACGGCAGCTTGTAGTTCGAGCCTAGGGATGGACAACGGACGTCGAGGTTCTACTTTAGTTTTCGCACTTACTATAGATGTTTCAATTTTGTTTCCGTACTCAACTCTGAAATACGACACTGCAGCATAAGCATTTTCACTTGCATCAACAAATGTATGTAATTGAATACAAGTTCCAGGTTGGCTTAAATGCAGGCAATAACATCTTGGAATCTGAAGTTCTGTTACTCTAGGCAGCAGCTTTTGCCAGCGCACCCATCTCTCGTATAATGGTGCGGGAAGCTCATCGTCCCAGGCTAACTCGATTCTCCAAATATCTTGCAGAAGAATCTTAACAAAAACTAGGAAGTGAGATAGAAATCCCATCGGATCGAAAATTGACATCAGGATTTTTAAGACCTCACGTTTTGTTGGTACCTTCTTCTCAGAAAGTACTTTTCGATTTAGATTGTTGAAATTCAAAGCGTACGTAAACGTATCTAAGGTGGTATTACAATGCATGCCCAAGACTTTTTCCGTCACTGGCATATCGGGGTCATTTAACCCAAAAGCTTTGCTGGAACTCGACTTCTCACCTTCTTCCTGCAGTGCATTAAGAATGTCTGTTGAGTTGGACATCCAGTTCCTTATATGAAAGCCGGCATTTGAGTGTATGTACCTTACGTCTTTTGCTAGCCGGATAGCTTCATCTATGGTGTCTGTGCTGTCTATAAAATCATCCACGTAATGATGCTGAAGTATTGCTTCGACTGCTCTCGGCTTGCTGCTGGTAAAGCTCATAGCATTCTGGTTCTTTACATAGTGTGCAATACACGGAGAGCACGTTGCACCAAATGTTAAGACTTGCATCTCGTAAACGCTGGGGTTTTCTTGTTCATTTGCATCTCTCCACAAAAAACGCTGCACAGACCTGTCCGACTCACGCACTCGCACTTGGTGAAACATTTCCGCTATGTCACCACAAACTGCATATCTACCACAGCGGAATCCGTACAAGACAGATGTGATTGGAACTAACTGATCCGGTCCTTTCAATAAAAAGTCGTTGAGAGATACACCCTCACATTTGGCGGCCGCATCCCAGACGAGTCTTACCTTTGTAGGCTTATTTGGGTTCCTGACTATAAAGATTGGCAAATACCAAACAGGTCCATTAGCATTCAACTCATCAATCGATAACTTCTTAGCGTAACCTTTCGCCACCAAACTCGATATTTGTTCATTTAAGATTCCACTCAGTTAAACATCTCTACGAATTTTTCGATCTAGTATTTCAAAACGATGAAGTGCCATGCGATAGCTGTCAGGCAATTTATATTTATTGAACTTCCATAACAGACCGACTTCAAAATGTTTTCCCACTCGAACGCATGTTTCCTCAAGGATACTAAGAGCTCTCTTCTCTTCTGCTGATACCATTTGGTGGGTTGGAATACGCACACCTATATTCTCTATTGAAAAGAATTTTTCTACGAGTTGGTGGAGATCGGTGTCGCTTTGGGTTTGAAATATATTTAATGCAAACTTTACATTTTCATTAACACTATTGTTTCCAGTTTCAGATCCATGCACGCACCATCCTAATCGCGTTTTCGTTGCCATCGGCTCTAACCAACTACCTTCAAAAATCTTTAATGGAACGCCAAGCTTCCAGTTATCCATACCAATAAGTATTCTTGGTTTTGCCATGTGGTACGAAGGAAGAGGTAACCCATTCAAATATGGATAACGGTTTTTCAGGATAAGACCAGACACTGACTGCACTGGCAAACCCAAATTCTGCACTGTGCGCACGTTTCGAAGGGTGTATCTACGACCTCCCTTATGGGATCCTGAAATGCCTAAAGCAACTACTCGGGAATTCTTTTCAACGCGTGTAGTGTTGGATGTCCACCTCAAGCAAAGCTCCTCGCACCTACCAGAAACATTGAGGTCATCGGCGAGCTCTTCGTCTACCAATGTTAAAGATGAGCCTCCGTCTAGGAAGGCAAAAGTTTCGACCGATTTATTGTTACCGTATATGGTGACAGGTATTATACTGAAAAGTACATTTGTCTTATGTATGCTATTATTTCGATCAGAATGGCATCCCAAAGTGGAGAATCCAGATTGCTGTCGGGTTGAATAACCACTTACGTCATACTTATGTAAAAGTGGATGATGTTTCAATGCACACCCATCCATTCCACACAATGTGGTTTTCTTGCACCAGTTATGTGGGTGTTTTGTTAAGCATGCATGACACAGATTATTTTTCCTAACAATTTGCCACCTTTCAGAACGCCCATCTCTTCGAAATTCGTTGCAAGTATCAAGTAAATGATTGCTGTTGCAAACCCAACACTTTCTCGGATCATTGTTGTAACGATTGTCGTCCGCGGGAACTTCTATCACTTCATGAGAAAACAAACCATTAGCACGTCTATCTCTTTTTTCCATTTTTTCAACTTGCTTCACGTACGGTGTTGTGACGGAACAGGCAGCTTCGGCAATTTCGCCTAACCAATTCGAAAACTCTGGCAAAGTTGGGTTTTTTAAATTTTTTGCAAATATGGCCCAGTTCAGAAGAAGGTGTGGTGTCAACTTATCGACAAACTCTTTAAGAAGAGTGGGGTTGTTCAAGTGCGCTGTCATCTGAGATGCTTCCATTGTGGCACATACGTTCTGAATTGCAAGTGCGTATTCAATTAGCGTTTCCATCTTATCTGCTTTTGGAGGTGCTTGGTTTTTAGCTTTTGCAATCATAGCGTGAAGTATGAGCTCTGGTCTACCGAATCGCATGCGAAGTGTTTTTATAATGTCTGGTACCATAGCCGGCAGCATCAGCCGGTTCTTAACCGCATCGAGAGCGGTACCTCGAAGACATTTCTGCAAACGCATCAGGTTTTCAGCATGCGTGTACCCAGCGATGATTGTGCTGTTCAAATGAGCTGATGAACATCGCCCAGTCTTCCGGATGGCCATGAAACAAAGGTAAGTCCTTCGATATCGCCTGTCGAGCTGCTAATTGGGATTGTGAAAGTAATTTGACTTGCGTAGGTTCTGCTCTTGCGGACGGAGCGTCAGATTGAAAATTATTATTCGGGGTCTCAGTCGCAGTTTGTGCTTGAGCTTGAGTTCGCGATGGTTGACTTTGAAATTGATTATTATTCGGGGTCTCAGTCGCAGTTTGTGCTTGAGCTTGAGTTCGCGATGGTTGACTTTGAAATTGGTTGAGGTTGCATGGGTCAGGCTGCCTCTGAGGCACGGTGACAGACTTAGAAGGGAGTTTTTCAATAATTAAATTTTGTGCACCAGTTTCGAGTGCATTTTTATTTATATTATCTACCCACATTTCAGTTAATTGGCTACGATCTACCGACTTACCTTCAATTTTATCATCCTCATCAGAACTGCTATACTCGGCAAGAATTTTATACTTCTCAAATAAATATTGCTGGTTACTTTCTTCGCGCAATTTCCTTTCTTCTTCGAGACGTCTAATGAGTAGATCTCTTTGTTTCCGAGACTTCGATGATCTGGACCTCGTGTTGTCGATGGTAGGGCCAACTTTGTGGATGGGGCCGGGGCCGACTGGGTTGACGAGGTCTGTAGGATCGATTGGTCTGATAGGGCTGATGGGACGTGACGGTGGATGTGATGATGGACGCGATTGTTGAGTCGTAGGATGACGACAGGTTTCACAAGTACAACTTGTGTCATTCACAGCGGTGTCTACGTTGACACATATAAAGTGAAACCAGGCATCGCATTTGTCACACGCTACCATTTCTGGTATGTCGGGCTCAGAACAAAGCTTGCAGTTATATTTCTGCACTGGCGATGATACTGCATTCGGCTTATTCCTTTTTGGCGGCATAGTTGCAGCAAGTACATAAGATTCTTTAAGAATTGTTGCCCAAGTCTTTATAGCAATAAAACACCTTTTGCGCTTTTATTTTGCTTAAAGAATCTGCAAAATATAGTTCTCTTTTATTTCAATTTCGTTTGAAAAAATAAATAAATTTACCTTAGTTTACAATTTTTGGGAATCTCATTAAAACAAACTTATTACTTATTCTGATTTCTGACTGCATTCAAGATCACGTTGCAAGAAAAAATGGCCGAATATATAACCCGGAAAATCGAAAAGTTATGTCGAACGCATGTGCATTCCAGAATGCGTTCCAGAGTGCGTTCCAGAGTGCGTTCCAGAGTAGTGCGTTCCAGAGTGCGTTCCTGAGTGCGTCCCAGATTTGAGCACTAATTTACCATCGCTGATAGATGGCGCTAACAGACGGTGTCTACTACAACGAATTGGAAACACGAGTTTGTATTAGCAAACGTCGTGTCAAAGCTGGCCAGCAACCTAACAATACCAATTTTTTTGCCTTTGGATGCACAGGAACATCGTATTCAAAAGTATCGCGAGAAACAGCTTGAATCAGCTGGTGACGACGACGAAGAAGAAGAAGTGGAGGTTAAAGAGAACAAAACCGACGAAGCAGCCCAAGCTGAAAGAGATCGTGTTTCATCACGTTCACGTAGTGGCTCCAAGTCTGCGTTAAAATCGCACTCCCGCTCGCATTCAAATTCAAAATCGGGATCCCGGTCGCAATCTAGGTCGAGATATGGCTCTGAATCGCGGATACCTATAGTCGATCTAAAAGTGCCTCGCCCAACGGTTCGGGTTCCGGCAGTGGCTATGACGAAGAACAAACATTTCGAATATCGTAATATAACCATTTATTATAACGAAACGAATGTTCAATAAAAAAACAAGAAAATTTCTTTTAATTGCAAGCCACACAGCAGACTTTTATTTACGGAAACTAAAACTAAACCACCAAGATCATTGATTGCTTAAAGCCATAACACAATAGCGCGTTTGCCTCGCGTCGACCTCATTTGACAGAACAATAAAAAGTTCAACTATACGAAATCTGTAGAGTCGCACACAATCACGCTTTGTCCTCAAACGCGTCGTTTGACAGACGTAAGCAAACGTAACGAGGCGACCAAAAGTTCAGCTATGTTGAACTTTTGCTCGCTTTCTGACATATCCCTCCATTTCAGTTTTGCAATAGGGAAGAGTAAAAAAATCGATGTAAGTAAAACATCGATTTACGAAACAAATTATCGATATGTCGGTATCGATGTCGAAGTGTGTTTCAGCTGAAATTTATCGATGTTAAAACTAGACAAATATTTAAGTTCTCGTCATTACAGCTGTACTAAATTTAATTTTTGTTGGATTATTCAATGTAAGTGTTGTTGAAGCATTTAAACTACTTTGAATTTGCAATAATGTTTTGAAAAATTGACTTATATTTTATGTAATATTTTTCATATCGAGGATTTCGATGAATTTTCGATATAATGAGTAAGTATTTAGTCGATTATAGATTTTTGTGGCAAACAAATCAATCAAATTGTACTTCATATTTTTGCGTGAATTGTACTTAAGCTGAATTTTAGAGTGTTTTAGCAGAACTTTGTCGATGTAACTAGTATATAGATATTTCAGCTATCGTTGTTAAACCTGTATTAAACTCGACTTTTGCCAGACGAAGGTGATGTTTAATCACTCAAACTACTATAATTCTGAAAAGATGTTCTTAAAAATCGAGATTTCGATTGATTTTCGATACATGGCCGCATGGGTTAATATAAAGTCAATCAATATGGGCAATATTGAAGGATTTAAATCATTTTATTTTTGTAAAGGTGCTCGACCAATTACTTAAGCGATAATTTCGTACCGTATATTGCGATAACATTTTTGATATCTGTATGAATATATCGATTATGTTGAAAAAATCGACAAGTTTTTCATTTTAAACAGCAAATGTTATCACAAACATGTGATAACACAGTATAGAAATGCAACTACGCACATTATACTTAGCTCAATTGATTACACTACACATTTTACTTAGCTTTCATTTCTTTATCCGAAGTAATTAACAAATTATCAATCGATTTAGTTTTCCATGTATTTAATACAAAAGAAAAAATCGATTTTTGTTATCGATAGTTACTGATAACGACGATGGTCGTTCGATACTTCAATCGATATATATTCTTAATTTTGCACAAGCTTAGACGAATGAATGACAGTAGGGCGTTTTGAGGATTTCTCATGTAACGTGAAGCCTACGTGAGGTCGACGCGGCGCAACGCGCTATTGTGTTATGGCTTTTAATAACTGACTTCTTTTCTTTTTTATCTTCAAGTAAAGATTAAGGAACCAAACTCTTTCCGACTAAGTTCATAACAGAACAAAGAGAGTTAATATTTGTGCAGAGCTCATCAGTAATTTTGAAAAATAAGAAAAATTTTGACTTGTTTTAGAACAGTTGTAGATCTCCATATCTCCTTTTCGATTAACTTCGTTCCTTTCGCTTGGCTTCGGACTCCTTTGACTTAAAGAAAACATGCAAAAATTTGTTTCTTCTTTATTTGAAAGAAGACAATCAATTTTTACTAAGGACGTGTCTAAATGCACCCACGGTGTAGTTCGTTTAGGTGGTGTTACACCGCACTTTTGAATAACCACTACACCGCATTTTGTGGTACCCGTGGTGTAATGGTTAGCATGTCCACCTGCTAACCCAGAGGTTCGAGGTTCGAATCCCAGCAGAGGCAAAATGCAAAAATGTTTTTCCACGGGTATCGCCTTTCGCGAGGAATTGGCAAGTCCTCCGTTAGCAAATTCATTGCCATGAAAAGCGCATTCTCAATTAGCCGTTCGGAACCGGCGAAAAATTGTAGGTCCCCTCCATTCCCTCACAAGGCATGGTTGTGAGAAATGCGCTAGGCCCAGGGGCTCCTTGCTCTGTTGCGCCACCCTATTTATTTATTTATTTTACTACACCGCATTTTAAATAACGAGTGGAAATAAATCGAGTAGGTTCGTGTTACACCGCATTTTTTTTAGAAATCTCTCAAGTCATAGTAGAAATAAATCGAGTAGGTTCGTTTTACACGGCATTTTTTTTTAGAAATCTCTCAAGTCATTTGACAGGGTCGAATGCTTTTTATTAGCTTTTCAAGTATAAATACAGTATGAGTGAAAAAATATGCGGTGTTACACCGCATTTTTTAAAAAACTCTCAAGTCATTTAACAGAAAAAAATGCTTTTTTGTAGCTTTAGTTGTAGGCCATCTAGCGCCGTATAGAAAAACAATGTAGTAGCTTTTCGCTATCATCCATTTTACAGAACCAAATTCGCTATGACCATCTAGAGTTGTATAGAAACATGATAGATATAAGAAAATAACTTTTCACTATAACCAATAGCGCGGGCGTCCACACTGTCCAATTTGTTTGTCAAATTTGTTGGATGAAAAGTTGGACGGAAAAAACCCATAGCGTCCACACTCATCAAACAAGTTGTCCAACTTCATTCTGGTCTGAATTTCAACCATGAAGGACATAGCAGTAGCAGCGCAATTTAGGGATGAAATTTTAGAAAAGCAAAAAAAAAACAAAAGAAGAGGTGGAGAGTGGAGACTACCTGAAAACATCATAAATGTGCACAACGAAGAAAAAATATTCTTTCAGTGCGATGTGCACATTTTTGCAACAGAGTTTCATAGGCCATATACTTTCTAGTTATATTTTTGTATTCTTCGCATTTTATATGCCATATCTCTGGAAAATTTTATAGACTTCAAACTTCTGTAGAATCCAAAACTCGCAATTTCAGGTTACAGCCATCTAATAAACTGATATGAACACTTTAGATTTAACTTTTACCAATTCTCTACTTGGAGTCAGTTCAACTTTAATTTAAAGTATAAGCTATAAACAAAAGCAACCCTTTACTTTATAGTAATTAAATGATAATTGCATTTTGGTGCCACCAAACTATTTATATTATCAATTTATCATAATTTGCATTTTGTAGATATATGTGCCCATTAAGAAAAAAGTATTTTTCCTTGCGACGCCCACTACCTGAAAGTATCGTAAATTCATTCCTATTTCAATGTGCCTAAAAAAATTTTCCGTGCGTGGTCCACTACCTGTAAATATTACAAATTCCATTTTCAATGTGCCCAACAAAGAAAAAACATTTTTTTCCTTGCTAGGTGCACTACCATCATAAATTCCTTTTTCAATGTACCTACCGAACAAAGAAAAATATTATTTCCGTACGATGTGCACTACTTGAAAACATTTTTGAAATTAAATTTTTTCTAAGTTTGACGACTAGCGTCCACACTCATCCAACTTGTTGTCCAACTTGCAAAAATATCAAAAAAATTTTAAAACCATCCAACAAATTTGACAAACCTGTTGATGAGCGGCCACACTTCAAATTTGCTTGACAAACTAGACGCTTGACAAACAAATTGGACAGTGTGGACCCCGCTAATCAGAAAGATTAAAGTGATACCAGGTAGTAACTGTTTTGTGCTACTTTATTATTTGTTTAAGAATTTTTTTAAAACTCAAAGGAAGTTACTTATATCTTCGTAACCTTCTCCTGTGTTTTAAGTAAAAAAGAATTTTAGGCTTTCTCCTTCGCTACGCTCTTGATAAATATTTTGCTGATTCAACTTTTTTGCGGAGCTCGGCATAGGCTGACGCTTACACCTTGGTATAGCTTTCGTAACTTCGATGTCTTGGGTTTTAATTTTGCTGAAAAGGTAAAAAGTCTATGACTTGCAGTTCCTGCATAAAAAAGTATCTAACTTTGAATATGTTTCGTTCTTTCTGTTTTAAAAGCATTATTGCTGTTTGTCCTATTCTGTGGACGTATTAGAAAGTCATTTCACTTAAACGACAATAGTGGGAACAGGAAGGAGCTTTATCATTTTACTGGTGTTTTAATAATACGTTTATTGTAGTAAGGGTGATTTACTTACGTTTCTTAATTTTTTTGTAAGAAAAGTATGAAATGCATTTAAACGAATTTTTGCACTCATATTAATACATGCTTGAATAATATTTTGTAATTTTTCCCACATCAAAATATTCCTTACAACTGAACTTATGTGTAAATAAGTAAAGACATGTAAAAATATTTTATTTTGCGGTGAACGCGATTTCACTTTCAAAAATTATCTGAAACAAAAAATTTAAATAGATATCGTTAAATAACATATTTTTCAGGAAAGTTTTCGATGGGTTTTCAAAAATATCGATTTTTGAATTGTTAAAAAAAAAGTTGATTTTCATCCCAAAATTTAAATCGACTTCAAAATCGGTTTTACTCAGAAAAAATAAAAACTCCACAATAACTTACTTTGTTTTTGTATTAACTGGTGTGTTTAAGTGTTTTTGAGTTATCGCGGTTTCCGGCTTCAAAAAAGTGGTTTTAAGACAATCGCATTAAAAGGTAAAACAAGGAATTGTATCTTCCTGACTCTAATGTCACTTTCCATTGGACGAAGAGAACCGTCCAGGAGAGTCCAGGAGCATTCTCAAACCGTTCTATTGGTGCAAAAAGATTACTTCGCATGATTCTGAGGAGTGACAGCCTCTTCTCGGTTAGAAGCAAAAAAATTAAGAAAAATTGACTTTTTTTCGACGTTCCAAGTGCGACAGTGCCCTTAGGTTACATTCAACTTCATTTGCATTTAGAAACGAAAAATGCTGTTTTTTTTTAGCAGCAGCACCAAGTACTTTCGTGCCTTGGTGTTATTGTAAGTTGCAACTTAAAATGTCGAAAACAGTGATTCTGAATTATCAGTTGATCCGAGATAAAACAGCGACGCAGATAATGAGGAGGATTTGTCTGCAACGTAAGTAAATCACCCTTACTACAATAAACGTATTATTAAAACACCAGTAAAATGATAAAGCTCCTTCCTGTTCCCACTATTGTCGTTTAAGTGAAATGACTTTCTAATACGTCCACAGAATAGGACAAACAGCAATAATGCTTTTAAAACAGAAAGAACGAAACATATTCAAAGTTAGATACTTTTTTATGCAGGAACTGCAAGTCATAGACTTTTTACCTTTTCAGCAAAATTAAAACCCAAGACATCGAAGTTACGAAAGCTATACCAAGGTGTAAGCGTCAGCCTATGCCGAGCTCCGCAAAAAAGTTGAATCAGCAAAATATTTATCAAGAGCGAAGCGAAGGAGAAAGCCTAAAATTCTTTTTTACTTAAAACACAGGAGAAGGTTACGAAGATATAAGTAACTTCCTTCGAGTTTTAAAAAAATTCTTAAAAAAATAATAAAGTAGCACAAAACAGATACTATCTGGTATCACTTTAATCTTTCTGATTATTTCGCTTAAAGCGGGGCTTACATGGTCCAACATGGTTTGACAACATGGTTTGACAACAGCACTGTTGGATCATCTAAACGCTAAAACAACCGCTTGACAAACCATGTTGGATGGTTTTTAAAATTTTTTAAAAACATGCTGGTTTGTCATACCATCCAACGTGTGTAAACAGATGTTTGACAAACCTGACTGCGCCGTCTATCATTTTTCATTTGAATTTGCTTCGGTTACTGTGAAGTCGCAATCGCAATGCAATTACTAACAACGATTTTTGCAGGGAGTTTTTTGAGATTTATAAAATTCTTTCAGAACTTTGGAAGATAAAATCTGAGAATTATAAAAACAGAAAAGCGAAAACAGAGGAATATGAAATTTTATTGACAAAATATAAAGAAATCAAACAAAATGCTAATATTGAACTTTTAAAAAAGAAAATAAATTGAATTCGTTCTTTTTATCGTAGAGAGTTTTCATAATGTAAGGATGACTACAGAAAAACTGTGAACATTTAAATTTGGAGTAAAACAATTCCCCTTTTCCTATATCATGAAGAATTCCTGCTTTCTTTGGAATATTCATACACAACATTTTTACTTATTTACTTTTTACACTTTTACTTCGCAATTTTTAAATCTGTAATATCTTCGAAAATATTTATTTAAATCACATGCTGTAAAGGGCAATCTATCTACAAGAGCAATAATGTACACGAAATGCACAACGTATCTAATGTATTTAATTGGATAAGGAATGATACTGTATCGTTTAAAATAGCTTGGTAAATAACCCATATTTTGTTGTAATATGTAAAAGATAAAAATGGTTACTGTGGGTTATCCTAAGGAGATGAACATAATGCTGTCGCGGACTTTTTTTTCATCATTAATTAATATGTAAAAGATAAAAATGGTTACAGTGGGTTATCCTAAGGAGATGAACATAATGCTGTCGAGGACTTTTTTTTCATCTTTTTAAGATACACAATTCCGTAGTACATAAATTTGATCTATCTCATCAGGTTTAGCCAGCGTTTGCAATGTGAGCGGAGAAAAATATGTTTGTTAAGACATCACATTACAAATCTTAAAACTTCTCGGCTTTTTTCTACTATAATATGCATGTATTATACATATAAACCTACCTCTTAAACCATTCTATTCTTAAAAAAAACGCATCAAAATCCGTTGCTTAGTTTTAAAAATCTAAGCATACATTGGGACATAGGGACAGAGAAAGCGACTCCTGTAGCGCATGAGTATGTGAGTTCTTGGACCTATTCTTAATCCACTTTTTTACCCACTAACGTTTTTTTCTTTTTTCTTTAAATTTTTATTTCTTCTTCTTCGTCGTCAATAATTTCCTTCATTATAAGAGCAGCTAAAATTTTCTTATCCGTGTCCGTCTCGTTCGCGAAAAATAACCAAACTGATGTTGGACAACATCGAATTTCGTGTAAACGCAAAGCTGATGTTTTTCATCCAACCATGTTGTCAAACCATGTTGGACCATGTAAACCCCGCTTTTTGGATATTTTTGCAAGTCGGACAACAAGTTGGATGAGTGTGGACGCTAGTCGTCAAACTTGAAAAAAATTTCATTTCAAAAATGTTCTCAAGTAGGGCACATCGTACGGAAAGAATATTTTTCTTTGTTCGGTAGGTACATTGAAAAAGGAATTTATGATGGTAGTGCACCTAGCAAGGAAAAAAATGTTTTTTCTTTGTTGGGCACATTGAAAATGGAATTTGTAATATTTACAGGTAGTGGACCTCGCACGGAAAATTTTTTTAGGCACATTGAAATAGGAATGAATTTACGATACTTTCAGGTAGTGGGCGTCGCAAGGAAAAATACTTTTTTCTTAATGGGCACATATCTACAAAATGCAAATTATGATAAATTGATAATATAAATAGTTTGGTGGCACCAAAATGCAATCATCATTTAATTACTATAAAGTAAAGGGATGCTTTTGTTTATAGCTTATAATTTAAATTAAAGTTGAACTGACTCCAAGTAGAGAAGTGGTTAAAGTTAAATCTAAAGTGTTCATATCAGTTTATTAGATGGCTGTAACCTGAAATTGCGAGTTTTGGATTCTACAGAAGTTTGAAGTCTATAAAATTTTCCAGAGATATGGCATATAAAATGCGAAGAATACAAAAATATAACTAGAAAGTATATGGCCTATGAAACTCTGTTGCAAAAATGTGCACATCGCACTGAAAGAATATTTTTTCTTCGTTGTGCACATTTATGATGTTTTCAGGTAGTCTCCACCTCTTCTTTTGTTTTTTTTTGCTTTTCTAAAATTTCATCCCTAAATTGCGCTGCTACTGCTATGTCCTTCATGGTTGAAATTCAGACCAGAATGAAGTTGGACAACTTGTTTGATGAGTGTGGACGCTATGGGTTTTTTCCATCCAACAAATTTGACAAACAAATTGGACAGTGTGGACGCCCACCGCTATTGGTTATTGGGACTGGCCATCACGACGCGTAGCGGCAAAAATAGAAATGAGCAGGGGCACAACAAGTCACATTTTGTATTGAAATTGCCACTTTTCCAAAAAAATTGTTTAAAAATATAATGTTTTGCCGGTCGAATATTCGAAATTCTTATTGAAATGGATTAATAAAAGTGTAAAGAAAAATATGAAATTAAAGCACAGCCAAAAAGTTTACTGGAAGTGTCCAAAATGCGAGTGCAAAAACGAACTGTGATTTTCAACAAAAATTTAAGTTGAAAAATATGAATTAAAATTTCCACAAAAGCACAAATTAAGCTCTTAATCAAGAATGTGCGTTAGTTTAAATCAATAAAATATCGAAGACCACTCATAATTCAATGAAAATTTAAGTTAAACAAAATTTATCATCCCCTCAACAAAATCTCCGTAGAGCTTTGTTTACATTTTTTTCCATACAAAAATGGCATATTCTTAAATTTTTCAAAAACAAATTAAATACATATGAAAGGTAAAAATCACTCGTGTGCACTGTTTTATTCAAGCTTTAACATTTTAAGATGCTAATGCGCTCATAGTTCAATCACTTTTATTTGATTTTATATTTTATTTAAATTATTTAATCCGACACCATTTCTTCTTTTTTCAGTACAATTTGTATGGGCTGTCAAAACAGCATTTCACTTTGTGCCCCCACTTTAGTTCCAAAACAACCGGCAGGTGGTGTGCAAACTCATGTTCCCAGTCCCAATAGAATAGTGAAAAGTTATTTTCTTATTTCTATCATGTTTCTATACTACTCTAGATGGTCATAGCGAATTTGGTTCTGTAAAATGGATGATAGCGAAAAGCTACTACATTGTTTTTCTATACGGCGCTAGATGGCCTACAACTAAATCTACAAAAAAGCATTTTTTTCTGTTAAATGACTTGAGAGTTTTTTTTAAAAATGCGGTGTAACACCGCATATTTTTTCACTCATACTGTACCTATTTATACTTGAAAAGCTAATAAAAAGCATTCGATCCTGTCAAATGATTTGAGAGATTTCTTTAAAAAATGCGGTGTAACACGAACCTACTCGATTTATTTCTACTATGACTTGAGAGATTTCTAAAAAAAAATGCGGTGTAACACGAACCTACTCGATTTATTTCCACTCGTTATTTAAAATGCGGTTTAGTTGTTATTCAAAAGTGCGGTGTAACACCACCTAAACGAACTACACCGTGGGTGCATTTAGACACGTCCTTTTACTAACTATAAAAACATCAATACAAAATAGAAAACAAAACTTTTATCAGAGCTCATGTTCTGCGAGTAACTTTGATAACAACTTTTTGTTTCGTTCGAAGTATCAATCCATTTTCAAAAATAATATCCTCCTCTCGCGTAAGGTAACAATTTGAAGTTCTTTATGATATTTGCCAAAAGAACTTTAATTTCCATGGCAAACTTTTGCCCTATAAGAAAAAGAATTTATAATTATTGCTGTAAGGTAATTACCAAACAATCAAAAAAAATTACCGATGCAATTTCGCGGCCCTGCACTAAAAGGATATCTGTCGACATTATTCTCTGGCAAAAATCGACTCGGATCGAACTTTGATGGATTTGGAAAATGTTTCGGGTCACGATGTATGTGGAAAGGATAAATTTTAATTTGAGCTCCTTTCGGCAAGATAATGCCATTCAAAGTTGTTTCCCCTACACTTTCGCGTGTTATAAACGAAACCGAAGGATACATGCGAAGTGTTTCCTTGATCACACATTCCTGGTACTCCATTTTGTTGAAATCAAAAAAGGAAAGAGCATGTAAATCATCTGGAAGTAAAGAACACATATTCGAGAAGGAAGAAAAAAATTGGAGAGGAAGACCAATGGAATTACCTAACTGACTGACTTCAGCATAACATTTATCCTGAATCTCTTGGTTAAGTGAAATGTTTATCAGGGAAAAAATTTAGCAAGTTGATGTTGTATCATAGCCCTCAAACATAAAAGTGTCCACTTCTTCACAGATTCCCTTGTGGTCCCTTTAACTCTGCATCAAGAAGGGTGTCCAACATGGCATATCGCTTCTTTTTACCAATGTCATCACTGCAAATATTGAAAAATACCTTGGGGTCATTTTGTTGAATTTTCTCAAGAAAAATTATTAACCTCTCGACGTTAGAAAATGAAACATTTTTTCTAAACTCCTCACGCTTTTTGTTGATCACAGATATCGTAAAGTCGTGAACTTTTTTCACGTGTTTCGAATACTCTGTGAAGTCACCAAACGTTTTGTAAATCCAATCGTAGTAGTACAATGGATTGAAGGACCGTTTAGTAAGTCGAGCTTCTAGCTCGTTTATTTGATGTCGGTACTCATCGCCTTCGCTCAGGTTATCAAGTTTGACTCCCATTGCGGTTTCTATAATGACAAAGACTATGAAAACTATCCAAACGAAGGTATGAACTTCGAAGCTTACCGCAAACTGTATTTAGAGTGAATCTTGGAATCACATTTAGAAGCGGAAGTTCCATATCAAGATTTTCCTCCAAAATCTTTATGAACTTTCGACTTTCATCTCTGAAATAAACAATAGGTTCAATATATGTACTACATTCTACATTTAGCCGTTATTTCATTTTACCTGAAAACGTCTATGAATGACTGCAGCACATTGAAGTGGAAGGCAGGTGTTAGAAGTTTTCTTCGTGTATGACACTTTTTATCTGAGAAAAGTATAGAAAAAAACAACAGATATTCGATTTACTCCAAAGTTAGTGAAAACACCTTGCAAAATTAAATTTACCTGTGCTGGTAAGAAGACCTTCTCCCAGGAATGTATGCATCAATGTTTGTGTGTTTGACTGTTGAGCACATTTTCCACTTCTTCAGCACGATAAACATTGTAGACTGCACCATCAATGAAATTCAATTTTTAAAAGTATTTAAATAACTGTTTAACAAACCATTACAGCTGCTTGGTACTGCTCCTCAATATCTTTCGTACGCTCGAGATTGAAAGGTTCACTGGACGGAGTTGCAGGTAGATCTTTTTCGTTAGTGAGTTGATTCATCTGCAATCACTTAAATATATCGGTTATACCCCAACTATATTGGCCATTTGCAACTACATTGCTATTTCTGCTGCCCTTTCTAGATTTAAAGTTGAATACTATTTTTGTAGAGCATAATCGGCATTGTTATCTAATTTGCTTTTGTAGCACATTTTCATCCTAAACTTTTATTATTACAAATCAATTTGATTACATCCAGTGCCCCTGTTCTGTAACTATCGCATCGATAAAATTCGTCGAGAAACGGTGAGATTTGAAACGAAATTTGTTTTATCGCATCATCGGGGTTCTGTAAGCGATGACAGGCGATAACTTTATCACGCGAAACGAACTGGAATGAAAATACTGGAAAGGCGGTAAAAACGGGTTTCTGTATAGTCAAAAGTCGATATACTTTTCATTTTATACGTCAAATTCTATCACTGGGTTCGTAGCAGGCGATAAGACAAGAGGATGGTTATGGCTGAGCTCAAAAAGGTAAAATTAATATAAAAATATTGAAATGTTAGCGACTTATATTAATGTCGATTTCCTTTCACCAATTTGCAGTCGACTGCAGTCGCTACTAAATTCGATTCTTTTTTGGGTATTTAGGAAATTAAAAAAGTAGCGATTCTTTTTTTTATGAATGTGTGTGTGTCCAACTGACTAATGAAGAAAAACAAGCACGATGGAACAAAACAATTACACTCATATTGTTGAGCACACAATTTTTATATTTTTTTTTTCACCAAATGTTTTCTAAATACAACTAAATACAAAACAATTCTGCTTCCTTTTAATTTTTTCATATGCCGATGTTTTTGTTTGCCGTTTTCGATCTGTCAAAATTGTTGTGTGTGTGAAAATCTGTGTGCAAATCCGTCTCAAAAAAGAGATCGACCTGCAGTCGATTTTTTTTCCTCCTAAATGAATTCCATTGAAAAAAAAATTGACTGCAGTCGACTGCAGTCTATTTTTTTGTTGAAAGGAATTCGACATAAAATTAAAATTTTTTGAGATGTACGCGAATATCAAAAGCGCAAAAAGAGCTGTTGGTAGAGTTCATGCTGCAAAATAAACCTTTTGCTAGAGGCCAGTTCAGTGAATTTAATGCGAACAGCAGCAATTCGAACACTTGGGAGATAATCAGCTCAAAGCTCAACTCCCAAGGATCTATATATATATAATAAAAGAAAAAGAAAAATTAACTTATACTTTTTTTATTTTAAATTTTAATAATTTTCACAACTTTTTATGTAAATTTTTTGGTGGCGACGCGTTTCGGATATATATTCCATCATCGGGCGAGTTGACTGAAACTGTTGGTTTAATGTAATGGGGCCAAGTGTTGTGTGGGTCTGGAACTTTGTTTTGTTATTGCGTCTCTCTCTTTCTTTCTTGGTATTTTATTGCTGTGTCAAATAATGGATTAGTTTTTAGTGTTAATTTATCATTGAGCAGGTTGTCTTTGTCTATTTTATTAGCTTTATAAATTTCGTACTCTTCTTTTGCGTCAAGTAATTTACCTCTTTTGCAGATATGTAATGGTGTTAAATTTATTTCTATGTTGTCGTAGTTATGATTGCTGTCAATTAAATGTTGTGCAAATGTGGATTTTGTATTGGGTTTTGGTATGTGTTCTTTAAATCTTTGTTTGAAAGTTCTGCTAGTTTGTCCTATGTAAAACTTATCGCAGGTGCTACATTTGATTTTGTATACTCCTGGAAGTGTCTCTATTTTTGGTTTGGTTTTGGGTTTTAATATTTTTTGTATGTTGTTATTAGTTTTAAATGATAATGTTATGTTTTGTTTTTTAAATTGGTATTGTAATATTTGTGGTATGATGTTGGTATAAGTTATAGATGTGTATTTATTTTCAGTTATTGTGTTGTTATTAGTTTTTTTGTTGTATATTTTTTGTTTCATTTTTCGATGTAATTTGTCTATTGTTGAAGGGTTATATCCGTTTGCTTGTCCGATGCATTTTATGGCGTTGAGCTCTATTTCGTATTCTTTTTTGTCCATTGGTATTGTGAGGAGTCTATGGATTAGTGAGTTGTATGCTGCCATTTTTTGTGAGTGTGGGTGGTGAGAGTTTTTATTAATTGTTATGTTGGTTGTTGTTGGTTTTCTGTAGATTTTATATTTTAGCTTGTTGTTTACTTTTGTAATATTAAGGTCTAAAAAGTTTATTGTTTCGTCTTTTTCTATTTCTGTTGTTACTTTTATTTTTGTGTTAATGTTATTTATATATTTAGTTAAAATGTCGATTTGCCTATATGTACCGTCGAAGATAACAAAGGTGTCGTCAACATATCTTGAATACGATATGATTTTTTGTTGTTGTGGATTTGAGGAGGAAAGAATGTATTTATTTTCATATTCGTTTAAATAGATATCTGCAATTAGTCCGCTAAGAGGGGATCCCAAGGATCGGTGCAGAAGACAGTTGACCAGTGGAAAAAGGTAGGTTAGATAAATTTAACAAAACAGAAATTTGTTCAACAATTTTTTTTTTATGAAGTGCTGGATTGACATGAAGTCATCCGCAAAAAAACAAGCCAGTGACCTAAAAACATTTATGAACAAAACAGGTGGTGGAAGCATTGCAGACGGACCTCGTCCCCTCAGCGATTTGGAGGAAAAGATTATTGCAATTATTACGTTGGACGCTGTTGATGGCGATGGCTCCACCCCTGAGCTGGGAAGACCAGTGATTGATGTAGGTTCAAAACAATTTTTTTTAAAATAAGAATTATATATTTGGTTTTTAGATCTTGGAAAAAGAAAATTTACCTGAAGAAAATTTGCAACGCGAAATATTAGAGCCATCCTCTTCAGGAAACATGCCCGGACCTACCAAGCCGAAGAAGGTTCCGAATCGCATTCCATCGTATTTAAGCGCGCTGAAAGAGGCCAGAGCGCTTCAAGATAAAATGGAAAGTAGGCTCAAGAAAATTGAAAAGCAGAACTGTGCAATAATTGCACAGAATCAAGAAATTCTTGGAAGATCTGCTCTGATATTGGAGCTTTTAGGAGCTTTACAAGCGGATTAGTCTTTGTTTTTTTTATTTTTTTATGTGATTTTTTATTGGTTGTGATATGCTTTTTTAGTTTTTAATACTCATGTGTGAATTCTTTTTTGTTTTTTTTTTTCTATGAATGAATTTGTTCTTTTATGTTATTAGTTCTTTTTAAGTTCATACATATGTTTTGCTATGTATAGTGATATTGCTATAATTAAATCTTACGTTTCAACAGTATTGTTATTAGTTTCTGTTTTTATGAGCAAAAGAAAGTGTTTTCACAACAATTTTCGTTAAGGTTACTTCTTACTTGCATGGAACTTTAAGCCAATTTTACTTTTGATTGCGATTTTGTATTTCCTGACCATGTATTCAGTTTGTCACAGTTTGTGATTATTACATTTGCAGATTATTTGAAATTTAAAAAAAAACCTGGACCAAAAGTGTTTCAGTATACATTTTTTCTAAAAGAAACGTAATATACTTGAATGGAAGGACTTTTGCTCTACGATTTTTTAAAATTTTCTTTAAATCAAAGATATGTATATCAACGCAATCTTAAAACAAACGCAAAACATAGTCAGGAAATACAAAGTTCATACTTGTACGTCGTACAGCGTTTTTTGTCGTTGCCGATGTTGTTTCTCTTGTTTGTCAGTTACTCAATGTCAAATTCATTTTGGAATTTGTTGTGAGACGAGAGACAAGAACCAAAAATAGAACCAGTCGGTGACAGCGAAGAAAACCCTAAAGTAGCCGAAACCCGAAGCAGTGAAGAAGAACACATTGTCATCCAGGTAAGTGCTTAAGGATAACATATGCACCTCATAAGTAAAGGAGTGTTTTTTTTCCTTTAACTGGTTGTTTTGCTTAAGGGCCTCTGCCAAAACAAAGAAGTTTACTTGCAATTTCTGCCGAGACGTCTTTGAGACATGGAGCGAGTTAACGATCCACATTACGGAGCATAAGAAAAAGAGCAACACTGATGATAGTAGGTATATGTTCCATTAGATTGTTTTCAGTTATTGTGTTTAATCTCACATCGCTAGCAGTTGTGAAGTGCCAGAGAAAAAAAGGAAACTATCCCAAGCCAGTACTTCCAAGGAAGTTTTTCCATCAGAATTGGGTTTCATAGTGGATGGGTGGTCAGCCTATAATGGCCCAAGTGAAAAGTGAGTAAATTTTCTTTGCCATTTTTATGTTTTGTGGTGCTCAACATTTGTTTTAGCAGCAGTTCTTTAGATGGCCTCCCACTCAAACCAATATGGAATGTTCAAGTCAAAGAAGAAATCCAATCAGAGCACGGCAGCAGCGATTATGAAGAAGACGACCATACTGAATCGGCCAAGTGAGTCTATTATTTACCAAAACTAATCATGATTTTTGTAACTTATTTTTGAATGTTATTCAGCATCGCAAAGAACTTTCAAAATGGTGAAGATGATGACGAAGGACCTGTCAAAAACGCAAAGCAATGGGTGGTGAAGTGCAGAATCTGTGATGTCTACCTTTTTAGCAGCACCATTTATGGACAGCACTTGAAATACACTCATTCGTAAGGATATTCCGATTGAAATATTCATAGAAATCATGTTACTTAACCACAAATTCAGTCGTTTCAGCCTAATTGTGAATGACTGCAGTGGCTATTTTGAGTGCAACCATTGCGACCAAAATGTTAGCAGTAAGAATGACTTTTTCTTGCACAAAAATCAGGCCCCTAAGTACGATAATAAAATTAAAGGCTTGTTTACAAAGTTTCAATCAAAATTGTCTTTCATAGTATGAGACGAATCAATAAAGCAAAGCAAATTTTTATGTGCTTGTTATGTGACAAGGAGTTTGGACGGTACACAAATCTACAGCAACATGAACATTTTGCGTTTGTTTGTGGGCCCAACGGTTGTGGTAAATCTAGTCTTTTTGTATTCTTGGTGAGCTGTGGCCAACATGGGGCGGTATGTATTTTTTGTATCGCAGAGCCGCCTTAGGCAATAATATAAATGATTGGAATGAATACAAACGGTTTCGTAACATCTACAAAAAATTGATTTTTAAAACTAAAGCAAACTTTATTAAAAGAAAAATAGACAATGCACGATCACAAAAGGAAATGTGGAGCCAACTAAAAAGGTATGTTCTAAACAATAATAAAAACGAGGCCATAATGGAAGTGCAATTGGAAAATGGCAATAAAGTAAATGACAGTGCAATATTATGTGATGAGTTAAACAAATTTTTTGTTCAAAGTATAATAAATCTAACCTGTTCCGTGTCTTACCCTGTTTATACATGTTTAGTCGATGAGTGCAATACAGTCTTTAGTTTTTCGGAAGTGACTATGGACCAAATAATAAGTGCAATGAATGAAATAAGCCAAAAAAATGATTTCAATTTTATGAATGCAAAAATGATTCGAGACGCAGGGCCTATAGTAGGTCCGATACTCTTGCGAATTATAAACGCCTCGTTGATATCTGGAATCTTTCCAGCATCTTGGAAAGAGTCACTGATTGTCCCAACCAAGAAAATTCCTAATGCTAAATATTGCAAGGACTATCGTCCAATATATATGGTTCCAATATATGAAAAAGTGCTTGAAAAAATAGTCATGTCGCAACTGCAAAATCACCTGAATAGTGAAAATATAATATTTGTAAACCAATCGGGCTTTAGAGTGAAACACTCATGTGAGACTAGTCTTAACCTCGTAATCAACATATGGAAGTCTGAAATTGATAAAAAACATTTAGTCATAGCTGTGTTCATTGATCTTAAACGTGCATTCGAAACTGTAAATATATCTATATTACTACAAAAACTTTATAAGATTGGTGTTAGAGGAACGGAACTCCAATGGTTTCGTAGCTTCCTGAATGGACGATCTCAACGCACCGCAGTAAACGGTAAAATATCTGGATCATTGTCAGTAAACATAGGTATCCCTCAGGGAACGTTGCTTAGGGTTCTTTTGTTTCTAGTTTACATTAATGATATGGAAAAAGTGTTAAAATATTCGTGGCTAAAACTTTTCGCTGACGATGGTCTGTTGTGTATATCTGGTCGTGATTTAACTACGTGTGTGAACAACCTTAATGAAGATCTTTGTGCAATAAACAATTGGTTAAAAATGAACCGTCTGTTGTTAAATATGGAAAAGTCTAAATGTATGTTTTTGAATGCACCATTGATACCGTGTAACTTGTGCATAAATGTTGAAAACTGTTCACTAGAAATTGTACCTAATATTAAGTACCTCGGTGTGATATAGATAATAAACTGTGTTGGAATGAACATATTGACTATCTGTGTAAAAAAGTGTCAAAGAAGTTAGGAGTTCTTCGAAAAATAAGACCTAGTTTATCAATGAACAGTGCAATAAAAGTATACAATGTGATAATTAAACCCCACTTCGAGTATTGTCCTACCATCCTTTTCTTCTGTAATATCTCCCAAAAAAGTAGAATGCAGATTTTACAAAACAAAGCAATGCGCATTGTACTGAAACGTGATCGCTACGCTAGTATCCGAGAAATGCATGAATCATTACACTGGTTCAATATTAACCAAAGACTATTTATGCTGACAATGACATTTATATTTAAAATAAAAAACAACATGTGCCCTGAATATTTGTGTGAAAGAGCTACAACCAATGTTAATGCTGCATACCACTTGCGCAACAGCGAAGATTTCATCATTCAACGGATGAGAACAACAAGAGGTCAACGTTCCATGTTCTACGATGGCTTACAATCATTCAATCGACTGCCTCATCATATTAAAAATGCAAACAACATAAACACATTCAAAAGACTTATTGATTTATACATAAATGAAAATATAATTTAGTAGTTTAACTTTTTGAAGATTTTTAACAAACTATATTTATTTTTATTTATGTTAATTATTATATAACTTTGTAAAAACTGTTCATGTTTAATTTAATGGCGCTTTTAGGCCAAATAAAATCTTACAATCTTACAATCTTACCTCAGAGACCTTATATGACGCTAGGATCACGATCAAGTAAATTTAGTTTTTCAATTACTTAATGGACATTGTTGTAATTATTCATTCTTTTCAGATAATTATCCTCACACCCACGAAGAAATAATTCGGCAGTAGAGAGTAGAAGTGACAGTGATTTAATGAAGTACCTTGAAATTGTTCAGTTAACAAATTTGGAACAGCGGGAAAATGGTTTGGATGCAATTGAAGATTGATGTTCTGTTGGCTATACCAAGAAACAATTCGGATCGTAGGATTCATTTCAACTTCAAAGCCGCTGAGAACCAAATCATAATTGTTCTGCCACCAACTATAAATCAACTCGGGCATTAAACATCATTTAAAAAAGGATAATGTATGCAATAAGGCTTTGGTTTCTGAGAACCTTAATTAAAAATAAAAAAAAATACAAATATGTGATATACACAGTTAGAAAAAATGTATTTGGTATACCTAAATAATTTTACAACTTATGTAACAAAATTTGATTTAATACGGTCTCGAATTCTTACGGCCTCTCGTTGTTGGACGATACTACTTTCTGGAAGATAAAATACGTTCCTATCTTCATCAATATCTCTGTCTGGATCCTCAATAGTAAAATCGTCGGCGTCGGAAATTCTATGCACTAGACGAAAATTGTGCAGAACACAGCAGGCATTAATAATCTTTCCTGCGGCTTGAGGGGAGTGAAATAATCCTACTTTGAGGCATCGGAAAACGGACTTCAGAACCCCATTCAATCTTTCCACACAATTTCTCGTTTGAGCATGCACGGTGCTGTACGCTCTTTCACTTTCATCACCAGAAGATCTATAAGGCGTCATTAGCCAGGGACGTAATGGGTAGCCAGAGTCACCTGTGTTTAAAAGAAAAATATAGTTCAACTTCTTATAGTAAAATAAAATAATTGTTCATACCTAACAGCCAAGAGCTATGTTCTCTATGCAGTCGTGTCTCATAGCGCTGTTCCAAAAGTGATTTTATCCAGGAACCTTCCCAAATGAAGGAGTCGTGTGAAGCACCACCAAATCGCGCTACTACCCCAAAAATTTTTAGATTGTAGTCACAAACCTGAGAATAAAGTTATTGAATTTATTTGACTATATTAATCAGAAGTTTTTAAATACCAATTGGACGTTTTTGGAATGGTATCCTTTCCTATTGAGGTAGCACGCTTCCACGTCAATGTTTGGTTTGAGTATCCTTACATGGGTACAATCCACTGCTCCAATAACCCCAGGAAAGCCGGTAGCATCAAAAAACCTAGTTGTAATGGAAGGTTATATTTGTTTTCAAAAAACTAAACACAAAAACAAAGGGCAAATGTACTTACGTTTGCTTAATGACTTCATATTCATCCTCTTAAGGGAATTGAATATACCTTCCGGCTAAATGGTTTTGAAGAATAGTGGAAACTTCAGCCACAATTCTGGAAACCATCGTTCGGCTCATTGCTGCTGCAAAGTCTTGGCCGATGTCCCTTTGAAAGGAACCCGTAGCATAAAAATGTAATGCAGCACAGAGACGAATAGGGATGGGTATAAATGTCTTCCTAAAGCCCTTTGTCATATTGGGAGCCATTTTGCCTAACAAAATATGTGCTGCATCACGACTCAGCCTATACAGTTTGCGAAACCGCTCCTCCGGAATTTCAAACGGGTTTGTGGTGTCCCGAAGGTGTCGTCGGTTCACTCGCATTCTATTACGCCGCTCATGAGCTTCACTTAATAAAATTAAGGCGAACATTTTAACTATTTTTTTTTTTTAACTATTAAAAACAAAAACCGAATTTCGAACTGCTCACTTTTCAACAAATTTGAAAATTTGAAATTTCATAAACAAGATTGACAGATAGACTTATCGCCTTCCATTGGAAATTCCAGTCAAACTGAAACCGAAACTGAAAGTTATCGCATGCACTTATAGAAACCCAGTTCTTTCCAGAGGCGATAAAGAGGGAATGAATCGTTTCATTTTTTAACGATGCGATAACTTATCGCCAAAGATACAGAACAGGGGTACTGGTTTGACGGCTGAAGTCGACGAGTACTGGAGAATCTCGACGATACCGGTGACGAGGAATACAGCAAACTTCAAATAGAAAACATGAAACTAAAGCATCGATTGGCTGTACTCGAAAACGTAAGTGATAAATAAATAAAAACAATACCATATAATGCTTTGTTTTTTAAAGGCTGTGATAGCAGAGAAAAAGCACTGCAGCAGGCCGGAAGAAGTGATGTCCATTCATGAACATTTGACCGATCTTTTCTCCAGGGCGATTGCAAGAGCGTTTCCGGGACTTAGTGACGAACTAGCAACAGCAGTGATATCCTTGTCGGCAAAGATGGGTGACTATCAGTGCAACAGTGCCATGTCAATTACAAATGCCTTAAAAGCAATCGGCCAAGGAAAACCACCGAGGGACATTGCTGCAGCAATAGTTGCCAATCTGGAAACATCACAAATTATAGCTAAGGTGGAAGTAGCTGGACCGGGCTTCATCAACATCTTTTGAGACAAGTAAGTTGCGTCCTCCGTTGAGTTTTTGGCTAAAGTTGAACTTAAACCTCTATTTTAGAAATTATGCCGTGAAAGCAATCAACGATTTTCTTAAAAACGGAGTTCAACCACCGCAATGTTCCGAAAAACGAATTCTAGTTGACTTCTCATCGCCGAATGTTGCCAAGCAAATGCATGTTGGCCATTTGCGATCAACAATTATCGGCGAATCTATTTCCCGACTTTTAAAGTTCCTGGGACATCATGTTATCCGTCACAACCACGTCGGCGATTGGGGTACACAGTTTGGCATGCTCATTTCCTAATTTTGCAACACAAAGTCCTCCCATTCATGACTTACAAGCGTTCTACAAAGAGTCAAAGAAGTGGTAAGTCTAACGTTCGAATCGGTGAGTCATTTTTTAAAACAATTTAATTCAAGGTTCGATGAAGACGAAGAGTTCAAAAAACGAGCTTACAACTCAGTGGTGAAGCTACAAAGCGGTGATCCTGTGTCCATTAAAGCGTGGACCCTTATCTGTGATGTCACAAAGCCTCACTAAGCCTCACTGCATGATAAAAGCAAGATTGTCTCTCAACAAAAAACTTCTCGTCCTGGTGGCATTATTCAACTCGATGCCCTTTTCGATGCGGAACACGATTGCCAAAATACACAATTTCTGCATGTATTTACGATACATTTTTAAACAGGAAAATTGTCAGCAAGCTAAACGAAAACAAGTCACTGGAGAATCAAAACCGCATGAGGAAAGTATTGAATACCTTCCAATTCCCTCACCCGGGAAGAAACCAATGTTAGAAAGTAGTCAAACATTGACATCCACTGAGCTAAAGATGGGACGAAGTCAGGAAGAGAATTTGTTACTTTAACTTGGAGTGTACAGTTCGTGATGAAAAATTTTAGACTTTATTCAGAATTGAATCCTATTTATGAAGTTTATGGTCAATTAAGTTGTATAATGAGATGAAACAATGTAGTACATTTATTTTTCTTTAGGAAATATAATAAAACTTACGAAAAGAAAAATAAGATTCGAGCACAATATTTTCTTACGAGGTGAATCTAGACCGATGTTGCAAATATTCTTCTTTGGATCCTCAAAACATAAATTTTTGGAGTCTCTATTGGATTAGCTACAAAGTTGCATCATAAGATTTTTAATATGAGCTATATTTCAAACAAGTTTAATTCAAAAGCTATCATTTTCTACTTTTTTTGATAAAAGCTCTTGGTACATTTTTTGGAGTTTCATCTATATTAATAGACATACAGCCATGAAGTATGTATTTTCTGATTAGAAATTATATTTATCACAAAGCTGTATCATTTTTTTTGTAATAAAACATTTTTGTTTAAGAAATTTCCCATCTAAAGCCGTTTCCATTGGCTTTTATCAAAAAAAGTAGAAAATGATAGCTTTTGAACTAAACTTTTTTGAAATACAGCTCGCATTGAAAACTTGTTGATGCAACTTTGTACCTAAAACAATAGAGACTCCGAAAATGTATAGTTTGTAAGCGTAAGTGAAGCCATTCATCACCAAATGTTTTTGATTCTTCAGATAAAGTGAGCTGATTGAAAGTCGACATTAAACCGTGACATTAAAAATGTCGACAATTTTTGAAAAACTTATGACAATGAAAATCTTTAAATGCCAAAATATTGTCCACGTTATGTTGAGCTCAGAAAGCCTTCATTGATCTCTGTAGCATAATTACTAACCAATTGCCAACAGTTTAAGTTTCTACTTTTGTTTGTGTTAAGAAAAAGTGGAAACTTAAACTGTTGGAAATTGGTTAATAATTGTGCTACAGAGATCAAAGAAGGCTTTCTGAGCTAAGCATAACGTGGAAAAGAAACTAGAATATAAAGATTTTGATTGTTACTAGATTTTTAAAAATTGTCTACATGGTTTAATATATGCTTAATATGCTTATAGCAAAAAAAAAAATTGTATTCAAATTTTGAAAATAAAATACTTTAATAAGAAACCAATTAGATATAAAACATAAATACACATATAAAGAAGGATACAAATTTAACTCTATGACCCGCAACTAATGCAGGTATCTTTGTTCTCCAGGGAACACAGCATCTCTGCCATCTCTCGTTCACGTTCCGCTTTCTCAGGAAATACTGCTTTGAACATTTTGGTTATTTAGTTTCGTTGGTAAGCTACCGTTTCGGGTTACAGCTGTCTTGTCTACGATAAATTGTATTGCATGTGGAGCTGGTTATGTGTGAAGGTAGTACATATCCGTTTGAGGCCAGACATCCAGCCAAAGTAGTTAATCAAAGTAAGTTTTCCATTGTTGGGCTCAGCAACGTGGATGTTGAATGACTGACTCTGATCTATGAAGGCACCCCTATCGACAGCTATTTTAATAGAAGAACAAACTGAAATTTCCCAGACAGTCTTGTAGAGTTCAAGCAACTCGATTGGAATCCTCTCGATGTACTGAATTGATCCACGACTAACTATGATTTTGTTCTTCATGTCGTCGTGTCACAAGTTCAGGTCTGTTAAAGTCTTTCAGAAGATGCTGATTGACGATCTGGAATTCACCGGACAGGACTCGTCTGTTGTAGATGTTTAAAGTGTACGGTTCGAAGGACTCATTGTTGCGGTCGATGCAGTTGGCATTGGAGCAACAAGTAGAGAGTTCCAAACGCCATGTTTGCCAATTTTTTCTTTAAGAGCAGCCCAAACCCAGAGGTCGGTTGGAATTTTTTTCCACATGTCATATTGCAAGACAAGTTTGCTGACTGGATTTCCTTCGTACGTTTCATATGGGCCTTCCTTCTCAGCCAGCTCACAACTGGCTTCTAGATTGTCTGGAAAATCTGCTGGTTGATAAATTTAGAAACTAATTTAGTTAGAAATACTTACAAGAAATAAAACATTACAAAACTTTGCAATATTTTGCAAACTGTCAAAGATAAATGTCATCTTGTTTTTTTTTAATTTATTGTAATTTGGAACTTCACCACGACTGACCACGACTCCATTTTTAATCAAGAAATAAGTCGCCATTTTGAATTCGTGTTGAAAAATTTTTTGAGCGAAGTGCTAAAGGACAAAACTATAGTAGTCATAATTGACAGGAGCAATGCAGATGGCGCGATCTCTTTTGACCAGTGGACAATGGTCATGAACAAGCTCCAGGCCTCCTATTGGACTCTCATGATGGAGAATCCAGGGGAACCTGCAACCTTTGAGGACGCAGGGTGGTACCAGGGGCGAGTCAAACTTATTGCCTTTGAGGGAGAGAGATCATGTAATCTGTATAAGCTTGCAGTCAGCCGCCTAGTAGATCTCTGTCCTGGTGCAAAGCTCGAGGTTGTTGCTAAGGAGGAAATCCCGTGCAGACCAAGAGCTCGTATCAGACTACCAGCAGAACTATCCGATAAAGAAATCATCCTCAAGATGATCCAATATGGCAACCCATCCCTACCTTCTCATGACTGGAAGGTAGCAAAGTAAGAGGAACCAGACGGCCCCCATAGATCGGCTATTATAGTCATCAATAAAGAGTATATGGCCCCTCTAGCTGCAACCCAGGGAAAGATTAGGTTTGGATGGGCGACCATCCCCCTTAAAATCTACAAGAAAGATTAGGAAAGCGCAAACGCTCCTCCAAACACAATAAGTATGGAAAGTTCCGAAGGTGAAAAACTCCCTGAAATGGATGTTGATCCCCCCAGTGCTTCCTCCGTAACACCCGAAGAGGATGAAACAGAAGACTCAATGTCCGAAAAGGGCCTAAAGGAAGATGATCTGTTACGATCAACTTCAGGAAGTGAGTCCGAAGACGACCTAAACCGAACCGTGGTGGGGGTTAGTCTGCTTAGCTGTTGCCAAGATGGTGCAGTTAACACAGATTAATCTCCAACACTCCAAACAGGCCTCGGCCTCCCTTCTTCTCCGCCTGAACAAAAGAGAGGAAGATGTTGTCCTTATCCAAGAGCCATGGATCAACAAATCTATCGTTCATGGACTAAGGGCTCCTGGATATACTCAACTATATGTTAAGGACAAAGGTGAACCCAGATCCTGCATATTGGTAAGAAGTAGCACTAATGTATTTTTACTCCCTGATTACAGCAATTGTGATGTAACCACTGCAAGATATCAAACCAGTTGATCTGACTAGGTTTTATTTGTATGCCAAAAAAACTAGGGGAAAAAAATTACTTAATAAAAAACTTCCTTAAGAAAATGAAAACACGTCCACTTCAATTTCGTTATAATTCGGTTGTATTTTAACATTATGTATTTTGTATGCCAATTTTGTGGATTCTATTTAAATTTAAGAATTGTTCGATTAACTAATTAATATTTATACATTTCATTAAAAAGAACATTGTACTTTCGTACATTCTCCCGCCTCCGGAAGTTGCAAGTACAATCACGTCTGGAGCACCTTATTTTATCTCGAACTGTAGTACCGACATCGTGCAGTTGATTCTTCAGATGACCTTTGACAGTTGACTGCATTCTTCAATTGGTATAAATAACAACGGTGGTACTCCTCTTACTCATGCATACATGCAACGAAACAGAAAAGCGATTAGTACATTAATAAACATAAATGGACAACACGAAAGAGTAGTACACGAGACCCCAAACAGAAATTTAAAAAATAGTGCCTCTCATTTTGTCATATGTACTCTATTTGTAGTATGCATTGCCTGCGTAAATTGTACTTTCATTCATCGTACGTTGTAGGATTTTTCATTCTTACATGTGTTTTGCCTTACGAATTGGGATGCGTAAGAGCAGTATACTAATTGGTGTTGTTCCTTGTTCTTTTCTTGTGTAAATTCATTATCGTATTTTGCAGTGAAGGTGTGAAGAAGCATGGTGCCGGCATGCGTTATTTGATAATTTATTCGTGATTGTTTTTATTAAAAATGAGTAGTGTATCAATTATGTAATTTTTAAGTAATGATTTGATTGTGCTTGTGGTTCTGCTGCGTTGGAAGGAATATTAGTTGCGTAGGATTTTCGCAACTTTCATCGTATATGTACAATGTACATCATGGTTCGGGTAAATGGATGACATGTGTGCCGACCCACATGAATTCGAGGATGAGTTTCCTCTAAATCTATCGGATCTGTGGTGCAAAATGGTCAAATGCATTTGCCGACGGCATTTGACATTTCGCGTTTTTTCGTTTTCTATGTGATGTGGATCGTGTTCTTTTTTTTTGTTCTTTAAAATGGCAGTGCATTTTGTGTTTTATGCCGGTAATAATTTATTAATAATATGTGCATTGCTTAGCGTAATTAATGTTAATTAATATTGCGTATGCGGTGCTGCAGTGCACAAGTAATTTTAGTAAAAATGTGTCTTGTCGACGACGATTTTTTTTGCTTTGTTTTGCCGACGGGAATTAGACTTCGACGTGCGGTGTTTCTCTGTTTTCGATGTTCTCCTCGCAGAGATTTTAAAAATAATGTGTTTTATACTACGTTTTCACTAGGGCCATAATAACGTAATTTTGAAAATTCAATAAGAAGTGTTCTCAGGTTGGTAATTTTGTTTGACATCTGGCAGCACTATGACAGGAACTTGGTTTTGACAACTAAACTAAAGTCAATTTTTTTTCATTTCTTTCAGTTGCTGAAAAACATACTTATTTATAAACTTATTTCTTACAGACGGCAGTTTTCCAAGGTTTTTACTTATTGTTCGAGGAATCACTTTGAAGAGGATCAAATTTACCGACATTGGAAACAGCTTGTGCCTTCCAATTGATGCGAGGCAAAAGGAGAGGATTAAGGGTAAGGAAGGTTTGGATTTCAGGAAGGAAATAGGAATTTGGATCGGAAGGAAAAGAATATGGTAGGTACGTTGGGATAGGAAATTTTGAAATAAGGAAACGGTAGGTAAGGATAGGAAACTGGAGGGATAAGGAAAAAGGAACACCACTGGAAAGAAGCAAAACATAAAAGGTAAGCAAAGGGAACTTCATACTAGGAAAAGGAAAGATAGGAAAAGAGGATGTGGACAAAAAGAAGGGTAAGGAAAGGGACCGAATGTACGCCGGGAAGTCTGGCATGCTTGCTTTCGCGGCCTAGCTCGTCGGATATAGGGGGGGATCTTGGCTTCCCGGTCGCACCTCACCTCGACCAAAACATAAAATCATGCCATATAAAACCACCACCAAAAAAACTCCACACTCCAGGAGCTGCTGGTCTTATTGCAGCATGGCCTATAGCCCACCCAACCTGGAACTCCGGCGGCCGATGGTCTGGAATTCCCCGATAAAATTGCGAAACCGTCAACCCTCTACCACTGCATCACTACCCCCTTCTCACCACCCCTTGTGATCCTTACTCTCTACTGAGCATGATCACCCGTAAATTCAAATGAATCGCACACGCTTCTTTTCATCAACATATAGCGTGATTCACATTTATTGTTAAAATTTAGAATTTAAAGAAAACAAAAATGCAAAATAAAAACATAAAAGAATTTTAAACTTACTAACTACAAAACAAAAAAAAAATAAAAATGTAAGATGAAAAAGTGATATTTAGCCTTATAAACTATAAGAAAAAAACAAAAAAAATGGCCAATAAAAACTCAAATAAAAAATGAAATAAATAAAAAAAAACAACGATAAAAAAAAACAACTAAAACAAAAAAATGTATTGTGAACTTTAATCCACGGGTGAAATATCCCTTCACCCTCTCGCAAAACAAAGTTAAAATCTAATATAGTTTCAAAAAAAAACTCTACTGTATTCGCGTTGTCTGTTCCTATGTAACGAGACTATGCTGAATTGGGTTTCGGAAAACCATGGGTACCGATTATTTTCGAAGGGAAAATCAAGCACTCCTTCACTAAGTTACTTTATTGCCTGTCCTAAAAAGAGCTCTCTTTAAGATGGGGGGGTCTTCTTTTAACCTCCAGATATTACAAAAAAAAACAAATCAGTACACACGAATCAAAAAAAAAACCCTCTCGAGCCGCCTCGCTAACACATAAAAAAAAAACACAACCGCCGATAAAATAAAATAACAATAAAAATTTAGATAAATAATTAAAAACAAAAAAAAACAAATATCACGCTATAGATATCAAACTAATTTCCGCCTTCTGCACTGAATCTGCCTTCTCTTCTTTCGGTGACGGTGAATTATCAGGCCGCCACTGTGTTTCGTCTCGAATTCAATCCGCTCGCTTCCAGCTTTCAGTAATTTTTATATAACCGCGCACTAGTTGAAATCCACGGCCTACCTTTCTTCTAACACTTTTTTTTCACTTGTTGATGCAAAAAAAAACAATAAAAAGTTTTACTTGGGAAGCCCGGGTACTCCCACGGGCTTTTCTCTATCCTTCGTTTTCACCTTCGATTTTTCTTCTCTGTTGTTGTTGTTAATTTTTTCTTTGTCTTTTGTTTTACAGTCAGTTCCGATCCGTTGACTTTTGTTTCCGAGTGCCGGTACTACCTTGACCCGTATTCTAACGTTGGACGGTCACGACCTTTTTGACCTTGGTCTGTGTGACCGCCGGAAGGTAAGACTATAACAAACAAAAAAACTTAATTTCCATCCTGATTTAATTTTCACTTAACAACAACCACTACACTGCCTATTACATTAGGATCACCAAAACAAAATTTCCTAACTACATATTCACTATCGGCTTACCCGTGGATTTCCTGCTTGTTTTTCTTTACTATCTTTCTGGCGGTGGTCTTTCGGCTCCAGATCAAATCAGCTTTTCCCTTTTTTTTTTGTCTATTCAAATTACTTGATTACACACTGCCTTTAACAAAGGTCTTTATACATAAACTTTCCTTAAAAGATGTTCGGTTTTGAGTTTAAGCAATTTTGCTGCCTCCCGCACTACTTTGTTTAATGGAAATGAATGCCGGCTCCCTGTTGAACATTTTCACATTCCACCCACCCGAAAATTCATTTCTTCATTTTACTCTAATTTTCTAGTCTCTCACTAACTTGTCTATTTCTCCTGCACCCATTTCCAATTACACAAAAAAAACAAAAAGCTCATCTATTGCACTTCCTTATCTGCTATCTACTTTTAGGATTCTCAACAATTTTTTATTTATTTTATTTTCTCTGCCAACCTGTATCATCTAATATCTACACCCCCCACAAAACGAGAGTGGAACGCATTGGATAGCCATATTTTTACTATCAACAATGCCCCCAAAGACTATACGTCGACGCTCTTCACACTCGCATATTACTACTCATGCCCTTTTCCATTCATGCCTTGACATACAAAAAAAATCCTTTTACTATTTATTTGCATATGCATGAGACACGAGCACTACTTTCCCAACCAGCAGCCACTTCACACGATCAACAGCTTGCCACTTGCCAGGTAATTTTAATTTAATAATTCCACAAACCCTTTAATAACCAAATTTATCCTTTCCAATTCGGCTAAGCTATTTTTATATTTTTCAGAGCGTACCTCATCAAAAAAAAGTAATAAATTGGAATACTACAAACGGCGAGACAAATTTGACGGAGGAAGCATCGATATCAATGCGGTGATAGTTCGGTAAGATTAACCCAAAAAATAGTGTCGGTTCTTGGTCGCTACATTTTTTTTTATATTTTTCAGGTAATGTGCTTACGAGTGTAACAAAACACCTGTTTAGGGATGTCGCTCCGACCGACGGAAACAGGTGGCACTCAGTTTTAATTTGCTAACGCGAGCATCTTAGAAAAACAATTCAGGAATGTGGTGGGGAAGAACCCACGATTACCAGCCGGGCATACAGGTATTTATTAACCTTTCAATACTTAAGTAGGTCATTGTGTTTCTAAGGCAGTCTTTTTTTTCTTTCAGATTCTCAGGAGGTTAAAACGTGCGACATAAACATGAAAATACGAACGCGATCAACCCAACGAACAAATAACAAGAGTAGATCCCTTAGCTACCTGTAGGCGTTAATACAAGACGACGACAAACGAGGAGTTTTCTAATGGCGTGTATCGCTTTTCGTGTCACTGGCCGCTGATAGTCATTTACGACCAATGCACAGCGGATATGTACGCGTGAGTTAACTTTTTGTTTCTTACAGTTTTAAGATCTATCTTATGCAAAAATTCGTATATTTTTTTCGGTGATTTTTCTTTTTTGTTCGTTCTACTATTGTGTTAAGGATTTAATCGTGGTTAGGATTAATTTAATAGAATTAAAAAAGAGATCCTAGGTGCACATATATACATACATATTTACAATGATACATAGTACATGAATAAATAAATAACATAAATAACTAACTCACTTTCATACCAAAATCTGTGACATCACTAAGTACATAGAAAAATAAATAAATAAATAACTTAAACTATAATAAATAACTACTACCTAATATCACAGTACTTAGCCACTTAAAGTGTATATATCACAGATTTTAAATATTGCTAGTGAGATAATACCCTCTATAACTACTATATAAATATAACTCTATAAATAAATAACTATGTAAATAAATAACTATGTAAATAAATAACTCTATAAATAAATAACTCTATAAATAAATTGACTAGATAAATAAATACTCTATAACAAATACATAACATTAATCTAAGGTACGTACGTGCAACCAACCTGCATAGGCTTTATACTAATAATAAACTATTGCATGATAAATATTGCTTTTGAGAATGATTCGTGAGGATGGGTTGGGATAAGTGAAATGTTGTTAGTGGGATGTTGTTAGTATGGAAAGTGAATGTGAAAAATGGAAATGGATGTGAAAAATGGAAATGGGTATATTTATGGGATGTTGGATGTGTGGTTTATTGAGGATTTGTTAATGCTGAATGGGTACTTTAGTGGATGTTTGATTGGTAGCTGTTAGTGTCATAGGATGGATGGGGGGATAGGATCAGTTCGAATCATCTCTTTTATTGTTTTAAGTCTTTTGCATGGAAGACTCCTATAGGTTGACCTTTGGTATTTTCTAATTCGTATAGGTTGTTTCCTACTGCTTTGACCACACGACATTTAACATATTTAGGACAAAGTTTCGCGTTTAAATATTTAGAAGTGTCACTCAGGATAAAATTTCTTTTGAAAACTTCTTGACCTGGGCAATATTTTATTTCTCGGGTTCGCGTATTATAAGTTTTAGCGCTCTTTTCATTTGCAATTAAAATGGAATTTTTAATTTTTTCGCGTATGCACTGAAGTCGACTGTGTCTGGGAAGAGTCATTATTTCTCCGTCTTCCATGGAGTTAAGTTGTTGTGCTAATTCGTAGTTACTTCCATGGGTCATCATATTTGTACCGAATAGTGCAAAGTATGGTGACACCCCCGTTGCGGAGTGAACAGAACTTCTTAACGCAGACGCTATCTCGTCTAAGTGGAGATCCCAGTCTCGTTGGTCGTCTTTCAAATAGGACCTTATCGCAGCCAGAAGCGTTCTATTGACTCTTTCAGATGCATTCGACTGAGGTGCATAATTCGCAGTTCTGAAATGACGAACTCCGTATGCTTGCAAAAAGTTTTGGAATTCTTTGGCCAAAAATTGTTTCCCGTTATCCGAATGGATTATTTGCGGAACTCCAAACATGCAAAATACTTCATTTTTCAAATACTTAATAATACTTAAAGCATTGGCAGCTTTTAAAGCCTTGATAAATACATACTTAGAGAAATGATCTAACACTACAAATAAACATGAATTACCACTTTTGGACCTTGGGTACGGACCCAAGAAGTCGACATAAAGCTTTTGAAAAGGTCGGTCTGTTGAAAAACTATTAACAATAGGAGGACGTTGCACTTGATTTGACGGTTTACATTGTTTACAAATAGAACATTTAGCGATGTATTGTCGAATCTGCACTGTCATATTGGGCCAATAGAAATACTGACGTATTCTATGCAAAGTTTTTGCTATGCCACCGTGCGCTGCCTGTGGAGGCTCATGAGCATTAGCAATTAGTTGCTCGGTCATAGCTGAAGGTATCCACAGCCGCCAAGTGTGTTCAGACAAAACATCATTTTCACTGGGAAGTGATTTCTTATATACAAAGTTGTCTTGTACTTTCAAGTCGGGCAATGATTCGCTGTTTTGTACGATAGTTGTTATTAGATTTTTATACTCTTCCGAGTCGAAATGTTCTGAATCCAGATCCACTAAGGGTGCTATTTGTTCCATCTCTATACTTTCCAGATGTACTCGAGAAAGCGTATCGGGAACTACATTAAGGCTTCCTTTCCTATGCTCTATGTTGAAAGTGAATGCCTGCAACTCCAAACTCCACCTAGCTAGTCGACCGTTAAGGTCCTTCATCGTCATCAACCATTTTAGACTAGAGTGGTCGGTGATTACGGTGAAGTCCATTCCTTCAACATAGGGCCTAAACTTTTTGATGGCCATGACAGCCGCCATACATTCCTTCTCTGTCACGCTATAATTTCTTTGACAGGAATTTAGCTTCTGGGAAAAGTAAGAAATAGGACTTTCCTGATCTTCTTCTTTCTTTTGAAATAACACCGCCCCGATCCCAGTATCAGATGCATCGCACTGAATAAAGAAGCGTTTAGTGAAATCGGGGTGTGTAAGCACTGGTGCTGTCGTTAATGCTGACTTCAGCTTTTCGAAAGCAACTATCGCCTCTTCCGACATTTTGAATTTTTCGTTCTTTTTCTTTAACATATCTGTTAATGGAGCTGTTAAGGTAGAGAAATCTTTGATGAACCTCATATACCACCCTGCTAGACCAAGTAGCCTACGAACCTGTCTTGTGTTTCTAGGTAGGGGAAAATCTACAACTGCTTCGACTTTTGCCGGATCGGTCTTCAACTTCCCTCCTCCGACAATAAAACCTAAATATTTCAATTCTTTGAAACAGAATTTTGATTTCGCTAAATTGATGGTAAGGTTCGCTCTTCTAAGGCAATCGGCTACCTGTTCTAGCAGAGTGACATGGGTCTCAAAGTCAGGCGCGATGATGAGGAGATCGTCCAGATACACGAAAACACGGTCTCTGAGTCGTGCAGGGATTACTTTGTCCATTAGACGGCACAATCTTTGAGCTGCGTTGCACAACCCGAAGGGCATGACCGTAAACTGGTACAAAGGTCTCCCCGGTACCGCAAACGCAGTTTTTTCTCTACTCTGTAACTCCAACGGTATCTGCCAAAAAGCTTCCTTTAAATTGACACTGCTTATGTAGTACGTGTCTGGCAGTCTGCTAAGGAGTCCTTCTATGTGGGGGAGAGGATTCGCATCCTTTTTGGTCACCGCGTTCACCTTCCTGGCATCTAAGCAGAACCTGTACTTGACAGTGTTATCTGCCGCAACCTTTTTGATAAGTGTAACGGGTGAGCACCAAGGGCTTTCACTTTCCTCAATCACACCCATCTCCAGCATCCTGTCGATTTCCTTGTACAACAAGGCTTGCACCGCTGGAGATACAGGGTAGTGTCGCTGCTTGACAGGGTCAGCATTCCCGGTATCTATGACATCTTCCATCATCGAAGTTTTTCCCAAACCATGACGTTCGTGGTCGAGAAATCTCTGCTTAACAGCATCCAATTTTGCTTTTTGTGGCAAAGATAGCTGATGGGCACAATCTAAGTCAGCTTCTTCACTTAATATGGACATGGAACTCACAATACTTGGCGCGATATGAAACGCTTTCCAAAAGTCGACACCTAAATTTTGATCCAAATTTGGAACTAAATAAAACGTAATTTTTTCTGTTAAACACTTATATTTCACATTTACACTAACTTTTCCTATTATTGCCTGGGTTTTCCCGTCGGCAGTTTTAACTCCCGATATGTGTGGCAAAATGGGTATCTTTTGTTCAGCCACAAACTCTTCACAACCTTTACCTAATATGCTAACACTAGCGCCGCTGTCAAGGAGCCCCATGATTTCTTTTTCACCTATCACTACTTTGGCGTACGGCCTCGGGTCTGAGTCAGTTCCGATCACAGTCGCCACTATGTTTTTTCGTACTTGTCTTCGTAACTGAAACCTTTCTCTTGCTTTCTTTATTCTAGTTGATATTTCGCTCACTCTTTTTCCAAATATTCTTTCTCTAACCTTTTCATAATTCCTTAATCTAATGTGTAGAGGTACGATCTCAAATCGTTTCCTCTCTATATTCGCTTCTTCCTTACTCCTTACTAATAATTTTACTTTTCTATTGTCTATCGGCTCTTCTAATCGGGGTACTAAACAATGGTTTGGGTCGAACGCGATTCCCCCGGTGACCTCGCGTTCCGGTTCCGGTTTCCCGGATTGCATACCGGACATTTGGGTGTAATTACCCCCTCTCTTCCACATTTATAACAGAATAAGGTCCTATCTGCTGTGCAGTCTTTATAAAAATGACCTGTCGACTTGCAGTTCCAACACCTTACCGATCAAGGATCTGTCGCAACCTGGTTCTGTTTCGGTCGAGCACCTGAGTGTTGGAAAGCAGCTAACTGCTCTTCCGCGTATGATGACTCCTCCTCCACTTCCAACTCATTCACCTTATACTTAATCGGCGGTTTGAACTGCTTTGGTGGTTCTCTCACCCGACCAGGAAAAGCTGACTCCGCTTCCTTGCAAGACATCCTCAGCTGATCCAGCGTATAAATCGCCTGAGGGTACACCAAGCTTCCTAACTTTTCGTTGAGATTTCTTTTCAGGATCCTTACCAGTTCTTCTTCCTGTATCTGCATCCTGAGCTGGTGCTTCAGCTTGGAAATCACTGCGAAGAAATCATCGAAAGACTCCCAGGTGCCCTGCCTTCTATCCATTATTTCGCGCAGGATATCAAAATCGGTTTTGGCGTTCCTAAACTGTCGCATAATCGCGTTTTTGAGTACTTGCCAATCCGGCTGATAATGGTCGCGTTGGAACTGCCAGTACCAATCGTTGGCAGCACCTGAGAGCAGCAGATGAAAATCCCGCAAAACCTCAGCCCAGGAGCAGACATGTTGACTTTGTAATGTTTCCACCCTAAACACAAAATCTTCGACGGTAAGTATTTCAGGATTGCCGTTAAACTTTAAACCCCACTTATCTATTTTAATAGGCTTTGTTCTGGGACCCTCATAATGCGGATACGATCCCTGAGGATTCCACCTACCGTTGGGATTACCTGAAAACTGGGCTCGCTCTTCCTGATAGCTCACTTGGAAAGCTGCCCTCGGCCCGTGGTTCGCTATTGGCGCAAACGGCCTCGCTGACTGGTTCAGCTGAGTCTGTCTTGCTTGCGGAACGGAAAACTGCTCTTCTACTCGATGGTACTGCCTATCATGCCCCTGTGGGGACCTATCGTTTTGCCTTGACCTCGGGCGCGTCGAGTTACTAAACTCTCTTCTTAGGTCCAGCAGACTAGTTTTCACTAGCTCCTGCATCGCCATGGATAACTTGTCCCCAAGAGAGTTGCAATAAGAGTCGCACGCACTTGCTACTGCTTAATTAATTACTGATCTCAGCTTGTCAGACCCTAAGCTACCTTCCTGCCGATTTGTTTCTACCCCTACCTCAACGTTGGCTTGGTAATCGGGTCTCTCTTCACCCCTACTTCCTGAATTCCTAGCTGCTTCTAGCGCACTAATCAGACTGTAGTCTGGCCTCTCTACTGAGTCCAAACTAACTGTCCTACTTGATGGCATTTGGTCAGACTGACTATCATTTGCTTTCTTTTGCAGATCTGATGTACTTGGGTTTTTCGCTGGAGGTGGATGACTAACGCTGCCACTTGGCTCCTTGGACTGAACCGCCTGTTTTGGAGAGTGTCCAGCGAACGACATTTTCGAATTTTCTCCTAGCAACTTTTTCTCAATCGAACGGGTAACTACTCTATTTTGTTTAGCACTAGATTCTTTCTTCTTAATTTCACTCATTACACTGTTAAACAAACCCAAAAGTAAGACCTACAAATTACAATAATTTCCCTAACACTAACCTAACGTAACACTAACTAACGATACACTAACCTTACACTATTCTAACGCTAACGATACTCTAATACTCACACTAATCTAACGCTAACGATAAACTAACGATAACCTAACGCTAAACTAACAAAAACACTAATACTATACTAACAATAATCTTCTACTAACACTAAACTAACGCTAAACTTTTACTAACACTAATCTCACTCTTTCTTCTTAATTTCACTCATTACACTGTTAAACAAACCAAAAAGTAAGACCTACAAATTACAATAATTTCCCTAACACTAACCTAACGTAACACTAACTAACGATACACTAACCTTACACTATTCTAACGCTAACGATACTCTAATACTCACACTAATCTAACGCTAACGATAAACTAACGATAACCTAACGCTAAACTAACAAAAACACTAATACTATACTAACAATAATCTTCTACTAACACTAAACTAACGCTAAACTTTTACTAACACTAATCTCACTAACACTAAACTAACACTTATACTAACAAAAATCTCACTCTAACAATAACCTAACGTAACACTAATCTCACTAACTCTAATCTAACACTAATGATATTTTAACACTAACACTAAATTAACAATCCTAACGCTAAACTAACAAAAACACTAAAACTATACTAACACTAATCTAACGCTAACGATAAACTGACGATAACCTAACGCTAAACTAACAAAAACACTAATACTATACTAACAATAATCTTCTACTAACACTAAACTAACGCTAAACTTTTACTAAAACTAATCTCACTAACGCTAATCTAACACTAACGATAATTTAACACTAAACTAACACTTATACTAACAAAAATCTCACTCTAACAATAACCTAACGTAACACTAATCTCACTAACTCTAATCTAACACTAATGATATTTTAACACTAACACTAAATTAGCAATCCTAACGCTAAACTAACAAAAACACTAAAACTATCCTAACACTAATCTAATTCTAGCAAAAACACTGATCTAACCAAACGTTTTACCTATTCAGTTTACTAATATAAAAAAATTGTTTTTATTTTTCAGATCACCGTCTTTGAATAACCACTGCAAACGGACTAAACACTGCAAAAAAAACGACACCTATAATTTTGCCACCCTACAGCTGTAAGTAATCCAACTAAGATATTGTAAAATTTCTAAAGTAGAACTTTGTTATTATTTTCAGGCCTATTTTCTTCGGGAATATACGACCCTTGGCAACTCAACCCTATAGCAGAACCCACGGATAGTATTTTGAAAATAGACATAGACATAAAACTAACAAAAGTACGTTTTCAAAATTATAAATTTACTAACCCAATTGTTATGTTGAATTATGTGTATTGTTGTTGTGATTTATTTGTATCTTAAAAATGCTGGGGTGTTTGAAGGGGTGTGCTTCGGTGCATGTGGGTTTTTTTTTTTTTTTCGTTGAAGTATCGTTAACAGTTTCGGTTTTTTTTTTATAAGTTTATATCTCTTTACCCTGGAGTGTGGTGTTATTGAATTTAAAAAAAAACGACATTAATACTACACAGGTTATTGTTGGTTATTCAGGTCTAAGATACTACGTCGCTAATGAACAGGTATGCTTTGAAGCTTTCCTTGTTCATGACTTACGATAGTTCTTAAGACTCGAATACCCAACGAAATTTTTCAGGATGGGAGTGGAAAGGTTCAGTTGCTGTGTTATGAGATCTTGTATCAGGTCGCATTTCGATTGGTTCGTCTATGACCTTCCTCTCGAAGACTTACTTGAAAAAGATTCTCATAACTCAGCGACCGATAACGTTACAACAAGAGGATAGGATGAATTCCTCTAACTACAACAAAACGTCTCGTCGCAAATGATAGGGCCTGCTTAAAAGCTATCCCTTATCATGACTTACGATCAGATTTGTTGTTGTTAGGGATTTCGAATAAAGGTAAGGATATACGACACATAGGATTTAAACACGGACAACACGTCTGGGCGCCATTTGATGCGAGGCAAAAGGAGAGGATTAAGGGTAAGGAAGGTTTGGATTTCAGGAAGGAAATAGGAATTTGGATCGGAAGGAAAAGAATATGGTAGGTACGTTGGGATAGGAAATTTTGAAATAAGGAAACGGTAGGTAAGGATAGGAAACTGGAGGGATAAGGAAAAAGGAACACCACTGGAAAGAAGCAAAACATAAAAGGTAAGCAAAGGGAACTTCATACTAGGAAAAGGAAAGATAGGAAAAGAGGATGTGGACAAAAAGAAGGGTAAGGAAAGGGACCGAATGTACGCCGGGAAGTCTGGCATGCTTGCTTTCGCGGCCTAGCTCGTCGGATATAGGAAGGGATCTTGGCTTCCCGGTCGCACCTCACCTCGACCAAAACATAAAATCATGCCATATAAAACCACCACCAAAAAAACTCCACACTCCAGGAGCTGCTGGTCTTATTGCAGCATGGCCTATAGCCCACCCAACCTGGAACTCCGGCGGCCGATGGTCTGGAATTCCCCGATAAAATTGCGAAACCGTAAACCCTCTACCACTGCATCACTACCCCCTTCTCACCACCCCTTGTGATCCTTACTCTCTACTGAGCATGATCACCCGTAAATTCAAATGAATCGCACACGCTTCTTTTCATCAACATATAGCGTGATTCACATTTATTGTTAAAATTTAGAATTTAAAGAAAACAAAAATGCAAAATAAAAACATAAAAGAATTTTAAACTTACTAACTACAAAACAAAAAAAAAATAAAAATGTAAGATGAAAAAGTGATATTTAGCCTTATAAACTATAAGAAAAAAACAAAAAAAATGGCCAATAAAAACTCAAATAAAAGATGAAATAAATAAAAAAAAAACAACGATAAAAAAAAAACAACTAAAACAAAAAAATGTATGTGAACTTTAATCCACGGGTGAAATATCCCTTCACCCTCTCGCAAAACAAAGTTAAAATCTAATATAGTTTCAAAAAAAAAACTCTACTGTATTCGCGTTGTCTGTTCCTATGTAACGAGACTATGCTGAATTGGGTTTCGGAAAACCATGGGTACCGATTATTTTCGAAGGGAAAATCAAGCACTCCTTCACTAAGTTACTTTATTGCCTGTCCTAAAAAGAGCTCTCTTTAAGATGGGGGGTCTTCTTTTAACCTCCAGATATTACAAAAACAAAACAAATCAGTACACACGAATCAAAAAAAAACCCTCTCGAGCCGCCTCGCTAACACATAAAAAAAAAACACAACCGCCGATAAAATAAAATAACAATAAAAATTTAGATAAATAATTAAAAACAAAAAAAAACAAATATCACGCTATAGATATCAAACTAATTTCCGCCTTCTGCACTGAATCTGCCTTCTCTTCTTTCGGTGACGGTGAATTATCAGGCCGCCACTGTGTTTCGTCTCGAATTCAATCCGCTCGCTTCCAGCTTTCAGTAATTTTTATATAACCGCGCACTAGTTGAAATCCACGGCCTACCTTTCTTCTAACACTTTTTTTCACTTGTTGATGCAAAAAAAAACAATAAAAGGTTTTACTTGGGAAGCCCGGGTACTCCCACGGGCTTTTCTCTATCCTTCGTTTTCACCTTCGATTTTTCTTCTCTGTTGTTGTTGTTAATTTTTTCTTTGTCTTTTGTTTTACAGTCAGTTCCGATCCGTTGACTTTTGTTTCCGAGTGCCGGTACTACCTTGACCCGTATTCTAACGTTGGACGGTCACGACCTTTTTGACCTTGGTCTGTGTGACCGCCGGAAGGTAAGACTATAACAAACAAAAAAACTTAATTTCCATCCTGATTTAATTTTCACTTAACAACAACCACTACACTGCCTATTACATTAGGATCACCAAAACAAAATTTCCTAACTACATATTCACTATCGGCTTACCCGTGGATTTCCTGCTTGTTTTTCTTTACTATCTTTCTGGCGGTGGTCTTTCGGCTCCAGATCAAATCAGCTTTTCCCTTTTTTTTTTGTCTATTCAAATTACTTGATTACACACTGCCTTTAACAAAGGTCTTTATACATAAACTTTCCTTAAAAGATGTTCGGTTTTGAGTTTAAGCAATTTTGCTGCCTCCCGCACTACTTTGTTTAATGGAAATGAATGCCGGCTCCCTGTTGAACATTTTCACATTCCACCCACCCGAAAATTCATTTCTTCATTTTACTCTAATTTTCTAGTCTCTCACTAACTTGTCTATTTCTCTTGCACCCATTTCCAATTACACAAAAAAAACAAAAAGCTCATCTATTGCACTTCCTTATCTGCTATCTACTTTTAGGATTCTCAACAATTTTTTATTTATTTTATTTTCTCTGCCACCCTGTATCATCTAATATCTACACCCCCCACAAAACGAGAGTGGAACGCATTGGATAGCCATATTTTTACTATCAACAATGCCCCCAAAGACTATACGTCGACGCTCTTCACACTCGCATATTACTACTCATGCCCTTTTCCATTCATGCCTTGACATACAAAAAAATCCTTTTACTATTTATTTGCATATGCATGAGACACGAGCACTACTTTCCCAACCAGCAGCCACTTCACACGATCAACAGCTTGCCACTTGTCAGGTAATTTTAATTTAATAATTCCACAAACCCTTTAATAACCAAATTTATCCTTTCCAATTCGGCTAAGCTATTTTTATATTTTTCAGAGCGTACCTCATCAAAAAAAAGTAATAAATTGGAATACTACAAACGGCGAGACAAATTTGACGGAGGAAGCATCGATATCAATGCGGTGATAGTTCGGTAAGATTAACCCAAAAAATAGTGTCGGTTCTTGGTCGCTACATTTTTTTTTATATTTTTCAGGTAATGTGCTTACGAGTGTAACACAATTACAGACAACTTAGAAGCCTTGCCCACATCAAACCAAAAAATGCACCTTAAGGAAGAGCTAAAATATTGAAGGGTCAGGAAGTCAGTGATTATCGGCTCTTCATTTGTTCTATTATTCGTCATTCCGACCTTATTACGAAAGTTGGCAAAATCTATGAGCCTTGCCTGAAAAAATCTATGAAATTGTTTTTTTTTTACAGGAAATCTCGTTTTGTGCGTCCTACCAATCAAGATGCATTTCCAACTACATATATTTGTTGATGCAAAAAAACCCAGGAGATGGTTTGAAATATGAACCAGCCACGGAATCTAAACTGAAGAAAATTCATAAGATTTGGGCTCGCGAAAACAACAAGAACCGGCAGGTAGGGAACAGCGTGAAAATGATGATGATGGAGGATTTAATCTGCGATGTTGTCGATCGAGTACTCAAATCGCCTGATGGTTATTTGGTAAAGAAACTCAATCCAAACTTTGAAGTGCCCAAAAGAACATTCAGATGATTGAACTACGCCGATACCATCCAATGGCTAAAGGAAAACAATGTAACCAAGGACGACGGTACATTCTAAGAGTTTGACGAAGTATGTGCCAATCACAGATTCCCCATTGAGAAGTCAATAACATTCATTTTACCTTTTTCTAGGACATTCCCGAAGCTCTAGAGCGTAAAATGACTGACGCCATCAACGAACCTACTGCAGCTCCAGCCAAACCAATTTTCAGTTTTGGTTCCGCAACTACCACAAATCAAAAAGACAAACCGTCTATCTTCGGCGCTTCTACAAATGCTTTCGGTGCACCTGCTGCACAAAATTCTTCATTCGCCTTTGGAGCATCAAATTCCCTACCAGGCAATCAAGGAGCCTCGGTCATAACTCCAAATACAAACTTTTTCGAACAAGCGGCAGTTTCAACCAATCCGGCAAGTGGTTTGGGAGCTCCTTCCCAATCAACCTCAATGTTCGGAGCTCCATCAGCTGTTGTAGCACCTTTACAACAGACATGGACTTTCACTTCCGGGAGCAGTTTCGAATAGTTCAAACCAAGGAGCAAATAAATCTGCAGATGGATTTGTTTTTGGAACCAGCTCATCAATTGGAAGTAACGCGGTCGGCGCAGACATTTAATCAAATGGGCAACATCCACTATTCTACATCTGGGCCACAATCAATTTTGTTTTCAGTTCTTTTCTGATTTGTAGAGAATGCAAAGAACTTCGGTAGAATCCTATCCAAATTCATAGAAACGACAAAGAGCCGAGCAGAGTTGGAACCAGAACAAGACTAAACAAGTTGTAGTTATAAATAAGTTTTTCTCTTTTTCTTTATTGTGTTGAAGCAGAATAAACAGAACTACCACCATGTCAACTAACTTTCTTCAAGTTTTGGCTTCTTATCAGGGTTCTCACTTTCGCTCTTCTTCTTCTTCTTTTTCTTTTTAGGCTTGGATGATGCAGCTTCTTCTGCTTCTTCCTCTACTGGTTCTTCCTTTTTCACTGCAACCTCAGGTTCAGCTTCTGAATGTTTCCTATTCTTAATCGACAATGTACTGTCAGCACCCCCATCATAAGTTAACACCTCGCTGTAAAGTATATTAAATTAGTTATAAACACTTATAAATCATTCCCTAGATCCTAGAACTTTACCTTTTCACTTGGTATTTTTCAAATTTGGCCTTAGCCTTGCCCGTGCCTGATAACTTTCGCAAATTACCCTCTTCCAGGAGTCTAAGTCTAGCCTCTAGTTTGACTTTGTGGGCAGCTCCTGTTTCAAAAGTTGCTTCTTCACCAAATGCATCCACTCTCGTTGCCAAAGACGCCTTGGCCGCCAATGATCTTGACATTTTTCCTTTGTTCTTTAAGCTGGCTTGTCCAACCAACTGTGCATGGAAAATCAACCCATATTTAAGAGTGTCTTTTTAAAAAAAAAAACGCCGAACGAAGTGTCTAGAAATGTATCCATGGTCATCTTCACGTTCTTCGTGTTTTTCCTCAATTACAATGGAATTGTCTTTAACTTTTACAGATAGTTCACTGGGTTTGAAATGCTGTACATCCATACAAACTTTGGAAGCCGTCTTTGCCGATGTTTGACACTGCACTTTCGCCTTTGCCGTCAGCACATCGATCCGTTAGAAGTCTTCCCGCAGCAAGAGCTAAAGCAAGAGGCACCCTAATAGAGGCTTGAGGCTGGGAACGGTGTATGTGACGGGGTTGCAAACCAAGTCCCAAATCACAAAAAATCACCGACCGAAGAACAGAAGTAATAGTTAATATAATCTGTTGTTTTCAAGAAGGTTTCCAGCCCAACCTTTCGACGATGAATCAGATTTTTGCTTTTACCAAAGTGGCAATGCGCTTTTTAGAAAAGAAAAAAACCATTTCACATTTATTGGCAGAACTGGAAAATGCAAAAAAGAAAATGAAAATATTAGTTTTCAATTGTGTCCTACTCGTTACCTTTGTTGCTACTCTGTGTGTTGTTTTAGCTTGGCTCAGCAGGGCACTCCTGTAAAAATTGAAATTATTGGTTATTTTAATAACAAACTAAAAGAATAGCAATAAAAAAGCTTACCAAAATCCCAACCAGCCCATAGCACAAAGAAAAAAGACTTTTGTTGTGACAGCGTATTCTGTCAAGTTGACACTTTTTCCCGGTTAGTTCACAATAGGGTGTGTTTTAGTACTGTTTGGTTAATTTTCTCCAATTTTTCCACGTTGTTAGCGCATAATTTCCGCCCAATCACCTCAAGTTGAGGTAATTTTGATGAAAGATTTTGTATGGGTAACGAAGTCAATTATGACCTAATTTTGAAAATTTGGTCATAATCATCTCATTTGCCCTAGTGAAAACGTAGTATTAAGAATTTGATTTTATATCGTAGCTTAAGTTTTAGAATAAGTTGTTTTAGTTCCTTTTAGATTTTAAGTTTGAGTTTGTGTGTGCGTTGTAGCAGCACAGCATTTAACGATGAGTTGCATTCATTGCAATTGTTTGTATATTATTGTAGAAATAAAGATGTTTTAAACAAAGTTCTTGTTTGATTTTTTCTTTTTTGAACAGCTTTCAGGTGTTTCAAACGATGTGTTTTGAAGTGTTTTGAACAGCTTCATAGATTTTTACAGATGTGTTTGAACAGCTTCCAGTTGTTAAATATGTGTTGATTGATGAGTTGTGTGATGATGATTAGGTTTAAATATATGGTACAGATGTGTTGACTGCTGGGTTTTGCGAAACTTTACAGGTGCTTTAAAGATGGGTTGATTGTTGTGTTGAATTAAGAATTGAATGAAAATGTGTTGATTTATTTCGTATTTAAAGTTCCGCGTTTTGAAACAGCATACTTTTCAGGAATTCATATTTCATACTAGCGCCGATTGTTCCTGGTATTTGTTGGAAGGTAAAGAATAGATTTTCGTGATAGGTCGTTTTAAGTTTCCATTTTGTGTCTTCACCGTGACAACGCGTACGAGTCCATCCGTTCCCGCGTGAGTGTCCTCGATTCGGGCAAGACTCCAATAAGTCGGTGCAAGTCGCTCATCCTTCAGCAAGACTAGGTCTCCTATTTTGGGAGCTTCTTGCATTTGAGTCCATTTCGGACGTTGCTGCAGCCGAGCAAGGTATTCGGAACTCCATTTTTTCCAAAACCCTTCCGCCAGCGCTTGTACTCTTTTCCAATGGTCGATATACTTGATGTTGTTGTTGAGTTCGCCTTGTGGCACAGCGTGTAAAGATTCGCCTACGAGAAAAAGCGCAGGAGTTAGCGCATTCAAATCATCTAAGCTGTCGGAGAGCGGGCATAAGGGTTTCGAGTTCAAGCACGCTTCTATCTGAGTTAGAAGCGTTGTGAGCTCCTCAAAAGTAAGCCTTTCGGTTCCAACAACTCGTTTTAAATGGAATTTCACCGATTTCACTCCTGCTTCCCATAATCCACCAAAGTGTGGAGAAGCTGGGGGAATAAAGTGCCAATTTGTTCCGTGATTTGCTAGGTTTTCGGCAATTTCTTTAAAATCGTGCTTTGCGTCTTTCAACATTTTGGCTAATTCGTTATTAGCGCCGACGAAATTTGTTCCACAATCGCTGTAGATTTGTTTGCAGCTACCTCTCCTGGCCGTAAACCGTCGAAATGCTGCTAAAAATGCTTGGGTAGTCAGGTCAGACACTACTTTCAAGTGAATGGCCTTTGTTGCCAAACAGATAAACACTGCAAAATACCCTTTTAGTATTTTAGCACCTCGAGCTTTCCAGCTTTTTATTTCGATGGGTCCTGCGTAGTCAACTCCAGTATGACTGAACGGTCGTGACATCTGGACTCTGGGTGCAGGTAGGTTTGCCATCAACTGCTGCATTTCCGAAGCCTTTTGCCGGTAGCAAGAAGTGCATCTATGAAGTTGATATCTTACGCTTCTTCGTATCTGGCCAATCCAATACTTTTGACGGATGTAACTGATCATCTGTTGGATGCCGCCATGCAAAGTGTTCTTATGGGCATCTCTGACAACCAGGTTGGTAAAATGGTGACTGTTTCGAAGTAATATCGGATGTTGCGCGTCGTAGGGGAGGAGAGAATTCTCCAAGCGTCCTCCAACTCTCAAAAGTCCTTCAGCATCAACGAATGCGTTCAAAGTCTTGAGTGACTTAGGTATTTTCGAGGTTTCCAAAATTTGTTGAAGCTCTGCTTTGAACATCTCTTTCTGTGCGGCCTTTACGACGATGATACGCGCTGCTTCCAGTTCGTTTGGAGTAAATGGGCCATCAGAAATTGCTTTTCGTCGACATTTTGTTGCGAAACGACAACATGTGGCGATAACGCGAATCACCTTCAACAAATTCGAACAGTCGCAGATGGTTTGAAGTATGCGATCATCCTGACTGACTTGAGCACTTAGTGCCTTAACCTTAGGTCGTTCCTCGTCAGTTTCGATGTCAACAGGTTGATGCGGAACATCGAAAGCCCATTGCGTGCGTGAAAATTCAGGACCAATCCACCAAGTCTGCAATGACGACAGTTCTGCTGGATACACACCTCTAGACGCCAGATCGGCTGGGTTATGAAGCGTTGCAACATGTCCCCAGCAATCGATCCCCACTAGCCGCTGAATTTCGGATACTCTGTTGGCAACGAACGTAGTCCATTTAGCGGGAGTGGCTCGTATCCACGAGAGCGCGATGGTTGAGTTGGTCCAAGTAAACATCTTGATGTCGCGAACAGCCAAAACGTCCTTAGTATATTGCATCAACTGCGCTTAAACTACTGCTCCGCAAAGTTCCAAACGTGGAAGTGTGATCGTACGCTGACTTGGAGCTACCTCCGTCTTTGCTAGGAGCAAGTTAACATGGATATTCCCATCGCTGTCAAGTACACGAATGTATACTACGGCACCGTATGCCTTCATAGACGCATCACAGAATCCATGTTATTCAATGTCCTTGTTGGATTTGCTTATCTGAATCCAACGTGGTATTCGAAGCGTCTCGATCATCGGAAGTTCTCGATGAAAAGCATCCCAATCTTTTTTCAGTGTAGCTGGAACCGGATCATCCCAATCACAACTAAGTTCCCAAAGCCGCTGCATCATTAATTTTGCCGTGATGACGCATGGTGATATCCAGCCAAGTGGGTCGAACAGTTTGGCTATGGTGGACAACATTGACCTTTTTGTTGTTGCTTCTGATGACTGCTGCACATTCTGATACGAAAAGTAGTCGTCTATCGGGAACCATTTGATGCCAAGGGTTTTGACATGATTTGACATGTTGAATGGCACCTCAAAATCTAACTCTCGATCCGCTACAGGTATGTCTTCGACGAGTTCCTTCACGTTACTTGTCCATTTTCGTAAATTGAAGCCTACTGACGCCAGAAGTTGATTCGCTTGGTCGCGTTTTGTTCGTGCTTCTTCCACAGTATCGGCACCACTGATGAGATCGTCCACATACATGTCCTCTCGGACTACCTTCGCGCCCTCCGGTAGGTTCGATTCTTCATCTTCAGCTACACGCTTCAGAATTTTTATGGCAAGATACGTTGCACTTGCTGTGCCAAACGTTACCGTTTTAAGCCGATACATTTTGATTGGAGATGAACGATCGTTTCTCCACAGGATCAACTGATAGTAAGTATCCGGTGTATCCACTAACACCTGCCTATACATCTTCTCGATGTCAGCCGTAAACGTTATTCTGTGGGTTCGCCATCGAAGAACCAGATCAATAATGCTCGACTGTAATTTTGGACCCACCAAAAGTCGATCATTGAGCGAACTTCCATCCAAAGTCTTCGCTGTTGCGTCGAACACGACCCTCAGTTTCGTGGTGGAACTCGATTCCTTGAAAACTGCATGGTGAGGCAAAAAATAGTGGTATGGGGTTGCCAACACCGAGTCGCCGACGTAAATTTCTTCCATATGCTTTAGGGTTGCATATTCTCGTATACATTTGGCATAATCTGCCCGAAGAGTTGGGTTTGCCTCCAGCCTCTTCTCCAAGTGCAGGAATCGTCGGACCGCGCTCTGCTTACTGGATCCCATCGCCGCAAGACATCCACTTTTAAACGGCAGCTTCACTTCATAACGCCCGTCAGGAAGGCGTCTCGTGTGTTCATCGAAATGCGCGTCGCATGCGATGTTCTCCTCAGTTTCATGTGTCTGGAACGGCAGTTCTTCCATCTCCCAGAATCTCTGCAGCTGAGAATTCAGGTCAGCAGTCTGCACAAAACTGCGTATTTGCCGGGGATGTTCCGCTTGAACTTTCCCTAACACAATCCACCCTAACTGCGTGGTAGGCCAAAACACTCCTGGTACAAGCAAATGCAAAAACAGCAGCATTTGGTTGGCTTCAGACATGGAACAATCCAAAACCGGGAGGCTTGCCGACGATTTCTGAGGTCAACGCGGCGTACCCCTCAGGCGGATCACTAGTGTGAAGCAGAAAAGTGGGAGAGTTGTGATCGCTTCAAGATCACTACTCGTAACGCCAAAAATGAAAAAGAAGAAGAAGAAATAATCCACCCTAACTGCGTCTTCTGAGCGGTTGGTCCGACTCCATCTGCAGGTTTTCTCACTTCTGGAAGGAGTATATCAACATATACTTCGCTACCGAGAAGTAAATTAATAGGTCCAGGAACGTGGAGATTTGGATCTGCCAACGTTAACCCTTTAAGGTGCTGCCATTTGTCAGGTATTATTTGTTGGGCTGGGAGATGGCCAGTCAGTGACTTGAAGACCAGTGCCCGCACCGCGCCTCCATAAGTTGAGTTGCATGACGCAAGCTCAATATCCACGCAAGTTTGCGTTGTGCCACTGCTGACTAACCCTAACCCTGACACCTCGACAAAGGTACGTCGCTTTTTCAGCTGCAATTGTTGTGCTGCATCTTCAGTGATGAAGCATGCTTCCGATCCTGGGTCGATCAAGGCTTGGAGATGGTGTTGAAGACCATCGGCTGCTCGCACCTTCACAATTGCTGTCGCTAAAAGCACCTTTTGCGTTCTGCTACCATGCGACGTGTGGTAATTCAAAACTTGACCACTTGTAGGAGCTTGTTGTTTTTCTTTCGGTTCAAACTCCAGCGCGTTTGCGTTAAAAGATGTAGAAACTGCATTTTTACCTGTCGAAGTTGTTGTTGACCTCGTGCTGTTGACCATGCTATTTGCACGCACAGCTGGATGTTGGGCCACGTTAACATGCAAAAGCGTGTGGTGACGCTGTTGGCAAAAGTAACAGCATCCAGGTGAGGGGCAATCCGGCGTAAAATGCCCTGAAGAAAGGCAGTTGTCGCAAACTCTTAGGCGTCGAGCAGTCTGCTTCCTTTCCGTTGTGTCCATGTTTAGGAACCGCTGACACTTCCTTATGGAATGCTGCTGCAGATTGCATAAACTGCACCTTCCCAACTCCCTATCAAAAGTTGGCCGAACTGGTGGTCTACCTGCTTGCCTGTTTGCTGGCTTACCTGTTGGCTTAGGTGTTGGCTTGGCAAACATCACATTCGTGCTCTGAAAGCGAGAACGGTTGTTGGCGTGTGTCTCAGCTTTCATTTTTGACGTGGAGCACATCTCCTGTTGGTCTACAACTTCCAAAGTGCGGAAGCGAGTATCTAAAAAGTCCGAAAACTCCACGAATTTCGGCAAATCTTTCCTGTTTCCCATCTTTTCTTCCCACAGCTTCTGCGTAGAAGACGGAAACTTCTGGTGCAGGAATCAAATGAGCACCGTGTCCCACTGATCGACCGGAACATCCATGTTTTCCAGCGCTGACATACACTCCCGTGTAGTGAACAACAACTCCTTCAGACCTGTCGCAGTTTCCCTGGTCATAGGAGCCTGCCCAAAAAAAGCCTGCATCTGTAAATGCACCAGTATGCGCTTGTGGTCGTAGCGCAGGAAACGCTCGGCGTCACCAACCAAACACGATTGCAGAAAGTGCAACTTATCGATATCAGCCGGACTGCTGTTGTTGTGTACAACGCTCCGAATCGATCATGAAAGGCTCGCCAGCTGGTATACGCACCATCAAATTTGTGCAAGTCGATGCGGGGGAGCCGTATCTCCGACCGAGATGACGATTGTTGCGACGTTGCGTCCAAACTTGCTTCCTTGACGTCCCCTGTGGGCACAGGTTTGTGCCTTTCTAGCGCCTCCATCAGCTCCACACGGTAATCAATTGAAATGTCCATAATTTGGTCGTATACCTCTAACAAATCTCCTTTTTTCATCGTAGATTCAAGATGTTTTCCGCCGATGATAGCCTCGTTGTACACCTTAGAAGTGGCGACGTCCTCCTCCAACTTTTTCAACCTTGCAGCTACGTATGAGCGGGTCAGGCGCTCTTTTGGGGATTTTTTGAAATTCGTGAGATCTCTCTTTATTGTTGTTAGCAAACCATTTTGCAACTCACCATATTTATACGACATTTTTAATTCAATATATTTATTTTTCAGATAAAGAAAATAATTAAAATGTTCAAAACTCACGTACTATATCAGCTGCAGATGCCGTCAATTCCTGTATCTTCTTGAAAATTATTTTTGTTGCGCGACGCGACGTTATTTCGGTTTTTGTTACGCGAAATAAGATTGTAATTATAAGAAACTAGTTATTAAATCACTAAAATGATTTTTGCAAAATGCAATTTGTGTATATATATATGTTCAACTAACTTGAAGTTCACACTCTATTGTCTAAAAATTTAGTTTTCGTTTTTGCACACACACACTGTATTACAAAGTTAATGATTGTTTTGAAAAACGGATCGAAAGGACCAAATGATCTGACTAGGTTTTATTTGTATGCCAAAAAAACTAGGGAAAAAAAATTACTTATTAAAAAACTTTCTTAAGAAAATGAAAACACGTCCACTTCAATTTCTTTATAATTAGGTTGTATTTTTACGTTATGTATTTAGTATGCCATTAGAGGTCATAAGTGACAAATTCTACGTTTTTGTTTACATTAGGTTTTGTCATATATATTTTGTGGATTCTATTTAAATTTTAGAATTGTTCGATTAACTAATTAATATTTATACATTTCATTAAAAAGAACATTGTACTTTCGTACACCAGTGATAACACCTACTCGTTGGTATCAGCATATCTCGGCCATGACCAGCCTGGCTCTCCTCCAGGCGACTTAATGAAAAAGATTGTCGCTGCAACAGTACGGCAGAAGATCTGCCTCATCATTGGATGCGACGCAAACGCGCATCATACAGTATGTGGAAGTACTGATATAAATGAAAGGGGTGAGTCACTTTTTGATTTTATTTTAAGTACTAACCTTATGGTAAGTAACACTGGCAATGAACCAACATTCGTTACCAGAAATAGACAAGAAGTTTTAGATATCACTCTTGTCTCCGACTCGGTTTATCATAGGATCACTAATTGGAGAGTATTGACTGAACACTCCTTTTCGGATCATAGATATATTCAATTTGATCTTAATGAGGAACCTCCTAAGCAACCAATCTTCCGAAATTACCGGAAAACTGATTGGGAAAAATATCGGGTAACTTTGAAAAAGTTTATTAAACCTGAACTTTTACAAAACCCTACAAACAAACATGATCTAGACAAAAAAGTCAATGATCTTACCACTGCCCTTAACCATTCACTGCAGAAATCCTGTCCTCTTATAAAAATAAGAGGAAAACAGAAACCACTGTGGTGGAGCTCGGGGCTAGAACCGCTCAGGAAAGAATGTAGAAAGCTTTTCAACCGAGCTAAACAATCTAAAAGTTTAATAGACTGGGACTCCTACAAGGAATCCCTCAAAACTTATAAATATCAACTGAGGAAAAATTAAAGAACTTCCTGGAGAAACTTCTGTGGAAAAATAGAAGATACTTCAGAAGCTTCTAGATTAAGAAAAATCCTCTCAAAAAGTCCGACCATGCCTAGCAGTCTGAAAACAGCTGACGGCTGGACAGAATCCTGCGAAGAAACGCTCAATCTGCTTCTGGACAATCACTTTCCAGGTAGCTCCAAGAACTTATGTAACTATGATTTCACAGAATCAGGTAGCATAATAACTAACACCCCCGATCTGATTACAAGGGAAAAACTAACTTGGGCCATTAACAGCTTTGACCCATACAAATCCCCTGGACCTGATGGTATAATTCCAGCCGAACTTCAAAAGGCCGCGGATATTATTATCCCTATCCTTGAAGTAATTCTTATCGGCTGTATCACATTGAACTATATCCCAACGCAGTGGCGGAGGTCAAGGTTGTGTTTATACCTAAGGCTGGGAAATCATCCCACGTAAATCCGAAAGATCTCCGACCAATAACTCTATCATCTTTCCTTCTTAAAACCTTAGAACGACTGATTGATATCCACCTGCGTATAGCTATAGATCCAAAATTGCTATCTACAGCACAACACGCCTACTGTAAGGGAAAATCTGTAGAAACGGCCTTACATACCTTGGTTCGTACTATAGAATATTCCCTCCATCACAAAGAATTCACTCTGGTCGCTTTCCTCGACATAAAGGGCGCCTTCAATGACGTCAGCAACTCTGCAATTACAAAGGCACTGACGAAGCTCAAAGTAGATGGTTCTATAGTTGAGTTGATAAATCTAATGCTAAAAAGCAGGAGAATCAACTCTACTCTAGGAAACTTCTCTGCAAAGAGATCTGTCAGCAGAAGAACACCGCAGGGCGGAGTCCTATCCCCTCTTCTATGGAATCTAGTCGTCAATGAACTTCTAGTTGACCTAGAAGCTGAGGGATTCAAAGTGATTGCATATGCAGATGACGTCTCCATTGCGGTATCTGGCAAATATGCTCACGTCCTTATGGATCTGATGCAAACCGCTCTAAACAAACTAGTAAAATGGGCGAGAAAAAGTGATCTAGGGGTCAACCCTCAGAAAACCGAACTCGTTCTCTTCACCAGGAAATACAAAATTCCTCAATTAATAACTCCATCAATAAATGGAATCCCACTTCAACTCTCCAACGAAGCTAGATATCTAGGTATTATCCTAGACAAAAAGCTAAACTGGAAAGCCAATATAGAGGAAAGAATCAGGATATCCACCGTAGCCCTGTTTTCCTGCAAAAAAGCCATTGGCACTAAATGGGGTTTCACCCCCCAAATCACCCACTGGCTCTACACCGCGGTCATCAGATCAATACTCACAAACAGAGTAGTGGTATGGTGGACCGCTCTTGATAAAAGGACCTACTGCGACATTTTAAGCAAGGTCCAACAAACAGCCGGTTTGTGTATAAGCGTAGCACTGAGATCAACACCCTCAGCTGCCCTAAACACACTCCTTAATCTCATACCACTAGATATCTTCAGCAAACAAATGGACGATAACAACATCGGTCACGCTATAATCTTGAGTTTATTCAGATCAATCCCATGCCACTCCGACTACACCATCCCCCAATTGGTTTTTGATAATAAGTGTCAAGTCTCAGTCCCACCAAGAATGGCCTGGGAAGACGAAGAACTTTTGAGAGATGATTCTGTTGCATTGAATGCGATCATCGAAGATGTCATAGAATATGTCAAACGAATGACAATGAGTAGAATAAATTTTTCTTCCCTTTCTTCCGTCAACTATCATACCTAATGGCTGTGTTTTATTTCTAAAAGGTTTTAATATCTTAAATAATCACTAACAGGTTATGGGCCCTCCGCTTTAATTTCTATAAAACACGGTTGGGTAAAATTCAGTTCATACATAAAAGGTATTATTTTTTGCAATCAACTTACGATTTCGTGACTACTGCAATTTTTTCACGTGGCTGGCATTGTGACATTTTTAAGGTTACAAATAATAAAAATTGTTTGGGTAAGATGAGCTTTCAATTACCATTCGACCGCTTGAAAGGCAGAGAAAACTTCGCAGTTTGGAAAGTCGGAGCCAAAGCTCATTTAATTACCAAGGGACTGTGGAATTTTTGTGTATCGGATGTCACACCCAATACAACCCAAGACAATTTGGCAAAAGATGAAAAAGCACTAGCCGAACTGATCCTTCTGGTGGTCTCAAGTGTTTATACGCATTTGGAAAGCTGTGAACACGCAAAAGATGGTTGGAATGCATTAGTTTCTGCGTTTGAAGATAAAGGCATCGTCCGAAAAGTATCACTGCTAAAACAGTGGATCTCCTTGAAGTTGGATGATTGTGAGTCAATGCAAAGCTATGTAACTCAATGTATGTCACTTTACTCAAAAATGAAATCAGCTGGATTTAAAATTGATGAACAAATTGCTGGTGCAATAATGTTGTGCGGTTTACCTGAGGACTTCAGGCCAATGGTTATGAGCATTGAGACGAAAGGTGATGATATTACTGTTGATTATGTCAAAAATATATTATTGCCAGAAGTTGAATTTGAAAGGAGTGACAACCAAATGGCACTCGCAGCGCAAAGTAAGAGATTCAAAGGAAATTACAAAAAATACAAGGAGAAATCTGTAAAATGTTTTGAATGTGGTGGTCCCCACTTCATGAAACAATGCCCAAAATTACGAAAAGAAAAGTGTGTGCTTTTCAGTTCATTCATTGCACAAAAAACTTCTTCAAGTGACTGGATTTTCGATAGTGGTGCAACCGAACACATGACACATACCGATATTGCAATGAAGAACGAATCAAAGCCAAATGGAAACCTGGTGACGTGTGCTAATGGTCAAAAATTATCAGTAGAAAAAGCTGGAGACGTTGAATGCGAAATTCTAAGAAATGGAAAGGTAAATGATGTTACTTTCAGCGATGTTCAGCACGTTCCAGGCATTTGGGCCAATTTGCTTTCTGTAAGCAAAATTTTTAAAAATGGCTACGAAATGTAGTTTAATAATACTGGTTGCAAAGTCATCAACGGCAACAAAAAAGTTATTGCGACAGGCAGTTTAATTGATGACATGTTTAAGCTCGATGTGCCTAAAATTACATCGCTACTAGTAAAAAACCAAAAAAATGGAAAAATAAATAGCGATAGCGAACTGCTGTTATGGCACCGACGTCTCGGACACGTTAGTTTTCAAAATATGACTTTTATGAATAAGAATGGTCAAAAACTTAATGAATTAATTGCAAATAAATGCAAAATATGCGTGAAAGGAAAACAGTGTCGTCTACCCTTTCCAAAAAAGGGAGCAAGAGCCAATGGTATTCTAGATTTAGTACACTCAGATGTTTGTAAGCTAGATGTAAATTCAATGAGTGGCTTCCGCTACTTCGTGACCTTCATCGATGATTACACAAGAAAAGTATTCGCTTATGCATTGAAAAGCAAGAAGCAAGTGTTCAGTCATTTTGTTGCCTTTAAGCAAATGGCAGAGAAGCAAACTGGTCGGCAGTTGAAAGTTTTCCGAAGTGACAACGGAACAGAATATAAAAACAACAACTTTAAAGAATTTTGTATCAAGAACGGACATCAAACATAAGCCGCATACACACCACAACAAAACGGCACGGCAGAGCGAATGAATCGAACTCTTCTTGATCGTGTACGGTGTATGTTAATCGATTCATCTCTATCAAAAGTCTTTTGGGCAGAGGCATTGATGGCAGCAGTGAAAGTTGTCAATAACGTTCCATGTCGTGGTGAAATCATTAGCCCCGAAGAAGCTTGGAGTGGTAAGAGACCAGATTTAAATGTATTAAAAGTATTTGGATGCACAGCATTTGCACAAGTACCTAACATCAAAAGAAAAAAATTAGATGACAAGGCCATCAAATACATTTTCATAGGATACGCAAATGATCAGAAGGCCTATCGGTTGTTTCATCAGATGTCAAAGAAAGTTGTTGTGAGTAGGGATGTGACATTTATCGAAAATGAAATGGTTGATTTTGCAAATAATTCGAGCAATTCAGATCAAGCTATCGTGCTGAAGCAGCATGAAAACGACGAAAGCAGTGATTTAGAATCATGGGAGGAACATGAAATAAGTGATTCCTCAAGCACAACTTCCGTAGACCCAAGTGAATCATCAATCATCGATATTCGAAATCCGGTTGACTGCGACGAAAACGTAAGCACATATAATCCAGAAAATGAATCATTGACAAGTGAAGAGCGAATGATTTTGAATCAAGAAACAATCGAACGTCAGCCATCAAGTCGCATCGCAAACAAGCCAAGACCTAATTATGCCTGTGTCGTCATATGCGAAGGTGATCCAACAACCGTTGAACAAGCTTTATCAAGCAAAAATAGTGAGCACTGGGAAAGGGCAATGCGTGAAGAAATAGACTCGCTTACTTTAAATCAAACTTGGGTGCTGTCTGACCTACCAAAGGGCAAGAAACCTGTAAAATGCAAATGGGTATTTAAGACCAAGCGTAGCGATGGAGTTGATGTCGTAAGGTTTAAGGCCCGTCTTGTCGCAAAGGGATTTACACAAGTGGCTGGCATCGACTACAACGAAACGTTTTCTCCTGTAGTTCGGTATTCGTCAATAAGGTTCTTGCTAGCAATGGCAGTCAAATTTAAGTTGAGTGTCAGCCAAATGGATGTGGTGACTGCTTTTTTGAATGGAAAATTAGACACCGAGATTTTTATGCAACAACCAGAACTATTTGATGACGGTTCAAATCGATATTGCAGACTTAACAAATCAATTTACGGCTTGAAGCAATCAAGCCGCTTGTGGAACTGTACATTAACCAATGTATTTTTAAAATTTGGACTAAATCGTTCGAAAGTTGACCAATGCATTTTCTATTTGGAAGAAGAAGGCAGCATGCTCATAGTTGCAGTGTACGTCGACGATTTACTGGTTTTATCAAACAATCCAGAACAAGAGAAACTATTGAAGAACGAACTGCACAAACATTTTTAAATGAAGGATCTCGGAGAGGCATCAATACTGGGGATAAGAGTAAATCGTGATAAATGAAGTGGTTCTATTAGCATCGATCAGTCACAATACATTGCTGAGATCATCGAACGTTTTGGGATGAGCAGTGCAAATCCAACACTAACGCCACTGGATATAAACCAAAAGATGAGCGAAGAGATGTGTCCAAAAACTGATGAAGAGCGGTATGAGATGCGAAACGTTCCATATAGAGAGGCAATTGGCAGCTTACAATTTGCTGCGCAGGTAACTCGACCAGACATTAATTATGCAATTAACCTACTTAGCAGGTACACTGAAAATCCTGGAAAAACTCACTGGGTAGCTTTGAAGCGTGTATTTCGGTATCTTAAAGGTAAAATAAATAGAGGAATCACATACACCAAGTCAACTGCTGATTTAGTTGGCTACTGTGATTCGGATTGGGCTAACGATCTCGACAGTAGAAATTCGACCACTGGCTACGTCTTTGTAATGCAGGGTGGAGCAATGTCTTGGCGAACAAGAAGACAACAGACAATTGCTTTATCAACTACCGAAGCAGAATTTATGGCAATGACCGAAGCTATACAAGAGGCAAAATGGTTTAAATATCTCAGAGCGGAATTGATTCCAAACGCATCGAAGACGATCCCGATTTATTGCGACAATCGAGGAGCGATTGATTTAGCAATAAATAATAATTATTCAGCTAGAACAAAGCACATCGACATAAAAGCAAAGCACATTGTTCTTTCAGCCAAAGAGAAAAATGTCAGCATTAATCAAGTGCCAACCGAAAGTATGCCTGCAGATATCTTAACAAAACCAGTTGCAAAACCGAAATTGGTATCTTTTTTAAACTGTTTTGGTATGAATACGTAAACTAAAATGAAAAGGTTATATTGATCAATATTTAATGAATTTAAGGAATTTAATGAATTTAATGAATTTAATGAATTTAATGAATTTAAATATAAACATTTGTAAATATATATGTATCTAAAAAGAATAATTGATTCAAGGAGGATGTTGCATTGAATGCGATCATCGAAGATGTCATAGAATATGTCAAACGAATGTCAATGAGTAGAATAAATTTTTCTTCCCTTTCTTCCGTCAACTATCATACCTAATGGCTGTGTTTTATTTCAAAAAGGTTTTAATATCTTAAATAATCACTAACTCGATTCACTTCTATACAGATGGGTCAAAGACAGAAGAAGGGGTCGGCTACGGGGTATACTCAAACCGACTTAACGTAAGTCTCTCATTCCGCCTCCCTAACCATTGTAGCGTGTTCCAAGCGGACATTCTGGCGATCAAAGAGGTCCTATCATGGCAAAAAAAAAAAAACGTGATATCCTCAACGAATATCCGGATTTTCTCTGACAGTCAAGCAGCCCTCAAATCACTCGGTGCCGTTTCCACGAACTCAGTAACTGCCCTTAACTGTCGTTTATCCCTTAAGGAGATGGCTGAACAGTTCAATATTCACCTTCTTTGGGTGCCGGGGCACAGAGATATCATGGGAAATTGCAAAGCCGATGAACTCGCCAGAAAAGGAACCGTTCTACCGCTCTCAACCAGCAAGTTGAATATTGGTATACCAATCGCTACATGTAAACTTATGCTAAAGCAAGAGGCAATGGATAGAACAAATCATTGGTGGAACAGTATCACCACGTGTGTGGCAACAAAACAGTTATGGCCAGGACTAGATCCAAAACGCACAAGACATTTGCTATCCATAACCAGATTGCACTTTAGCTCCGTAATCAATGTCATCACCGGACATTGTCTGATAGGAAGACACGCCATAAGACTCGGCGTTCCCTCTTATGACTTCTGCAGAAGTTGCCTAGATGAGGAGGAGGAAGAGACTATTCAACACCTCCTTTGCTCATGTCCTGCACTCTCCTTTAAAAGAAAACGGCATCTAAGAAAATATTTCCGCGATGATCTAAATGATCTGGCAAACACAGATATCCTGCATCTTTTTCGCTTTATCAAAAGCTCCAAATGGTTTTGTTAAGTGTGGTTCTTCCTCGCTTAATTTCTTATGGTATCACAATGGACCTAATACTGGTCTAAGTGTGTCAGTTGTTTTCCTGACAGCCATTTTAACCTAACCTAACCTAACCCCCACCACGGTCTGGTTGAGGTCGTCGTCTGTCTCGCTGTCAAAGTTTGACCTAAGAAGGTCATCCTCGCTGAGCGAAACCTCGTTAGTGGAGTCATCAGTCTCCAAGTCGGAGAATTTGACGACGTTTTGGGCATCCAAGTGGGATGTGGAGGGTTTATTTTTATACGTTTCAGCAGAGGATGTGCCGAGCTCGTCTATCTCCATGGATGGAGGGTCGACTTTCCCTGCGGGTTCTTCCACTGAAGACGCACTTTTTGTTTCGGTAGATGGAACGATGTTCTGTTCTTCATCTTTTTTATATATTTTTAAGGCAATGTTTGACCAGCCGAACCGAATCACGCCTTTTGTCTCAGCAAGGGGAGCTAGGGAGTCCTTATTGATGACTATTATAGCCGATCTATAGTGACCCTCCGGCTCTTCCAGCTTCGCGACTTTCCAGTAGTGAGTAGGCATGGTTGGATTGCCGAATTGTATCATTTTCATGATAGTTTCCTTGCAGGAGAGTTCCGCTGGTAGTCAAGCGTGAGCCCTAGGCCTGCAAGGGATATCCTCCCTTGACACGACTTCAAGCTTAGCACCAGGCCAGAGTTCTTCTAACCTGCTTATCGCAAGCTTATACAGGTCGCGCGATCCCTCTCCATCAAACGCGATTAACCTGACGCGCCCTTGATACCATCCTGCGTCCTCAAAGATGGCAGGTTCCCCTGTGTTTTCCATCATAAGAGTCCAGTAGGAGGCCTGGAGCTTGTTCATGATGATCGCCAATTGATCAAAAGAGATCGCACTATCCGCGTTACTCCTGTCAATGACAGCGAAAATGGGTTTGTCCTTCAGTGCGTCACTGTATGACATGTATTTTTTGGAGCTAAGGGTGCTTGGTTTTTGCACCTTAGGCCTTTTGGCGTTCGGGGTTTATTGTTCGAACGAACGTTGGCGCTTAGACTTTGATTCTACGCAGTTTCTCTCGTTTATTGCAATGATTTTCATTGCCCAATCAAGTTTGGCAGATTGCGTTGAATCAAGCTCAGGTTTAGGTACCGCACCTAACACCTTCGCAATTTTCTCCGCATTCCGCCATTCTTTGTGGTTTGGGAAGGTAGGGAGGTTGGGATGCCCTTCGTTGTCCGTTCCACTGTTAGACACAGTTTCACCTTCAACTTGGGGTTTAGGGGGATTGGAAACCCTTTCGTTTACAGTTCCACTGTAAGTCACAGTTTCACCTTCAACTTGGGGGTTAGGGGGATTGGAAACCCTTTTGTTTTCAGTTCCACTGTAAGTCACAGTTTCACCTCCAACTTTGGGGTTAGGGGGATTGGACACCCTTTCGTTGTTTGTTCCACTGTTAGTCACAGTTTCAGCTACAACTTGGGGGAGGGAAGGATAGTTTCCGGAGCTCGAAAGAGGTCCTCCCCTTTCAGCCATGGAGCCGATAGTCTCGGCACCCGTACCGTCCGGTTGGTCGACCTTGAGTCCTTTGACAAAGGATGGGATGAGGTGGGAGGTTGGGGCAGTGTTTTTGATGAGGGTAGCCCCTTCGTCAACATATCACAGTTCGCGTTAGAACCGAAAGTCTCGGCCCCTCTACTTGCTGCAATAGTCTTCTCCGGGGTCCCTTCAATACGGGCAGTATGAGTGAAGTGCTACAGAGAGTCACTGCAACGCTTCCACTGGTTTGGGCATCCTCCTTAGGAGGGGCGTTAGAACCAGAGGGCTCTCCACATTTCTTGGTTGGCTTGTTAGGCCTTCCTGGAACTGCAGTCGGCTCCTCAGCCCTTCCGCAAATCGCTTTTTTCGTCATAGTAAATAAATTTGTCACTGGCGACTTATCATCTTTCGAGGCCGAGCCATCGCCGGCAGTCGCGACACCTGCCGACTTTTGAACGTATATCCCCGTTCGTTTTTCATTTCTTTTATTTACCCTTTCCATTTTTTCAGTTCAAGTTTTCCAACATTGAGGTTTTGTTTTGAGTTATGTTGGTTGGTCAGGTTCTGCAGCTGGATTGCTGGAGAAGATGTCCTTAAGCACCCCCACCACGACAAGGTCAACTCATAGGGGGTGAATATAAATACATACTTGAGAATAACATTTAACATGCAAAAAAAAAATCGTTAGGGAATTTGGTATTGTAGTATTGGAGCTGGAATTCACTGCTTCAAATCTTTAGTATGGAAAACCCCTATTTTCTTTCCAGCCGGATTTTCTACCTCAAACATATGGTTGCCAATTGATTTGACTATACGACACCTTAAATATTTGGTACAAAGTTTCGAAGACAGATTCTTTGACGAGTCACTTAATACAAAGTTTTTTCGGAACACTTCTTGGCCAGCGGCAAAACGAATCTTTTTAGTACGAAGGTTATAGGTGCGTGCGCTTTTCTGGTTGGATTCTCACGAATCTTTTCCCGTAAGGTCCGCAACCGTACGTGTCTAGGAAGAGTGCGCAGTTCACCGTCAGCTACTGCGTCGAGTTTCTTGGTCAATTCATATCCGCTTCCATGTGTCATCATATTCATCCCAAAAAGAGCGAAATATGGTGACACTCCTATGGAAGAGTGGACGCTTCTCAGAGCGCACGCTATATCGCTAAGATGTAGATCCCAGTCCCGTTGGTCATCTTTGGGATAAGAGCGTATAGCAGCTAGCAGTGTTCTGTTCACCCTCTCCGACGCGTTTGATTGTGGAGAATAGCTTGCCGCTCTGAAGTGTCGAATCCCAAATTTGGATAGTAGATCTCCGAATTCCTTTGCCGTGAATTGTTTGCCATTGTCGGAATAGATGATCTCTGGCACACCAAACAGGTTGAACACTTCGTTTAACAAAAATTTTATTACGTTGCCGCTGTTGGCACTTTTCATGGACTTAAGAAAAACAAATTTTGAGAAGTGATCTAATACCACGAATACATAGGCGTTACCTGTTTTTGATCTTGGGTAGGGACCCCAAAAATCAATATATAATTTCTGAAAAAGCCTATCTGAACAATACGACGTACATATAGGTGGACGGGTTACTTGATTGTTGGACTTAGACTCTTTAGCCGATCTATAGTGACCCTCCGGCTCTTCCAGCTTCGCGACTTTCCAGTAGTGAGTAGGCATGGTTGGATTGCCGAATTGTATCATTTTCATGATAGTTTCCTTGCAGGAGAGTTCCGCTGGTAGTCAAGCGTGAGCCCTAGGCCTGCAAGGGATATCCTCCCTTGACACGACTTCAAGCTTAGCACCAGGCCAGAGTTCTTCTAACCTGCTTATCGCAAGCTTATACAGGTCGCGCGATCCCTCTCCATCAAACGCGATTAACCTGACGCGCCCTTGATACCATCCTGCGTCCTCAAAGATGGCAGGTTCCCCTGTGTTTTCCATCATTAGAGTCCAGTAGGAGGCCTGGAGCTTGTTCATGATGATCGCCAATTGATCAAAAGAGATCGCACTATCCGCGTTACTCCTGTCAATGACAGCGAAAATGGGTTTGTCCTTCAGTGCGTCACTGTATGACATGTATTTTTTGGAGCTAAGGGTGCTTGGTTTTTGCACCTTAGGCCTTTTGGCGTTCGGGGTTGATTGTTCGAACGAACGTTGGCGCTTAGACTTTGAGTCTACGCAGTTTCTCTCGTTTATTGCAATGATTTTACACCCTTTCGTTGTTTGTTCCACTGTTAGTCACAGTTTCAGCTACAACTTGGGGGAGGGAAGGATAGTTTCCGGAGCTCGAAAGAGGTCCTCCCCTTTCAGCCATGGAGCCGATAGTCTCGGCACCCGTACCGTCCGGTTGGTCGACCTTGAGTCCTTTGACAAAGGATGGGATGAGGTGGGAGGTTGGGGCAGTGTTTTTGATGAGGGTAGCCCCTTCGTCAACATATCACAGTTCGCGTTAGAACCGAAAGTCTCGGCCCCTCTACTTGCTGCAATAGTCTTCTCCGGGGTCCCTTCAATACGGGCAGTATGAGTGAAGTGCTACAGAGAGTCACTGCAACGCTTCCACTGGTTTGGGCATCCTCCTTAGGAGGGGCGTTAGAACCAGAGGGCTCTCCACATTTCTTGGTTGGCTTGTTAGGCCTTCCTGGAACTGCAGTCGGCTCCTCAGCCCTTCCGCAAATCGCTTTTTTCGTCATAGTAAATAAATTTGTCACTGGCGACTTATCATCTTTCGAGGCCGAGCCATCGCCGGCAGTCGCGACACCTGCCGACTTTTGAACGTATATCCCCGTTCGTTTTTCATTTCTTTTATTTACCCTTTCCATTTTTTTCAGTTCAAGTTTTCCAACATTGAGGTTTTGTTTTGAGTTATGTTGGTTGGTCAGGTTCTGCAGCTGGATTGCTGGAGAAGATGTCCTTAAGCACCCCCACCACGACAAGGTCAACTCATAGGGGGTGAATATAAATACATACTTGAGAATAACATTTAACATGCAAAAAAAAAAATCGTTAGGGAATTTGGTATTGTAGTATTGGAGCTGGAATTCACTGCTTCAAATCTTTAGTATGGAAAACCCCTATTTTCTTTCCAGCCGGATTTTCTACCTCAAACATATGGTTGCCAATTGATTTGACTATACGACACCTTAAATATTTGGTACAAAGTTTCGAAGACAGATTCTTTGACGAGTCACTTAATACAAAGTTTTTTCGGAACACTTCTTGGCCAGCGGCAAAACGAATCTTTTTAGTACGAAGGTTATAGGTGCGTGCGCTTTTCTGGTTGGATTCTCACGAATCTTTTCCCGTAAGGTCCGCAACCGTACGTGTCTAGGAAGAGTGCGCAGTTCACCGTCAGCTACTGCGTCGAGTTTCTTGGTCAATTCATATCCGCTTCCATGTGTCATCATATTCATCCCAAAAAGAGCGAAATATGGTGACACTCCTATGGAAGAGTGGACGCTTCTCAGAGCGCACGCTATATCGCTAAGATGTAGATCCCAGTCCCGTTGGTCATCTTTGGGATAAGAGCGTATAGCAGCTAGCAGTGTTCTGTTCACCCTCTCCGACGCGTTTGATTGTGGAGAATAGCTTGCCGCTCTGAAGTGTCGAATCCCGAATTTGGATAGTAGATCTCCGAATTCCTTTGCCGTGAATTGTTTGCCATTGTCGGAATAGATGATCTCTGGCACACCAAACAGGTTGAACACTTCGTTTAACAAAAATTTTATTACGTTGCCGCTGTTGGCACTTTTCATGGACTTAAGAAAAACAAATTTTGAGAAGTGATCTAATACCACGAATACATAGGCGTTACCTGTTTTTGATCTTGGGTAGGGACCCCAAAAATCAATATATAATTTCTGAAAAAGCCTATCTGAACAATACGACGTACATATAGGTGGACGGGTTACTTGATTGTTGGACTTAGACTCTTTACATGTACTACATTGATTTACAAACCGGAACCGCAAACGCAGTTTTTTCCCTACTCGATCTCTCCAACGGTATCTGCCAAAATGCTTCCTTCAGATCGACGCTACTTATAAATACGGTGTCGGGTAGCCTGTTAATAAGTCCTTCTATATTGGGGAGAGGATTAGCGTCCTTTTTGCTGTGCAAGTTGACCTTACGAGCATCCAGGCAAAACCGGTACTTAACGGTGTTATCTTTACCTGGCTTCTTTATAAGGGCAACTGGCGAGCACCAGTGGCTTTCGCTTTCCTCAATCACTCCAAGCTCTAGCATTCGGTCTATTTCGGCATACAAGATGGCTTGCACCGCTGGGGAAACCGGGTAGTGACGGTGCTTTATCGGTATGGTGTCTTCAGTGTCGATGACATGCTCCATCAATTCTGTCTTTCCCAGACCATGTTTGTCTGAACTCCTAAATCTACCTTTAACCCACTCCAGTTTTGATTTTTGCTCTTGGTTGAGCTCATGCTCGTTGGTGACTTCCGAATTATCCATTAAACTTACCGTACTCACGATATTTGGAGCTATCCTAAAGCTGCTCCAAAAATCGACTCCCAAATAGAGCTCTTGTTCCAAGGACGGAACCAAAAACAGTGTTATTCTTTTTAACTCCTCCTTATATTGTATAGATGTTTCTATTTTTCCTATAATGTCCTGTCTCTTGCCATCTGAAGTTCTTACTCCCGATTGGTATGGAAGGATCGGAAGGTTAAGTTCTGCTACAAACTCCTTACAACCTTTGCCAAGAATGCAAACACTCGCCCCACTGTCCAGCAGACCTAGGACATCTTTCCCCGCTATTTTAACCTTGGCATAAGGTCGAAGGTCGGTATCGGTGTTTATTATTGTTGACGTAACCTTTTTTCTTATGTCCTTTCTTATCCTATACCTATTCCTAGCTTTTCCTACTTTTTGTGTTATAGCTTTGGAACCAGCAAATATCCTTTCCCGAGTTTCATAGTGGTTTTATTCCCTCATGTTTTACTATTTCCTCACTATTAACACTCTCATCCCTTACTAATATTTTTATCCTACCATCTACCTTTTCTGTATGTGAACTCTCTTGGTTCACATTCATAGGGCTGTTTGCGTCGAACGAGACTCGCCCCGAGAGTTCATGTTCCGACTCACGTTTTCCGGGTGGCAGCGCTGGCATTTAGGTGTTACACTTCCCTCTAGCCCACATCTATAGCAGAAAATACTACGCTGTGGCACTGGACAATCCATAAACGAATGCCCTTCTACCCTCTAATTCCAGCATTTCAGACTTCTGACGTCGTCTGGTGGTTTCGGAATTCTAGGCCGGCCGCCACCTTGCTGGAAAGCTGCAATCGAGTCATGATTTGAAGGTCCCGTGTCCTCGTATTCAAGTTCGGTTACCTTTGCAACCTTTGGTGGCGTTGGTTTTAAGAAACTGGAGGTCTCGCGCTTCGGGAAGGCATTTTCCGCGTCCTTACACGCATATCGGAGCTGATCTAACGTGAAGAGGGACATTGGATAGACCAGTCTACCAATTCGCTCACACAGGTTCCTCTTTAGGATGTTCACGAGCTCCATTTCAGGTATCTGAACCCGAAGCTGTGACCGAAGAGTTGCGATCGCCCCGAAATACTCGTCACTTGTCTCTAAGGCCGCTTGCTTCCTATCCATCAGATCTCTGATTATATCAAAGTCTGATCTAGAGTTTCGGAACTGTCGCATCAATGCATCGCGCAAGGTCGGCCAGTCTGGTCTAAAGTTCGCACGTTGATACTGCCAGAACCAATTATACGCGTTGCCTGAGAGCAACAAGTGGAAATCCGGCATTATTTCTTCCCAAGGGAACTCATACTGGCCTTGAAGCGTCTCTAAGCGGAAGATAAAGTCTTCTACCGTCAGATTCTCGGGCTTCCCATCAAAGTTAATGCCCCATTTGTCAATGCGAATTTGACCTCTAACTCCCCCAGGTGGACTTCTCTATGGTTGACCATGAGGCGGACTTATGTAGTCAATCGGTTAATATCTCTCCCGATGAGCATAAGCAGAATGTTGCAAACCTACTTTTTGGTTAACCCCCTTCCCTGACCTAGTTTGATGATGCCACTGGTACTGTCTTACACCCTCATCACCTAAGCCTCTATCGCTATTCTGCTGGGTCTGACCTAGGCTAGGACCAGCTGGTTGCGCCAAGTGTTGCTTAGGGATGGCTCCTTGGGCTTTTGTCGGCCGCTGATTGGATTCCTCAACTAGAGGTGGAGGTCGCGTTACCACGTTGGTTTCACCCATGAATTCGATTAGGCTACCCCGTACCTTCTTTCCTAAGTCTTCCGAAATCTCTTCCCTCAACAAGTTTTTATAGGAAGAAAAAGCATTAACCAAAGCCAGGTTAATATAAGCTTTCAGGTCTTCCGGAACTTTCGCTACCTCTTCTCCTAACCTAGCCCCCATGGAAGTATCTCTTGTTGTTGGCTCTGTAGCCTTACCTCCTATTTCGGGTTGTGCGTTCAGAGAGTTGGACGATGTTTTCTCCACGGTTTGCTGATTTTTCAAGCTTACATATGAAGGTAGCTGATTCTCCTCTGTTCGCTCAATCTCTGGCCCACCCTGTCCTTGCGCACCGGTAAGGTGGCTGGGTAACCAATACCTGGACTACACTCTTTGTGACGGAGACATATTAAGGTGTGGTGGTGGCTGCTCATATGGGTCACCATTCAAGGAGTGTTTTGACCCACTAACCTCAACCGACTGGGCTTCGAATTCCTGCTCTTTAGACATTGTGGTGAGAGACTCGCTAGACCGGGTCACTGTCGCATCTGACCATGGGATGTAGGTACTGATCGACAACCCACTCATCGGTGCGATGTTTCCAGATTTTGGTTTTCGAATGGGGGTGTGAATTAGCCCACCGCGTCTTGCCTGAACCCGACTGGATGACCTAGTTTGCATGCCCGATGCCCCCTCTATAACCGCGCCTCTCACTTTATTTAGCGGATCGTGTTCCTCATCCACCATGATTCGAACTTTTTATTTGAGTCTTTAAGATGCGAAGCAAAATGTATTAAATAAAAAAAAGGTTAAATGAACAAACTTCGTTCAGGAAAAAGCGATGAAAAAATCCTTATACATTACATTACATTATTACATTTATTACATCATACGTTTGTATGATGTAAAAAATCAATGTAAACGAATACTTCCGTAAAAGAAACAAAAAAAAAAGGAAAAATAAAACCAAATCAAAAAAAGAACCAAAAACTGGAAGCAAAACAAAAAAAATATTGTTGAATCTGTACCAAATATGGTCAGCTTTACAAAAAAAAAATTTTTGATTAGTTCAAAAACCTGTATCAAAAAAAAAAAAAAACAATTTGAAAAAAAAAAAAAGAAAACGAAATAAAACTACAACAATACCTACAATCTCTCAACAAAAATGGTACTAAATTCTCATAAACATACGGGGGTGAATATGGTGGCTGTTCGGGTATATTAGTCTTCCGAGCGCGTCAGGGGAGGGAGGAGGAGCTGAAAGTATTAAAAGCTTCACAAAGGGCACTTTGCCGAACACAAAACCTTCAGTTTGATTATATTTATTAACCGTAGATTTACAATTTTATTTACAACACCAAGTTGGGACCAAAGAACTAAAACCGAACACGTCGCGTTAAGAGTTGAGATTTTACCTTTAGACGACCACGTCGTGTGAGAATACAAGTTGAACTGCGTCGATGAGTGCCAAGATAGAACTGAACTCGAGCCAAGCCACCAAATCCAACCACCCTGGTTCTCGTTCATCCAAGAGTCCAGGAATGTGCCGCGTCACCATGACTCCCACACATGCAGGGAGTCCAATAGCTGATACCAGCTCCAAGCCTTGCCGATCCAACGGCACATGAAGTAGAATGTGCCAACTCCAGCGATTATGGCACCGATCCTCAGTGGCGACATTGTTTACTTCTCTTCGTTTCGGTTGTTTATAATTATTCCCACTGCCATAGATGCCACAGTATCTATACAGAATAAACACTGCCATCCTATGGCATATGGGAACCCAAATGTGTATTCGATACCCATAGCCAAGTAGTGGCGACATGGGTCAATCGTCTCAAGCACAAGTATCGTACCAAAGCATTGGCAGATACTTTTCTATGTGCGGTTGTGTGTCCATATACACATTATGCTGCGGCTAGGGTGACTGTTCACGATCGGTCGTCGTGTGTTGTCATCTGAGGTGGCTGGCAAGTAAGTAGATCGATATGTAGGTGGTGAGGGTGGCTGTTGTAGTTGGTTGGCTTGGGTGGCTGATGACTAAATGTTGCGTCGTCAGCATTCTGTGTGCGATGAGTATTCGGTCGTTGACCGAACAGTGGCTATCTTCAGTGGTACTTTTAACAATCGAGGTGCTCTCGCCTCTCCTCCAGGATTCAATTGATTCCGAGCATGTGGTGGCTTTGAACTGACGTAAACAACTATAAAGACAAAACTAACACAAACTAACTAACTCAACCACTGTATCGCGAAACAATACTACGCGTAGACAACACTTATCTTACGGGCCACTACTTCACAATACTATAGTCGACAAAAGTCAGTGCCGATCTGCTATCAGTCGCAATAACACGCACCGCGCTAGTGTCCGCCACAAAAATCTGTGTTTTTTCCCTACAACTTTAATCTGGGCTCCTTTCTATAACAAAAAAAAAACAAAATAGATAAAATTATAATTCACCATCCAAACCCTTCCAATTTATCAATTAAAACTTTCCTGCCGCGCCGTGTGTTTAATAAAATCACTTCAGTTTATTAATTACATTCAGTGCTGTGTTCTGAGTGCCACCCAACCACATACATATATTACATATTCATACAAAAAAAAAAAAAAAAAAAAAATAGACCAAACACTTAATGCTTACCTTCATCTCCTTCCTCCCCCACACCACTCTCGCAGTCTCAGTGCCTGCACACATTTTTTCTACAAGATCTCTTATCTTACCGAAGCAGTGTGTGCAGACAATGAGGCTGTGAGTTTGATAGGCGGATAGTCAATCAACGGTGTTGATTCCGTTGGTTAACTAAATTCAAGTTGCTGGCTGGGCATAACACCGCTAGTAACTTGTTTTTGGTTTTCGAATTAAATCTTCACTTGTTGATTGGACTTAGATTAAGCGTCTGCGGTTGATACTTTGTTTTGTGTGTTTTTGTGGATCGTAATGTCGGGTAAGTTTAGAGTCGATTTTAGCAACATTAGGGGGTTGCGATCGAATTTTTTTTCTGTGTACGCTCACACTGCTAAATGCAGGCCATCTGTTTTGGCATTGAGTGAAACTCAGGTGGGTGTTGATTCTGATTCATCAGAGTTCAACCTGCCTGGGTATAGCTTAGTGCCATTATTCTTTTCTTTCCATGGCCTCGCCGTATATGTCCGGAATGATATTGCTTACCAGCTTCTACCACAATACGGCCTCTGTTCTAATACGAACTTTAATTTCATGTGGTTAAAATTCACCGTCCGTAAGCATGTCATTCATTATTGTTTCATGTATAGAAGCCCCAATTTAGATAGCAATTCAACCTCTAACGAGTTTGATGCGCTATCTGACTCCATAATAAGAATTGTTTCCCTGTATCCTCACACTGAAATCGCAATTGCGGGCGATTTCAATGTACACAATTCTGGTTGGCTTCGTCATTCTGGCCAGACAACACCCGAAGGAAAGTGTGTTGAGATCTTCGCTGAGTTTAACCAGTTAACTCAACTTGTTGATGAGCCCACTCGGGTTCCAGATATTGAAGGCCATGCGGCCAACACTCTTGACTTATTTCTCACTTCTCATCCCGAAAAAAACAGGGTTGTAGTTTCATCTCCTTTAGGCAAGTCAGACCATTGTGTCATATCGGTAGATTTTTCGCTTTCCGTCACCGTAAAAAAAGATAAAGTCCCTAAAAGAACTGTGTGGCAATACGAGAAAGCCAATTGGGACGGCCTGAATAATTTCTTTCGAAATTTTAATTGGTCATTGTGCTTCCTCGACGGAAACGTTGATGCATCAGCTGATATGATATCTAACGTAATTCTCAACGGCATGAGAAATTTTGTTCCTCACAGAACAAAAAGTATCATCCCCAAAGAGAATTCGTGGTTTGATTCAAGCTGTAAAGAGGCGATTACGGATCGAGAAAGTAGTTTTCGTAAATTTAAAGACAACCCTACTGCTGAAAACCGAAATTTGTTCAAACGGGCCAGAAATATCTGTAATGCTCAAATAAAAAAGGCTAAGTTTTTACATGACCAAAAAGTAAGGCAAAAAATACTATTGTGTCCAAAAGGAAGTAAAAACTTTTGGTCTTTTGTCAAGAACATTAAGAACTCGACCACGTCATCGGTCCCAACGCTCGTCTTCAATGACTCTTCGTATGTCAGCTCCATCGACAAAGCCAATTTGCTGGCAGCTCAATTTGCTGCCAACTCGACACTTCCTCATAGCATAGTGGCTCCACCTGAGCTCGAGTCTGCAAATTCTTTGATGAAGCAGATATTTTTTCGAACTCGCTCGGTTGCGAGAGTCCTTAAAGATCTCAACATACATAAATCTGCTGGTCCAGATGGTATCCCCGCCGTTATTCTGAAGAGGTGTTCTTCTACGCTGGCAAAACCACTGCGTAAACTTTTCCATCTTTCCTATTCTGCTGGGATTTTTCCGAGCAGATGGAAAACTGCATTTGTCCAGCCGGTCCCTAAAAAAGGCGAATCTTCCTCCCCTTCCAATTACCGTCCAATTGCACTAACGCCCCTTCTTTCCAAGGTCATGGAAACGTTGATAAACCGTCAACTTATGAAATATCTTGAAGAACGAAAGCTTCTTAATGACCGTCAGTACGGCTTTCGTAGCAAACGGTCCACTGGTGATTTGATGGCTTATCTCACTGAAAAGTGGAACCAATCTTTACATTGTTTTGGAGAAAGTAAGATTATTGCGCTTGATATTTCTAAAGCATTTGATAGAGTTTGGCATCAGGCTCTTTTATCGAAAATGCGTGCTTTTGGTATCGATGAGTCTCTTCTTCGTTGGATTAGAAACTACCTTTCCGACCGTTCAATACAAGTTGTGTTGGATGGTTTCAAGTCTGATACCCACTTCATAAATGCTGGTGTGCCCCAGGGCTCCGTTTTGTCTCCGACTCTCTTCCTCATTTTCATTAATGATCTCTTGTCTGAAACTTCTAATCCACTTAACTGTTTTGCTGACGACTCGACCCTCAGCTTTTCATATTCGTTTCCAAATTCACGTCCCTGCTCTTCGGATGTGGAACTGGAACGGTTGCGTATGATAAGCTCATTGAATTCTGACCTTGACAGCATTGTTGCATGGGGTATTATGAACCGAGTAGAATTCAATGCTTCGAAAACTCAATGCTGTCTCTTGTCGTTGAAGCTTAACATTCCCCCATTGCCATTATCCATGAATGGTACCTGCATCGAAGAAACCGAAAAGCTGTCAGTACTTGGTATGTGTGTAAACGATGATCTTCGTTGGAATGACCACATATTTGAAGTCGCCAAAAATGCTGCAAAATGCTTAGGCTTCTTGAGACGATGTAGGAAGTTCTTCACCCCTTCTGATCTGGCTACAATTTATAAGGCCTTCATCCGCCCAAAACTGGAGTATAACTCCCATATCTGGTCAGGTGCTTCTCAAACATCCTTGCACCTCCTTGATAGGGTACAAAATAGAGCGTTAAAATTGATAGGTGATAGTTCAATCGTAGAATCGATTGATTCTCTTGAACATCGTCGAAACGTTGCCTGTCTCACTCTCTTTTATCGCTTTTTTCACAAGCAGTGCTCTAGTGAAGTAGCAAGTTGCATTCCTCCCCTGAAACAATTTAGCCGCAACACCCGCCTCGCAAGGAATGTTCATCAGTTTCACCTTGAGTCCAACTTCGGGCGTACAGTCAAGTATAGAGATTCGTATTTCAGTCAAAAGCAACGTGCATCGGTGTCTCCTTTCAAATCCTCTCCTATTTTCCTAAATGCTCGCACTGTGTTTAACAACATTATAAGGGTATTCATAACCCCTTGATGTGCGCGTTAATTATAAAAAAAAGGAAAGGAAAAAAGTGGGGAATTGACTGCTCCTGCTGTCTTCATCTCCGCATCCGTCGCGATTCACTATGGTACGCCAGTGGCCTTCCAAGTAAAGACATACGGATTTGGTGATGCTTACAGAAACAGTACATAAAGACTAAGATTATGGACTTAAAGTCCCCGACAATAGATTGGAAAAATCTTGTTTATTGGACGATTAACGCTGCTTTCGTCCCCATCCAGGTATCCATCGCAGTTTGACCTAGTACACCTTTGGCCTTCCAGTCAAAGACATACGGACCTGGGATCTGGACGTCAACAACAGTTATTTGTTATAAGACAAAACACTAAACGACTACAAAAAAAAAATGCGTTGGGCGCCAAATTTGTTGCAGGTCAGGGCTAGGAAACACCAGTATTAGGAAAAGGAAACTGGGAAAAGGAAAAGGAAACCCACAGGAACGGAAACGACGGAATGGAATTGGGAGCTGTGAGAAACAGGATGATCTGCATCGAGAGGAAATGGCACGCTCGCGAAGCTCGGCTAAGCTCGCCGGATGTGGGGGGATCTTACCTCTCCATGCAGAAGATGCCTGCAACAAATTACATATATCGTGCCAAGACGAAAAATAGATTTTTTTCCCACCACCTGCGTTCAACTCACCACACGCTTGGGCTGCAGATGTAGCGCAGCATGGCTTTATTCGCCCTCCCTACCTAGAAATTCTGTGGCCAGTATTTAGAAATTCCCCTTTGCCGTTCGATCCTGAAAAAAAAGGAACTTCAACCCCCTTCACTGAAGAGCATCGTCAGTGCATCATCTTCCACCCCCCTCAAAATCTCCTTAGCAATCCATGAATCCTTTTTTCGGGCTTCACAAAGAAAGTCAACGCTTGTTTTCCTTCACAGGAAGTGATTCACAATGCTTTTTATTTTATTTGGGCATATTTCGAAAATCTACCTATATATAAACGAGAAAAAAAAACAATGGGTTGTTGAGCCTAAAGTACGACAAAAATAGAAAATAACCTACACTTAAACCAATAAACTTGTTAATGCTTACTTTAAATATTAAGGTTCAACAAATAACAAGAAACTAATGAAAATAATCAAAAAATATGATGTTATTCTGAAGAATAATTCGCTTAGATCGTTAATTCACTTAATTTATACCTTACATTTATACCGGCAACCCTTGAATTTGACAAGGCGTTTAGCTAGCTTGAGTTCTCCCTTTTTTTATTTTTTTTTCTATTTATTTAAAAAATGGGGGTGGTTTTGAGGCCTTACCTCCCTTCGGCCCACTACCTTTACTACCTTCTGACACTGCCCCTTTATGGGCTTAACAACTAGCGCAAAATTAACCTACCTAAAAAGAGCTCTTTCTAGGGGTACATAGCGTTTGACGTGGCATTAACCTCCTCACGCACCAACACAAAGCCAAAAAAAAAACCACAATAGATGTCACTAAGGGAACCGGTTCTACGGGCGATAATCCCAGGTTCCACTATCCCGAACTACCAATTTTTCAAAAAATATTAAGATCCAGTGACACAATAGATGTCACTAAGGGAACCGGTTCTACGGGCGATAATCCCAAGTTCCACTATCCCGAACTACCAATTTTTCAAAAAAATATTAAGATCCAAGTGAACTTAAGCCCTACCAAACTTATACTACAAAAATTGAATAATGGAAATACAAAAAAAGGTAATTTGAATTACAAAAAAAAAAAACACAAAAAAAAAAGTATCACGCCTGGCTCAAGCTCCCAAAAAAAACTCGGCGGTTCAGACGTCAGGTCTGACTTGTAACCGCCGCCTTGTTTGGCCTTCGCTTCCGGCTCCTCTTTGGTTTTTATTCGTGGCGCTAAAAATGTACGTAATAAAAAAAAGAATGACTTACATACATTATGTGAGGTTTCATGGGGTGTCGATTACCACTCACCACCTTCTCATTTATCCTCCAGAAACTTATCGGCTACCAATTAACTTCCTCAAAAAGTAGAGCCTCACTAACATTGAAATTTACAGTCTTTATCACCTTTATTATTTATTTTCTATTATGAAAACCTACACTTTTCTTTTTCAAACTTAAACTTTTAACCCCTTTTTTTGTTCTTCTTGAGGGTTTTTCTTTCTCTCTAGTTTTTTTTCTTCTCTTTTTTTCTCTTGGTTTTTCCTTTTTTTCACATAATTTACCCGGCGTTTACCGCACTTTAATTCGCACTGCGATTTAAACAAAAAAGTTCGAATATTTAATATAATGCTTGGCGCGATGTACTTCCGATTTTTTTTTCTTTTCTATACGTCTTTATCGTGACGTTATGCTTAGCAATGTTAAGTGTTCGATTTTTTCCTATACTCGAAGTTGACTCCTCGTCACCGATGCTGAGGATTATTTGACGAACCTCCTCGATCAGCTGGTACTCATCACCTCCGTCTAATCTATTTTTTCCGCTAATCGATGAGCCCACGCGACCCCCGTTGGAGTTCAATCCACCTGATCACGCAACTTTGCCGTATTCCTCTTTATCCGTTTTTCCTTATTTTCTCTCTTCCCATTGGCTATCCCTCTTCCAGTTCCCCGACCCCTTCACTTGGCATTCCCCCCGCCTCTACCTTACCCCTTAATAGCCTAGCACCCCTGTCCCAAATTTCAAAAACCTACCCTACCGACCACCTGGTTATTCATCTGTCAACTAGATGATCAGTAGCTTATGTTTTTCTTGAAGGTTGTTTTTTTCAGATCACCACCGGTTTGTGTCTCTACTTTTCAAATTTTCATTTGGGGTAACGTGGTGCTATGCAACAGCCGTAACAAAGCAACCAGGCACTACTAGATATCTATTTTTCCCCAAAAATAAAAACACCGAATGAAAGATAAAGAGAAATGTGAAACTAGTTTCATGAAACTGGATTTCATCGTCTAATAACACTTGCGACACGGGAAGACATAATAAAGAAGAATTCGAAGTAGTTTCGTGCAACAAATTTCACCGTATAGTAGCAGTCATAGCAGTCTAAGTGAATAGCGTAAGTGAACAAAAATAACTCACTTAGCTTAGTGGTTGGTAAATTTCTTTTTTGGAACCCAGAGGTTGGCAGTCTTTGGGTTGTGTTCGTTAATATTTCCAGTTACCATAGAATGCGTCTTTTCAACCTTGGTTTGGTTAACAAATGAATGGTTTGGTTAACTAACCAGAGAAATCGTTAACCAGTCGATTTTGGTCGGTTAACGCTATTTAACCATCGATTTACTGGAATTTCGTCTTTTCACGTTTGGTTAATCTGTCTTCACGCATTATTTTTGACTCATCATTTGGCTATACATTTCAGTGTTATGGAGTGCGTTTGTTTTTAATTTTTCATTATATTTATCTCCAATATTATTCTTGTTATAGTTCTTTTTTATAAAATACTGTTTCATTTACAAATTTAGTTCAGGTGGAAATTGTGTTTGGGATTTGTGGAGTTCTGATGGTAGTGGCGTTAGTGATGACGAGGAATTATTGGTCAGTTTTCTTGTTTTCGAAAATTTTCTTTTTTTCTAACACCAAAGCTACAAGTTTTTCTTCTTCACTTTTGGAGAAATTCGCAGATCGTTGCGTTGCTTTGATTGTGACATTTTTTTCAAAAATAACAAAAATTATGAATAACATAGAAAAAAATGGGCACGACTGGGTCGCACGAACTTGCGATTGTGTTCTAAATACGATATCAAAATGTAAAGGCCGAGTTAAAGGTTTTGGTATTATCTAGATCTTCATAATATATTTTGTGGTACATGGTTGCCAACTACACATCAATTATGAAAATTGAATTAAATCACGCAAAATAATAAAAAAATTAAATTAAATATTCCAAAGGTTGCAAGCCAAAATCTAAAAACGCCATTCTTTTTCAATCGCTAATACAAATGAATGATGAAAATTTAATCAAAATCGTTGGACCAGTTTTCCAAAAAAACAGTTTTTTATTTTTCACTTTTTTTTTAAAACTGTTTTTTAAAAGTCGAGTATGCAAAGATTTAGATCTTGACAGAAGTTATTTTGAAAAAAAATTTAAAAAAAATCAAAGTTACACTTTTGAAGTTATTTCTAAAAATCAAAATTTTGTAAAAAAATTTATAAAAATTTCCAAAAATAAATTTTTTTAAATATTGATATGCAGTCTTTCTTTAACAGTTTACGACTTTTTAAATCCAAAATTAAGTTAAGATCGTGTAAGCCATTAACGAGAAAGTCGGTTTTGAAAAAAACCGTACTATGGGAGGTACCGTTCTTAGGCTTTTTCCAAAATTTTTTTTTACATCATAAGAAAGAAAGTTCAAAATTAATCCTTCACACAAAATTTTATCAAAATCGTTGGAGCCATTTTCGAGAAAAATAAGTATTATCATATCGGTTGTATGGCAGGTACCGTTATTTCAAGACCTAGAGACTCAATTCCAAAAACCCCTCTGTAGGCTACCCCGCATACGCTAACTGCAAAATTTTAAGAAAATCGGTCCAGCGGTTCAGGCTGTAGAATCATATACAGACAGACAGACAGACAGACAGACACACAGACACACAGACAGACAGACAGACAGAATTGCAGGACCCACTTTTTTCGTATTCTCTTTGATCGTAATGTCATGTTTAATTGTTATCTAAAATTTTTTTTCCGGCACGATTGCAAGACTTGCCTTATAGTACCTATAATCGCAAGTAAAAAACATGAATACATAGTTATAAAATAACTCACTATGAACTGCCGAAAGTAAACACATGTCACCAAAAAAGATAACCATTGATTGGGGTTAGTGATTAATTTGACAGATAGACTGGAAAAATATTGGAATTTCTCGATAACCTACGGTTTGTTAACCAAGGCCGAAAAAATAGTGAAAAGACGCAATTCCTTAACCATAGATCCATAACCACGGGTTAAGCAAAATCTCTGGTAACCAAACCACAGATTTAACCACACTTGAACAGACCGGCCCTTAGGGGTTGTTGTTTTTCCATGAGTGATGCTTTGCGATGTTTTGCTTAAGTGAATATAAGTGAATATAGATTCCCAATGAATCTCGGCTATATTTTTCTTTTTCAGTAATACATAGGTGCGGGGTCATTCCATCGTTTCGGATATTGCATTTGTTCACACAATGTCAAAATTTTAATTTATTTTGAAATGATATTTAGCGATTTAAATGTCTTATTCTCTACGTTCTTAGTTGTTTTATTTTAATTGTAAGATTTGTAGAGTTTGGCATAGGGATTAACAAAAAAAAAAAAAAAAACGAATCCACAACTTGGATGATAACTAACTAGTATATTAATTAATCGCAACGATTGATTAATTATTTATTTCAAGTTTTCAAGTCTATTCAGTAAGTATTACTGTAATTTGTTTACACATAGGCATCTGCGAAGCCTAAAGAAGCTTTTCTGCAGAAGGTTAGTTACATAAATGTTAAAAAATTTACAAAGTTCTTGAAAGTACTTCATTATTAAACTATTAGATATGAGGATGTTTAAAAGAGTATCTATATTTTTTTTCTTATTATAATTAATATTACATTGATTTAATAAATGTTTAATAGATGATTCTTTAATAGTTTCTTCCTTAGTCCCTTACCGCCGTATTAATAAACGCGGAATAGCTGGGTAAAGCCTTATTCCATGGATTAAGTGGAAAATGGTATAATTGTAACTTTAATTAAGTGAAAAATGGTATAATGGTAACTTAACCCATGGAATAAGGCTTAACCCAGCTATTCCGCGTTTATTAATACGGCGGTTAGAGTTTATATCTAGTAATTCTCTTGGCATCTTGTTGAAAATGTTCGCAATGCTCACGGTTAGTTGCTGTTTTCCGTACGAGTTCTTTAAATTATAAATTAAACAATAACAAAAAAGTTTTGTTATTGTCGTGGTTTTTGTCCTGGAGTTGTTGTTGTTAAAATACAAAAACCTAAAAAGAAATAAATTTCTTAAAGGCATTTTTAAATGATCGTGAAGATCAACCTTCAACTCCAAAATTGCGTTTCGCCCAGGCACGGCAATGGGCTCATCAGTTAGATGTTGCCGTACCCTTCTAAGACGCAAACTTTGTTCGGAATACACCGACACTTATAAAATTTACTGCGCTCACACACAGTGAATTTTATATCCAAGTGAATGAACAAGTCATATTGCACTTGGAAAAAATAAACAAAATGTTTGCCATGGTTTGGCTTCAAATTATAAATTAAACAATAACAAAAAAGTTTTGTTATTGTCGTGGTTTTTGTCCTGGAGTTGTTGTTGTTAAAATACAAAAACCTAAAAAGAAATAAATTTCTTAAAGGCATTTTTAAATGATCGTGAAGATCAACCTTCAACTCCAAAATTGCGTTTCGCCCAGGCACGGCAATGGGCTCATCAGTTAGATGTTGCCGTACCCTTCTAAGACGCAAACTTTGTTCGGAATACACCGACACTTATAAAATTTACTGCGCTCACACACAGTGAATTTTATATCCAAGTGAATGAACAAGTCATATTGCACTTGGAAAAAATAAACAAAATGTTTGCCATGGTTTGGCTTCAAATTATAAATTAAACAATAACAAAAAAGTTTTGTTATTGTCGTGGTTTTTGTCCTGGAGTTGTTGTTGTTAAAATACAAAAACCTAAAAAGAAATAAATTTCTTAAAGGCATTTTTAAATGATCGTGAAGATCAACCTTCAACTCCAAAATTGCGTTTCGCCCAGGCACGGCAATGGGCTCATCAGTTAGATGTTGCCGTACCCTTCTAAGACGCAAACTTTGTTCGGAATACACCGACACTTATAAAATTTACTGCGCTCACACACAGTGAATTTTATATCCAAGTGAATGAACAAGTCATATTGCACTTGGAAAAATAAACAAAATGTTTGCCATGGTTTGGCTTCAAATTATAAATTAAACAATAACAAAAAAGTTTTGTTATTGTCGTGGTTTTTGTCCTGGAGTTGTTGTTGTTAAAATACAAAAACCTAAAAAGAAATAAATTTCTTAAAGGCATTTTTAAATGATCGTGAAGATCAACCTTCAACTCCAAAATTGCGTTTCGCCCAGGCACGGCAATGGGCTCATCAGTTAGATGTTGCCGTACCCTTCTAAGACGCAAACTTTGTTCGGAATACACCGACACTTATAAAATTTACTGCGCTCACACACAGTGAATTTTATATCCAAGTGAATGAACAAGTCATATTGCACTTGGAAAAAATAAACAAAATGTTTGCCATGGTTTGGCTTCAAATTATAAATTAAACAATAACAAAAAAGTTTTGTTATTGTCGTGGTTTTTGTCCTGGAGTTGTTGTTGTTAAAATACAAAAACCTAAAAAGAAATAAATTTCTTAAAGGCATTTTTAAATGATCGTGAAGATCAACCTTCAACTCCAAAATTGCGTTTCGCCCAGGCACGGCAATGGGCTCATCAGTTAGTTGTTGCCGTACCCTTCTAAGACGCAAACTTTGTTCGGAATACACCGACACTTATAAAATTTACTGCGCTCACACACAGTGAATTTTATATCCAAGTGAATGAACAAGTCATATTGCCCATTGCCGTGCCTGGGCGAAACGCAATTTTGGAGTTGAAGGTTGATCTTCACGATCATTTAAAAATGCCTTTAAGAAATTTATTTCTTTTTAGGTTTTTGTATTTTAACAACAACAACTCCAGGACAAAAACCACGACAATAACAAAACTTTTTTGTTATTGTTTAATTTATAATTTGAAGCCAAACCATGGCAAACATTTTGTTTATTTTTTCCAAGTGCAATATGACTTGTTCATTCACTTGGATATAAAATTCACTGTGTGTGAGCGCAGTAAATTTTATAAGTGTCGGTGTATTCCGAACAAAGTTTGCGTCTTAGAAGGGTACGGCAACATCTAACTGATGAGCCCATTGCCGTGCCTGGGCGAAACGCAATTTTGGAGTTGAAGGTTGATCTTCACGATCATTTAAAAATGCCTTTAAGAAATTTATTTCTTTTTAGGTTTTTGTATTTTAACAACAACAACTCCAGGACAAAAACCACGACAATAACAAAACTTTTTTGTTATTGTTTAATTTATAATTTGAAGCCAAACCATGGCAAACATTTTGTTTATTTTTTCCAAGTGCAATATGACTTGTTCATTCACTTGGATATAAAATTCACTGTGTGTGAGCGCAGTAAATTTTATAAGTGTCGGTGTATTCCGAACAAAGTTTGCGTCTTAGAAGGGTACGGCAACATCTAACTGATGAGCCCATTGCCGTGCCTGGGCGAAACGCAATTTTGGAGTTGAAGGTTGATCTTCACGATCATTTAAAAATGCCTTTAAGAAATTTATTTCTTTTTAGGTTTTTGTATTTTAACAACAACAACTCCAGGACAAAAACCACGACAATAACAAAACTTTTTTGTTATTGTTTAATTTATAATTTGAAGCCAAACCATGGCAAACATTTTGTTTATTTTTTCCAAGTGCAATATGACTTGTTCATTCACTTGGATATAAAATTCACTGTATGTGAGCGCAGTAAATTTTATAAGTGTCGGTGTATTCCGAACAAAGTTTGCGTCTTAGAAGGGTACGGCAACATCTAACTGATGAGCCCATTGCCGTGCCTGGGCGAAACGCAATTTTGGAGTTGAAGGTTGATCTTCACGATCATTTAAAAATGCCTTTAAGAAATTTATTTCTTTTTAGGTTTTTGTATTTTAACAACAACAACTCCAGGACAAAAACCACGACAATAACAAAACTTTTTTGTTATTGTTTAATTTATAATTTGAAGCCAAACCATGGCAAACATTTTGTTTATTTTTTCCAAGTGCAATATGACTTGTTCATTCACTTGGATATAAAATTCACTGTGTGTGAGCGCAGTAAATTTTATAAGTGTCGGTGTATTCCGAACAAAGTTTGCGTCTTAGAAGGGTACGGCAACATCTAACTGATGAGCCCATTGCCGTGCCTGGGCGAAACGCAATTTTGGAGTTGAAGGTTGATCTTCACGATCATTTAAAAATGCCTTTAAGAAATTTATTTCTTTTTAGGTTTTTGTATTTTAACAACAACAACTCCAGGACAAAAACCACGACAATAACAAAACTTTTTTGTTATTGTTTAATTTATAATTTGAAGCCAAACCATGGCAAACATTTTGTTTATTTTTTCCAAGTGCAATATGACTTGTTCATTCACTTGGATATAAAATTCACTGTGTGTGAGCGCAGTAAATTTTATAAGTGTCGGTGTATTCCGAACAAAGTTTGCGTCTTAGAAGGGTACGGCAACATCTAACTGATGAGCCCATTGCCGTGCCTGGGCGAAACGCAATTTTGGAGTTGAAGGTTGATCTTCACGATCATTTAAAAATGCCTTTAAGAAATTTATTTCTTTTTAGAGTTCTTTAAACGTGTAGTTTGCAGAAATCCTTGGGCTCTTCTTCTTGTATTATGTTGGTGATCTATCGGTTGTTTATAGCGCTGGTCATTGTAATATTCTTCGAGAATTTGTAGTTCGAATAATTGATTTATGTTTAAAAGTCTTAGTGTTTTGTATGCATTTGTTGAATTTGTTTCCGGTTCTCTGTTTGTTTTATTTTTGCTGTCTATCAGTATTTTTACGATGCGATTTTGTAGACGCTGAAGTTCCAAGAAGTAGCTTTTTGTAGTGTTTCCCCACGCTAGAATTCCGTATCTTAGGGAGGACTCCACCAAAGAGAAGTAGACTTGCTTTAAAACATGGTAATTACTACACATACTCAGGTGATATATTGCATACACTGCTTTCCTAAGTCTTTTGCCTAGTTGTGCTATATGCAAATCCCATTTGAAATTACAGTCTAACTCCACACCCAGGTATCTAAAATGAGTAACATTTTCAATGAAATCATTACTGTTATCTTGTGGGTTAAAATTTTCTTGCTGCGCATTTTGATGAATACAATTAGTTGAATGAATCTTTATATTTATTCGGGTTTTTAGTATGTGTGTAGGTCTAATATGCATAAGTTTAGTTTTTTTTACATTAATTATGAGTCCAAAATCATGGCACCATCTTACTACCGCGTCGAATTCGTCTTGCATTATGTTTCTTGCCGTATCAAGGTTTCTGTGACTTACAACAATTCCTGTGTCATCAGCGTAAGCAAAACCTACACTGTTCTTCAAAACGTTTAGTAGTTGGTTTGCATATATAATATAAAGCAAAGGACCTAGAATGGATCCTTGTGGAACTCCGTATTGAATACATTTTTCTTCGCTATGTGAATTGCCAATCTTCACTCTCATTTTTCTGTTCGTAATATAGCTTTTAAACCAATTTAAGTTGAAATCTCGAATACCAATTTTTTCCAGCATTTCCAGAAGTTTTTCATGTCTTAAAGTATCGAACGCCTTCTTAAAGTCTATGAAAATTACTATATTGTGTTGTTTTTTGTTGAGGTTGTTGTTTATTAAGTTTGTGAATTCTGCTAAAAGCTTGCTTGTGTTTTTATTTTTCATAAATCCATACTGATTAGTGTTTATAATATTGAATTTGTCGATGTAGCATTGAAGCCTTCGTGCCATCATCTGCTCCAATATCTTATCCATTATAGGGAGAATAGAGATTGGTCTATAGTTCAGTACATCATTTTTAACACCGGCTTTATATACAGGTCGTACTATTGCCGTTTTGAGTTCTTCTGGAACATAGGCCTGTTCTAAGCTCAGGTTGATTATGCGTTCAACTATTGGTGTTAATATTTGGGCATTCATTTGAATATCTTTTGCTCTTATTCCGTCTAACCCTGCTGACCTATTTATATTGATGTGCATTAAGCTTGTTAAAATTTCTTCACTTTTCACTGGTGATATGTATATTGATTGTCTTGAGCTTGGTATCTCAGTATGGTGTGTTTTAATGTTGCATGTATGTACTATAGTTTCAACTTCATACATAAGGCTTGAGGCGAAGTTATTTGCAAGTTCTTCCGAATCGATTTCGCTACCAAAATTTCTTGCAATCACTCCATCTAAATTCGTTCTGCTTCTTCCAAGTAAATTATTTATCAGGCTCCATGTTTTTTTTGGATCCAGACGATATTCTGAAAATTTATTTTGGTAAAAATTCATTTTTATTTTTTCAATTTTTTTGTTGACAAAGTTTCTGTAGTTCTTGTATTCAGTTTCGTATCTAATGCATCTTCTATTATTTTTCCATCGCTTGTAGAGTGTATCTCTGTGTTTACATATTTCTCGAATTTCAAGGTTGACCCAAGGATTTGTAGTATTCCGCTTTCTTGTTTTTTGTTTTTGAATTGATCGTGTGTATAGTGATTTAAGTGTGTGGTCAAATACCTGATATAGATCTTTCGCTGTATGAAATTGTTCAATTAGATTATTCCAAATGGTATTTCGAATGTAATCGTTCAAAATGGTTTGATTGATGAAATAGCTTTCCTTATGGTTAACTAAAACATCATTCACATTCGCTGAAATCCCACAGATCAATGTGTAGTGATCGGATACATCGGTTTCAATGACAGATGCATATATGTTTTCATTTCCTAATCGAACCAGGCAATGGTCTATCCTCGTTTTACTACCTTTTTTCAGATCTACAGGGGGTCAATTCCCGATCTGTGAAGCTGTGAAGTGAAAACATTTATCACAGCTTCACCGAAAATTCGATTCTCCATTAGTGAAAATCCAACCTCAAATGTCAATATTTTTTTCATATGATAAATTACTTTTCATTGCCGTATGAGTCGGTGAAAAATTCAATTATGAAAAATGGCCGCAAAACTCAAACGATGAAAAATCCAATTGGAATCCAATTGAAATGAGAGAGAAAATGAGAGAATACTGTCAGAATTTATCATTTAGAACATTTTAGTACTTTTTAGATCCGGAATCGCTTAGAATGGATTCGTGAAGTGATAAAATGAAAAAACTGTATGAAAACTGAAATGATATATTTTTTTTCACTTCACAGCTTCACAGATCGGGAATTGACCCCCAGATCTATAGGGTGGTCCGTAGGTAGTTTTTATTGGTGCGTAGGTATAAATGATTTAATAAAACCAAGGAATTAATGGAAATAATACAAATCAATCAAAAAACAACACTTTTATAAAATTAAAATACCAAGGTATAAAAATACTTAGCTTTTCTGCTGACAAATCCTGCCTATGAGTTTTCTTGTCCGTCCTGGCACTAACTCTTTTGAACTCTTGCCTGATTAGAGCTTTCCTGCACAGATCCTAGAAAAATGTTGAGTTTGGCCTTCCTGCCAACACAAACACTATCAAAATTTAAATTTGGATTACTTGCAAATATTACGAACTCGATTTTAAGATTTCCGAACAATTTTTCAATTTTCGAAACTTTCGACATAGTGCAATGTCCTTTTCAGAGGTCAACCAAGAAGTGCCATCTTCTTGGCGGTCTCTTCGTTCAACGGTGCATTCAGCAAATTCCACTCACTTCGACCAATCAGAGTCGTGGAGGTTCGTCACGGGGTATCTGCAGTACTCTCAGTAAATTCGCTGGAGTTTGCGCCGAAGGCCAAACGCATCCATCGCTCTCTTCTAAACAATTTCATTGATGAATCTCTCTTTCGTTAGAGATTCGCAACAACTTGCCTGCATGAACGAATTCAGACATGGAACAGGTCAATCCATTCCAGAATAGAAAATTGAAAATCTATTACTTTTAACAAATTCCCTCGGCCCAACCAACCCAAGTAACACTGTGCAAGAAAACTATTTAAGCAAGGATTCCGTTTAAGAGGATTCGTCATTTTTCGAGACAACTACTAAATTTCTTCGGTGAACCTTTGCGCAGATTTGGGGGAATGGAAATAATCCTATAAAGAGTCATTTCCTTGCTAAGGTAAAGCATTTTAGGTTGGGCACTCGGCCTTTACGGTGGGCGCTCAGCCATTACGTTGGGCTCTTGGCCGTTTATATTGAAAAGACTTCAAATGCCAAGTTCTGATGATGGTGAACATTTTAGTGAACGTTGACTGATATCTAATCAGTGTGTTAGAGATGGGTAGCCATATCTCTACCTTTTGTATAAATAGTAAGTCGTTAGTAACCTGCTGCTGCTGCTGTTGATGGAATCTCTCCAGAAGCTTCCTGGTTCCTACTAACGCTGCTGCCTGAGCTGTAGACTGGCTCAATGAAGTTGTACCTATTTGGGTTGCTTTTCCAAAATGCTTTGAAGTACACTACTAACTGATGGACTAGGGTTGCTTTGTACTCTCCCTGAACTTTGAAGCCACAACAAAAGGATGGGTTGAAAATGGGAAAAGGAAGAAAAATAAAGGTCTAATGAATGAATGAATGAATAATTGGGGTTTTGTATTGTACCTTGACCTGTTTAGATCTATTGTACCCCCTAATTCTTAAGTGGTTTTCCTTAATTTAAAGTGATTCGTCCAGATTAGTTCCTCTGATGAAACTTAGTATCTGGGTTACGCTTAGGAGTTTTAGCTCGCTCTCCTCTACGTAGTAGGATCCTAGGTACTTCTTCCTTTGGTGTATTAGAGCTTCGCAGTCAACTAAGAGGTGGTCAGGAGCCTCTTCCTGCTCGTTGCAGTATCTGCATTGGTCGTCGCTCTCTGTGCCTAGTACTTTTAGGTGTTTTTTTTCCCTGCAGTGTCCGGTTAAGAACCCGGCTAGCACTCTTACATTGTTTCTATTGAGTTTTATTTCGTCTTTGTAACGTTTTGTGTTAAAAGTGCCAAGTAGAAGTTTGGCTTGACGCATCTTGCGGAGGTCATTCCAGTGTTTAGCTCTGTTGTCTTCCTCCGACTTTTTGATTTCTTTCTTAATGTGGCTTTCTGTTATTCCACAAAATGGTTCGGATCCAATGAGTGGTGATGCTGCTCCTGTCTTTGGCAGTTCGTCTGCCTGTTCATTGCCTGTGATTCCTACATGACCTGGTACCCAGTAGATTGTAACCTTGTTATTACTGCCCAGTTTGTTCAATTTGTCAATGCATTCGCTGACAAGGTTTGAGGAGATTGTGTAGGACCGTAGAACCTTAATTGCAGCTTGACTGTCCGTCATTATTGTGTTGTATAGTCATAGTTCGATTGATTGATTGACCCACATGTTAAACAAAAGACATTGTGGGAATACAAAAAAGTAAACAACCAATCGACTATGACCCAAATACACATGGTTTAAATGAAACACCTGCAGCCCATATATGCAATTGGCACAGTGGTTTGAAATGATGACTGCGAACAAAAACGATGACTGGCGAATGACGACACCAGCTGGCGGTCATGAGGCCAAAGTAGAATAGTTCCGTAAGTAGATTAAGATATAAAATAGAGTAGGTTAGCAAAGTAAGTCAGAAAGTTTTCACAGTCAGTAACTTAATAAACTTATTTTTGTATATTTTATTTAACAAAGCCAATAATTAGTAATAAAGTAAACACTTAGTGAGTTAACTACAGAAGTTTTTATTTGCTGATAAACTGTTGGAACAAGAAGAGGATTTTTGCTTTTGCTGAAAAATTAAGGTGAGTATAACTAAATCTGGCTCTTTAGCCTAGTATTCCGGGATGGTGCGCCCTTAAAACCCACCAAACAAACCCCCTATCCCAATCCCCAGTTAAGGAAGACGACAAGACGCTACATTTGTAGTGTCCGTCTAAGTTAAGAACGAAAGTTCTTAACAATTTTCTAAAACTTTCTGTGTAATCAAAAAGATTACACAACATTTTGGCGCAGCCGGTAGGATGGTGCGTCACTTTGGAGTTTAAACTCCGACTTAAAATCCTGAGGACCACTCCACTTCAGGTACACCATTCGACCTCCCTTTGTAAACTCTTTTTGTTTCCAAACAAATGTCAAATTCGGACTCAGAAGAGTCAAATAACGAGACATATCTTAACCTGAGGCAACGCAAAATCTACAAAGCGTCAACCTCAACAGCTGCTGCTCTCCTACCCGGCAAACAAAAGACCGTATTGGAGCAAGTTAAAGCACTTCATGAAAAGGCTCAATCCACGGGAAATATATCCCTACTGGCTTTAGACCAACTCGAAGCATCCTCAGAAAAACAAAGGCTTGAACGGCTAAAACAGATAGAAAAGTTAAAGACAGATTCTCTGATTTTCCAGGGAATCCTCCTAAACCAAAGCAGTACTAAACTGACGGATCGTATAGCTCAAATAAAGACCCCACCCCAAATCTCCTTTTCGGAACAGACTCAAACTAACTTGGAATTCCAAGATTTTTCTGATTCAGAAAGTGAGACCATTAATTTAAACATGGCGGTGGATTACACGAAAATTATCAAGCTTACGGCTCAGGTCGTTCCTTTATTTTCCGGAGAGAGACACCCAAAAATCTCCCAAGAACTACAAACATTCATAGGATGTTGTAGGCAGGTGATGTTTTGTCTCTCAGAGGAGGAAAAGGAAGCTTTTGCAAGCTTATTCACCACTAGATTGCGAGGTGAAGCATACGACCTAATAGATACAGCCAGACCCGAAACTTTCCGGGAAGCCGAGGATCTCCTCAGTAGGACATACCTCCCAGTGGAAAACTATAACGAGCTAGTGACACGTTTGATATCGTGCAAACAGGAAAGACAAGAAAGTACCGTAGAATTTGCTTCAAGACTTCGCCACAAGTTGGCACAGTGTCGCGAAGCAGCAGAAATAAAATATCTGAAAAATGCGGACACTGTGAAAACACAGTTGGAAGATTTTGCCATATCCTCTTTCGCTAGTGGGGTTCTAAATCCCCATCTAGGGCAGTATTTACTAGGGTTATCCGAACCCACTTTTGAAGGCATGCTACAGAAAGCTTTCATGATGGAAAAACTGCAAAAAGGGGCGGCACAGAAGCAAATGTTTCAACCATACTTGTCAGAGGAAACGATTCCTGTAGATAAAAACTTCGAGAAAAGTCAAGGTAAGGAACACCAAACAAAACTCCAAATTACTTGCAGTTTTTGCAAATTTAAAGGTCACACATATGAGGATTGTTTAAAAAGGAAAAATACACCCGTATGTGAAAACTGTAAAACCTACGGACATGAGACCCGACTCTGCCGTAGAAAAAATAATTCAAATTATCAGGGCACTAAATTCCAAGATAACAACTGGAATAGAAGCAATAGAGGCGAGTATGTTCCAAAGCAAAACCACACAAATCCATTTAGGAATACTCATAGCGAGCCTAACTTCAAACCCAACTTCTCAGCCCCAAATAGGAACGAATTAAACCCTAGGGCAAGGGTTTTTCAAATGAACTCGGAATGTGATTTTTGCGGAAGAAACTCACACTCTATTAGTCAATGTAGTTTAAAACTCAGGTGGGAAAACAAAAATTCGGGAAACGCTTCATCGTCGACCGAAAGAACCCCGGCTCGACGATAAATAGAAAAAATTTTAAAGGGTATTCTGCAACACAACAGTTTTTCGAAAACTACGAATTGCCTTCTGTTGAAATCCCTACAGATTTTACTAAAAATAAAACCGTTCGTCTGTTAGTGGATACTGGATCTGAAGTCAGCCTCATTAGGAGGAAGGTGTTAAAACAAAACACAAAAATTGACAAAACCAGAAACGTATCCATAAATACTCCATTTGGTTCAGGTAAAACACTTGGACAATGTACTGGAAAATTCAAAATACCCACGGAACCTTCTTGCAACTTTCAAGTAGTTGAAGATGAATTACCCATTCCAGATGACGGAATATTGGGATATAATTTCATTGGGCCACACTGTAATGTGGAGGGACCCAAAAAGATTTTAAAATTCATCACCACAGAGCAAGAATATATAACTCCACTGTTAGATTCAAAAACAGGGGTTCACGAATTACCAAGTACAAAATTTGGAGATAACTCCTATGGACCTCATTGTAACCATCAGGAAAAAGACACTTGTGGAAAGAGGAAAATAGACCTTGCAGAAAGATTTTCTGATATGGCTAAGACCTCTTCAATCGTTACACAAGATGAACCAAGTTTTACAAAATTAGTAATCAACAGAACAAAGAAACAAATGCCAACCCGTAGAGGCTCTGATAATAATCTTGGCAATTCTCATAGTAAAGAAGACACTTGTGGAAAGAGGAAAATAGACCTTGCAGAAATTAATCATATTAATCATGGTTCCAATTCAAAAATTAAAAATAATAAGTCAACCCAACGCGGCTCTGATCAAAAAATCAAAAATAATAAGTCAACCCAAAGCGGATCTGACTCGAAAATAAATAATAAGTCAACCCAACGCGGCTCTGATCAAAAAATCAAAAATAAAAAATCAACCCAACGCGGCTTTGATTCAAACATTCATGTAAATGATAAGTCAACCCAAAGCGGATCTGACTGCAAAATTAAAAATGAAAAACCAGCCCTAGGAGGTTTGGTTAATAAAAATAAAAATGAAAAAACTTCTGAAGAAGCAAGTAGTAAAATAAAAATAATTTTAAAAGAAAAAATACAGATACCAGAAAGATCAAAAATGATCGTAGAACTACCGGTCAAACTCAACGAAGATATGATTTGTTTATCAAAGCATATCCAAAAGGGAGTCCTCCTTGGAAATTGCATAGTAGCAGGAGGACGAGAAAAGGTGTCTGTTCCAATCATTAACACTCTAGAACACAATGCAACTATCAAACAAGTTGTACTACATTTAATAGAGTTAAAAAATTACGTACCTTTGGAAAACACATCAACAAATAATATTACAAGTATCCCTGACCCGAAGTGTTACCATACTAACGTGGCAACGAACAATACCAGAGAAAAGAATCTTAGAGAGCAACTCATTTTAGATGAAACACTAAATGACGAGGAAAGAAATTCCATCATTAACTTATGCATGGAATATAACGACATATTTTTTCTACCAGGTGATAAGCTAACGTATACTTCTACAATAAAACACAGTATACCTACCAAACAAGATCAACCACCTATCAACACCAAAATGTATAGGTTACCTGAAAAGCAACGAGATATCATCAATGACCAACTAGCCGAGATGCTTGATAACGACATAGTGCAACCGAGTAAGAGCCCTTGGAATTCTCCACTTTTGGTAGTTCCAAAAAAGGCAGGCCCAAACGGTGAGGTACGATGGAGGGTAGTTGTAGATTTTAGAAAAATCAACGAAATTACAATAGGAGATGCTTTTCCTCTACCCCGAATCGAAGACATTCTCGACCAATTGGGACATGCCAGATATTTTTCCACGCTAGATTTGGCGAGTGGATATCATCAAGTGCTGGTCGACCCGAAGGACAGGGCAAAAACAGCATTTAGCACATCTTACGGGCACTATGAGTTCAAAAGGATGCCGTTCGGTCTAAAAGGTGCTCCTGCAACATTTCAACGTTTAATGAACTATATCTTAACCGGCCTGCAGGGTCTGGAATGCTTTGTTTACCTAGATGATATCGTGGTTTACGGAAAGAATTTGGTAGATCATAACAGAAAACTACAACTAGTTCTCGATAGGTTGCGAGAGCACAATTTAAAGGTACAGCTGGAGAAATGCCAATTCTTGCGCAAAGAAGTGGTATACTTGGGACATAAATGTTCCGCCGCTGGAGCACAGCCTGACCCCAGTAAAACCAGTTGTGTACAAGATTTTCCCGTACCAAAAACTGTTAGACAAATGCAATCCTTTTTGGGCCTAGCAAATTACTATCGAAAGTTCATTCCGAATTTCTCAAAAGTAGTCAAACCTTTGACAAATCTGTTAAGAAAAGACGTAAAATTCACCTGGACAGAAAAATGTCAAGAATCGTTTCAGAAAGTTAAAGACCTGCTCATTTCACCCCCTATACTTATATATCCCGATTTTAAACAACCTTTTAACCTAACCACTGATGCAAGTAATGACGCAATTGGTGCGGTATTGTCTCAAGGAGAAGTCGGTAAAGACCATCCAATCGCATACGCAAGTAGAACTCTAAACAAAGCCGAAAGAAACTATTCGACAATCGAAAAAGAACTTTTAGCTATCGTTTGGGCAACCAAAAACTATAGGTACTACCTGCTAGGGAGACAAGTGACTATATATACCGATCACAAACCTTTAAAAGGCATTTTCAGCGTCAAAGACCCAACATCCCGATTGGTTAGGTTTCATCACAAACTTTCCGAGTTCGATTATAAAATCGAATACAAACCCGGAAAGTATAATACTAACGCTGACGCGCTTAGTAGAATTCCCAATAATTCGATCGAACACACGGTTGACAAAAAGACAGAAATAACTTTTAAATCCGGAAATAGTGACGACAAAAAATCAAACAATATTGTTCTCGCTGTAACCCGAGCACAAACGCGAAAAAACGATGAAGAAGCGGAAAAACCCAATTTAGATACCCCTCCTATAATATACCCAGTAGAAGAAGCAACAAAGAAAAGATATGAAACCATAAGATCTCAAGAAGAAATTTCCACAATTCTCAGTGATTACCATAACTCTCCATTTGGCGGACACCAAGGTGTTATTAAGACCTACAAGAGAATCCGAGAAAAATATAAATGGCCCAATATGATCAAAGATATAGCCAACTACATTAAAAAATGCAAAAAATGTCAGAAAATGAAGTCAAGTCTTGAAACCAAAATGCCAATGGTAATTACAGACATCTGTAATTTACCTTTTGACAAGGTATACCTCGACATTGTAGGACCACTTCCAGATTCTCAAATCGGAAACAAGTACATTCTAACTTTCCAAGATAATCTGACAAAATTCGTCGATTGGTATGCTATGCCCAACGCCGAAGCTGAAACAGTGGCACACATTTTTTTCGAACAAATAGTTACAAGATATAGAATACCTAAGCAGCTAGTAACCGACCAAGGTGCTAACTTCGTAGGGAAACTATTCAAAAAAGTGTGTAAACTCCTACAGATCGAGAAACTTCAGACTACTGCATACCACCCACAATCAAATGGTTCGCTTGAACGCGCTCATAGGCCTTTAGTGGAATATCTCCGCACTATATGTGACGACAGTCCAAGAACTTGGGATCAGTACCTCAGAACTGCAGCATTCGTATACAATAATAGTATACATGAGGGAACCAAATTAACCCCAATGGATTGCCTTTACGGTTTTACTTCTAGTGTACCTTCTAATCTAAAAAGAGATCCCGAACCCCTATACAACCACGAAAACTACTATTATGTTCTAAGACACAAACTCCAAAAAACTTACGCTACAGCTAGGAAAAACCTTCTCCAGAGCAAATTAACTTCCAAAAACTACCATGATGCAAAACTACGACCCAATATTTTCCATATAGGAGATAAAATCCTAATAAAGAATCCAAATAAAAACCACAAGTTGGACGAAGTTTGGAAAGGCCCATACACAATAGTAAAAATCATCAATGACGTCAATAGTGTAGTTCAAATAAAGAAAAAACAGGTGACTGTTCATAATAACCGTTTAAAACATTTCTACGAATAACAAAAAAAAAACCAACTTCACCTTGTTAAATTTCCAATCAGCAAAATTCATTCATATTCAACGATTACAAGACATCACCAAAGGTAATATTTTTTTTTTCATTCAGAATGAAGCAGCTCAAGTTCAAAACAAAAAAAAGCTTAAGTTGTTCAACCTACTACAAAATAAACAGAAAAAAAAATTGTTGACTAAATACTATTCATTTGACCCATAACAATATTGAAGCTCAAGTAACCAGAACATTTTTTATCAAAGAAACCGCATTTAGGTCTTTGATTACTAGGGCACACGCCAAAAACATTGACATTTTTTATGTCGGACAATTGAGTGTCATGGTGTCATATGAAATGTGATGCAACACCGCATTTAGGTTTTTGGTTCCTAGGGCACACGCCAAATACGTTGACAATTTTTATGTTCATGTTGTTATGTAATGCAATTAGAATTTGTATGACAAACAAATATTTTGAAATGAATTAGATATAGAGATATATGTAGAAAGAAGAAAAGGGAAGCAGTGTAGGACTCAACACAGTTATCGTTGATACAAATTTTGTTCATTTAAGATATGAATCATATTAATATTATTGTACACGTTTAGACACAATCTTGACACTAGCCCAACAACGGAAAAATATGAAGATGACATAACCCAACAAACGAATATAGTAAATAAAGTCCGCAGAAGAAAATTGGAATTAAAAAAAAAACGAAAGTCCACTAATCGATGAAATAAAAAAAAAAAAAATTCGAAGTAATACTTACCAAAGAAACAAGGAAATAAAGATATAGTAAAACCTCACCAGAAGAAATGACTACCCAGAGTTCAAAATAAAAAAGATCTACCAGATAAAAAGTTCCAAATGTAAGAAATAAAAATTTTTTTGAAAAGAGGGAAAAAAGAGGGAAACAAAAAAAAAATATTCTAATAAGATCAAAAAAAAAAAAAGTTTTAGTTTTGTTCAACATTATCCCCAAATTAAAAAAAAAAAAAAAAAAAATAATAATAAGAAAAATAAATTTATCTCAAACATGATCTTATTCCCCAAATTAAAAAGAAAAAACAAAAAAAAAAAAATAATAAATAAAAGAGAGACCTAAAGAGCTCCAAGAAACATACACTTAAAACAAAAATACACACACATATTTAACACATACACATACAAAATAAATACACACAGAGTAACATCTTCAAAAACAAATTTTTTGAGAAAAAAAAAAAAAAATTATATTTGCATACAAATATACTAAACATCAAAAATTAAAATTGAATTTAATATTATACAGGGTGATTCGCATAAGGTGTGACAAAAAGATAGGGTGTGTAGGTTGGACCTAGACAAGCAAAAAATCGTATGGGAGGGGGGGGTCCATTTTCCCCCGTTTAGGCGGGAGGGGCAATTTAAGAAAAAAATCACTAAAAATGGGGAAAAAATTATTTTAAGAAAACGGTAATACCTACAGAGTCGTGCTATAGCATTTTGAAAAGCCAAAAACCTATACTTTCATATAAATTTTAAAATAAGTTGTTCAAATGAATAGTTTTTGAAATATTAATTTTCAAAGTCAAAATTTTGAAAAAAAAACATAATTTTTTTTTTTTAAACCATTTTTTTTCAAAATTTTACATAATTAAGTAGTATTTTTCTGGCTTATTTTCAATGCTCTTATTTATTTTTGATCAAACACAAAAAACCGGATGTCAAAATAACCTGTAGTTTTTGAGAAAACCAAAAATTACAAAAACGACTTTTTTAAATTTTTTGTTTTTTTAAAGTTTTTTTTTCGTTATTGGATTTTTAAGTGAATTCTCAATAAAAAAAGTAAAGAAAAAATTAATCCTTTATTTCGTAAGTTCACTTAAGAATCCAATAACGAAAAAAAAACTTTAAAAAAACAAAAAATTTAAAAAAGTCATTTTTGTAATTTTTGGTTTTCTCGAAAACTACAGATTATTTTGACATCCGGTTTTTTGTGTTTGATCAAAAATAAATAAGAGCATTGAAAGTAAGCCAGAAAAATACTACTTAATTCTGTAAAATTTTGAAAAAAAATGGTTTAAAAAAAAAAATTTATGTTTTTTTTTCAAAATTTTGACTTTGAAAATTAATATTTCAAAAACTGTTCATTTGAACAACTTATTCTAAAATTCAAATGAAAGTATAGGTTTTTGGCTTTTCAAAATGCTATAGCACGACTCTGTAGGTATTACCGTTTTCTTAAAATAATTTTTTCTCCATTTTTAGTGATTTTTTTCTTAAATTGCCCCTCCCGCCTAAACGGGGGAAAATGGACCCCCCCCTCCCATACGATTTTTTGCTTGTCTAGGTCCAACCTACACACCCTATCTTTTTGTCACACCTTATGCGAATCACCCTGTATATTAAAAATATATCTGTATACAAATATACTACATTCCAAAACAAAAGTTAAATTTAAAAGAAATTAATATTCTTCAAACATACATATGCACATAATATATGCATACAAAAATTTTTATTAATCATCAACAAATATTTTTATTGTTGGTTAAAGTTTTTTTTCTTAACCTTTTCACTATAAGTAAACATAAAATAAATTCATAATAAATTGCAAGGAATAAAAAATATATCTCATAAGACTTAATATTTAAATGAACAGAATTAAAAATTTCGAAGTACTAGTTTAAATTTAAATATACTTTGTTACATATCTACATACTATCAAAAGAAATTTTAAAACTTGTATTATGTTATGTTGATTAAAAAATAAACTTTTATTAATAAATGTAACAATAGAGAATATTAAAGAAAATTTAATAAATGAATTCACATTTGTAAAAAAAAAAAGAAAAAAAAAAAAAAACACTAATTTTTATATATTTTTGATATCAAATACAATTAATATGTACCTTAACTTACACTTTTAAAAACAAAAATTATAACGATATTTAAAACCAAAATTCCTGTAAAATTATTGTACTCAAGAATATTCAATAAACATAAATAAATATATGTGAATTTAAAAAAAAAAAAAGAGAAGAATAAAGAAATTTATTAAAATACTTAAAACAAAAAAGAAATAAAATGTAACCTGAACAAAAAATAAATCAAACTGTCAAATAATACCACAAATACTACATAATTTAAAGTTAAAAATAATGTTCTTAGAGGTCATAAATAAAATAACATTGACAAATCCAAGAGTTATAAAAAAGAGCTCAACAAATAATCCTTGCACTTATACAAAGATGAAAATATATATATACAAAAAATATAAAACATAAGAAACAAATATAACGATAAACATACATTAATGTAAAATAAATTTTTTATTAAATTAATGATAATTAAATATAGTTGTAAACTGAGTTTTAACTAAATACATTCGTTGATATTCAAATTAATGTTAAAAAAAAAATTTTTATGTTATAAATTAATGTATATTAAAATCAACAACAATTTAAGTACTGAAAAGATCAAATAAATGCAATAATTGATATTTAAATTAATCTAAGAAATGTTAATATGTTATAAATTAATGTATATTAAATAAAAATAAAAAAACAATTTAAATGACTAAAATAAGGGAACTTTATTTGGCACCTCATAGACCTATTCAAACCTATGCTGAACTCGCGTCAAGGACAGGAATTAGAAGAAGGAAGAACATACAGAAGCCAAAAGTCCAGTATTCATCAACCACTAATAAACTCTCCATGAGAGATCGCCAGTTTAAAGAAACAAAAGAACCCTGCCAGTTTCTAAGAATTAAACCTTGTCTAACAAGAGTGTAGATCACTAACAACCACCCAAAGAAACAATTTTCGTCTCTCCAAAACGAAAATTGGACACTTTTTTACGATGGGGAGGAATGTTGTATAGTCATAGTTCGATTGATTGATTGACCCACATGTTAAACAAAAGACATTGTGGGAATACAAAAAAGTAAACAACCAATCGACTATGACCCAAATACACATGGTTTAAATGAAACACCTGCAGCCCATATATGCAATTGGCACAGTGGTTTGAAATGATGACTGCGAACAAAAACGATGACTGGCGAATGACGACACCAGCTGGCGGTCATGAGGCCAAAGTAGAATAGTTCCGTAAGTAGATTAAGATATAAAATAGAGTAGGTTAGCAAAGTAAGTCAGAAAGTTTTCACAGTCAGTAACTTAATAAACTTATTTTTGTATATTTTATTTAACAAAGCCAATAATTAGTAATAAAGTAAACACTTAGTGAGTTAACTACAGAAGTTTTTATTTGCTGATAAACTGTTGGAACAAGAAGAGGATTTTTGCTTTTGCTGAAAAATTAAGGTGAGTATAACTAAATCTGGCTCTTTAGCCTAGTATTCCGGGATGGTGCGCCCTTAAAACCCACCAAACAAACCCCCTATCCCAATCCCCAGTTAAGGAAGACGACAAGACGCTACATTTGTAGTGTCCGTCTAAGTTAAGAACGAAAGTTCTTAACAATTTTCTAAAACTTTCTGTGTAATCAAAAAGATTACACAACAATTGCAATATGTGTGCTTTTATATTTTCTGTCAATGTTTACTTCCGCGCATTTGCGTATTGCATAGACTTCTGCTTGGAATATGCTTGACATTCTTCCCATAGGTACTGAAATTTTTATTCTTGGCGCAAAAATTCTTGCTCCGGTTCCTTTCGTTGTTTTTCAGCCATCTGTATACCATTTTGCCATATTTTTTTGTGTAACATATTCTGACTATTCTTACAAAATTTTGATCTTAATTAAACAGTGTATTAGTTAAATATTGTGTAATTTAAGATTTAAAATTTGTTATTTTGACGTTAATGGTTATCATACAATGTTAAGCAAACCGACCAACAATGCTTTCACACGTACCTTATATTTTAATGCTGACACGATGGGAAATGATGGCTTTATCATTTCCCAAATTCATTATTTATTCCGATTCCCACACCTTTCATATAACCTACCATTCCTATTACCAACCAACTTCCCCAACAGCGTGAGGCCAGCGAAATGTGATCTTCCATAAAAGTTCAATGTTTTGCCTCACGCGCTGACATTCGATTTCATTTATGTTGACTAGCCACCTTTTGGGCTTCGCCTGTTGCGATCTCTTTGGCTAGTCAACCAGTCACTCAGTATTGTACTTCTCCATTAGTAAGATCATTTTTGTGTAAAATAAAAATTTATATCTAATTGAACATTTGTTGTGAGTTATTTAATTGAACATTTGTTGTGAGTTATTTAATTGAACATTTGGCGACCGTGACAGGACCCTAGCTAAAAAAATTTAGTGGCCTGTATTGAACAAAAAATTAAAAGTAAAAAAAAAGGAGAACAGTAATAACTTTTTAAATAAAAAGTGAAGTGAGTCGACAAACAAAGAGCTACAAAGCTAGTGACAAGTGAAGTAGTATAAAACAAAAAGAAAGAAATATAATTAAAGATAACTTGTGCCAGCAAAAGTGTAGTTTAGTTATTAAATAATGCCTTCCATCGATGAACTCACGAATCGTCAAGATTTGGTAGGAACGGAGATTTGTAATCTCGCCCGTAACTACAGAAAGGATGGCCCAGAAAGAAAGACTGTGCAGTATTTGAATGCACGCTGGGTCAAACTGACTGAACTCTGGGAATTCTTCGATAACGTGGATAGTGAGATAAGGGATAATTATCCACTAGATATAGACCACGAATATTTCACCAAAGGCTACTATGACGAGGTGAAGAAGGTGTATGAGGCAATGAAAGAAGACATCAGCAAGAGGTGTAGTGATGCGGATTCTAAAAAATCTGATGAGGCTGAAGAAAAGACCACAGCAGTCAATGCTCAGCCCAAGGCACAAAAAGAGGATGCAGGACCAACAGCAGTCAATCCTCAGCTAAGACAACAAAAAGAGGATGTAGGACCAACAGCAGTCAAGCCCCCAGCAGGGCCTACAAAGGAACTCGCTACCGCATCACCAAAATTTAATCTTCCAGCAGGGCTGACAACAAAACTCAGCTCAGAAGCTAAAAAGGTAACAACGGAAAATAAATTCCGCCTGCTTGGTAAAATCATCCAGGCATCATTAAATAAATGCCCCGTCAGCTTAAGAGAGACGTCACCGCAGGAGTTTCATCAGAGAACTAAAACTCTCATGACCAATTGGGAGGAGATGACCACTGCATACAAACGATTGGGGACGATGCTGCCGTAGCCGACATCGAGCGCTATTTTGAGCTTCAAGACGAATTGGACTTGAGGATTAGCTGCCTATCCAACAACATTCTGTCGAACGAAACAGCAAGTCAACCGACTCCAGTAAAGCCAACTGCAATCAAGCTGCCAAAAATAGAGATTCCAAAATTCGACGGAAGTTATCTTAACTGGCCGCAGTTCTTCGACTTGTTCCAGCAAATGGTGCACAACCAACCCATCGCACCGGCACAAAAACTATACTTCCTTAAAACTAACGTCACTGGCGATGCACATAATTTGATTCAACATTTCCACGCCACGGATAGTAATTATGAGGTGGCATGGAACACACTAATTGACAGGTTCAACAATAAGAGACTGTTATTAAGTGCTCAATTGAATCGATTGTTCCATCATAACATCATTGTAGACAACGTTAAAAGTCTAAAGAGGTTTCATAACACTACAAAGGAAGTGATACAAGCCATTACCAACCTCGGATTTGACACCAGTGGATGGGATCCAGTAGTCGTTCATTTATTGCTGGACAGAATGGACAAGGACACCCGAATTTTATTCGAAGAATCGCTACAATCACCAAGAAGCCAGCCAACTCTAACACAGCTACTTGAATTTGTGCAATGCAGATTCCAAGCTCTGGAGGCAGATGAAAGGAAGAAAGTGGTAGCCACCGCTTCTGAAAGTTATAGGGAAGTTTCCTGTCAATTTTGCAAATCAAATAGCCATAAGATCTTTAATTGTAAAAATTTAATTTCCCTTTCAGTTGAAGATCGCAATCAGAAGGTGCGAAAACTTCAAATATGTACCAACTGTTTACAAAGCCATCACCTGTCATCGTGTCAGCAGCAGCGCAGGTGCAAAATGTGCAACGGGAAACACAACACCCTACTTCATTATCCGGCGAAAAGGGATAAGGAAAAGGCATCAGTATCTGGTAAGTGTGAAAGTTTTGTTGGTCGGGTGGGTGAACTTCCATTAGGGAAAAATAATAATGCATCATTAGGAGTAGTGTTTGGGGGTCGTGAGGTATATCTCGCCACCGCAATTATGAACATTGCATGTCCCAACGGTATGCGCATTCCTTGCAGAGCCTTGTTAGACTCAGGATCGCAGGTAAACTTTATTACTACTTCCTTAGCGCACGAATTAGGATACAAAAAACAAAGAAGGGAAATTCCAATTAGCGGCATCGGAGGCCAAGAAAGTCAGGCTAATTATATCTTAAATATTTTAATAGAATCCAGAACATCATCGTTCAAAAGAACTATCGAGGCCAGTATAATTCCAAAAATTACTGATTATCAGGCAACTGTACCTCAGGACATGAAAACTTGGAAATTGCCCTCCAACGTCGTTTTAGCGGACCCCAATATTATTAATTCCCGGCACATAGACTTATTAATAGGAGCAGAAATATTCTTTGAGCTTCTCATGCCAGGGGAGTTTCAGATTTCCAGCAGTCTTCCTTTATTGCGAAACACTAAATTAGGATGGATACTAGCTGGAAGCGCTATAAATCATAATCACACTTCTTACTGACATTCTGTTTCAAAACCAAGTCTAAGCTCTCTAGATAAATTAGTTCGTTCATTTTGGGAAAGTGAAAATACTGAAGGTAAATCAAAAATTTACAGTGAAGAAGAATTTAAATGTGAAAAGCACTTCAATGATAACGTGGAAATAACACGCAACGGTCAATATATAGTGCGACTTCCCTTGAAAAGAACACCTCATGAAGCATTGGGCAATTCAATCGAAATGGCAAGAAAGCGTTTTTATTCTTCAGAAAGAAAGCTTGAGAGGAATAGAGAATTGAAAGCAAGTTATGTAGGCTTCATGGATGAATATGAACGTTTGGGTCATATGTCACCAATTCCAGAGAAAAACATACCAATGTCAAACTATTTTCTTCCACACCATTGCGTAGTCAAGCCCGAGAGTTCTTCAACAAAGCTTCGGGTGGTTTTCGATGCTTCTGCAAAGACAGCATCTGGGTATTCACTTAATGATACTCTCATGGTTGGACCGACAGTACAATCAGATTTATTCTCGGTCATAGCCAATTTTAGACTATAAAAATATGTATTCACTGGCGATATTAGCAAAATGTATCGACAGATACTGATTCATCCAAATGATAGAGCATATCAGCTTATTTTATGGAGGTCAGATCCTAGAGACACATTAAAAACATACAAACTAAACACAGTTACGTATGGAATGGCTTCCGCCTCTTATTTAGCAACGAGAAGTTTGGTAAAATTAGCAAATGATTACCAACATACATACCCAAATGCATCAAATATTATTACAAAAAATATATATGTAGATGACTGCCTAGCCGGAGCAAATATTCTGGAGGAGGCCAAGTTGCTTCTCGATGAAACTATAAATTTACTAAAACAAGGAAATTTTGATTCGACAAAATTTTGTTCAAACGATCCACGCATTCTTGAAAATATTCCTATAGAACATCGAGAAAAAATGTTGACTATTTATCAGTCCGAGGTAATAAAGACACTTGGTTTAGTTTGGGATCCAAGTCAAGACACCTTCAAATTTTGCTACGACTATACAAAACCCTGTAATCTATTTATTTTATTTTTATTTTTTGGCAAAATTCTTTGATCCCTTGGGGCTTATTGGTCCAGTCATTCTCCTAGGTTAGGTTAGGTTGAATGGGGGGTGCAGCCACAAGTGGCAACACCTCACTCGGATCTCGAGGATCCATTGTGCTCCCCGGGAAATCATAGGATGAGGAAATGGGAGGATTGGAGAGGTGGATGGTTATTGTGGTAGGGAACTCCCACTGAACCATTTGGAGCCCTGAGTAAATTTCAGGACGTTGCTCAGTGGGAGGTTAGAGATGTCGCCCAGTTCGTCGAAGAAGTATTCTCCGAGGGTTTTTTCCGAGTGTGGGCTAAGCTAGGACACTCACAGAGGAAGTGGAAAGATCCTTCCTCTGCCTCCTCATCTTGGCATCCTCTACATAAGTCGGATGTGCTAATGCCCATTCTCATCATGTGGGTACCCAACGAGTTGTGACCCGTGAGAATGCCAATCAACAGAGAGAGCCGAGGTCTGCTTAGCTGGAGTAGAAATTCTGTTTTTTTCTTGGAAATATCTGGCCAAAGGTTTCTAGAGACTCGGCATGTTTCTAAAGATGACCACCTGACATTGGCGATTTTTAGAAAATTGTGTTTGATTCTGCTTTTTTCTTGCTCTAGTGGCTTTAGAACTGAAGTGTTCGCTTCGCTGGATTCGAGTGCTGACCCGATTTTTGCCAGCTTATCCGCCATTTCATTACCGATAATGTCACGATGTCCAGGAACCCAGGTTAAACTAACTGTGTTTGTCTCACTGAGCAGTCTAAGGTTACTGCGACAGCTGTCTACTAGCCTGGATTTTGTGATAATGGATGAGATAGCTTTAATGGCCGCCTGGCTGTCTATGAAGAAGTCAATATTTTTGTTGATCAAGTTTTGCGTAGCAAGGTGCTTCGCGGCTTCGTACACTGCGAGTACTTCTGCTTGAAAGACACTGCAGAAGTCGGGAAGCTTTATTGATCTATTCATGTTAGGGTAGTCTGAAAAGATACCTGATCCTACCCCTTCGTCCGTTTTGGAACCATCTGTGAAGACGGAAATGTGATTTTCTTTTATAACCCTGTTTTCCTCCCAGCTTTCTCTAGTCGGAAAGACTGTTAGGGCCACTGGATTGAAATCAATATGCGGGGGGGGTATAGTCTGTTTGGATGTCTATATCTGTATGGTTCATGATGGTTCTATGGCCTGATATGCCTGTTTTCCAATTGTTGCATTGTTTGAGTCGCAGTGCGCTTTTGGCCGCCATCTCCTTAGTAAAGAGATCTAGGGGGGCTAGCGATAGGAAGGTTTCCAGAGCTGCAGTTGGTGTTGTTCTCATGGCACTAGTTGAACCAATGCATGCAAGTCTTTGGATTTTGGTCATGGTCTTAAGGTTTGAAGCCTTCTCTAATGATGGCCACCAGACTAGACAGGCATATGTGAGGATTGGTCTTATTATGGATGTGTACATCCAGTGAATGGTTTTGGGACCAGGTCCCCATTTTTTACCAAAAATTCTACTACAAGTGTAGAAAGCGATTTGAGCTTTCCTTTCTCTTTCTTTTAAATTTTCTTTCCAGTTGAGTTTACGATCAAGGACAATTCCGAGATATATCTGGAATGTTACGTTTTCTCGTAAACAGAACAAGTTCTGTTTTTGTAGGGTTGACGTTTAGCCCACAATTTTTCGCCCAGCTGGTGAGCTTGTTTAGAGCTGTCTGAAGAAGTTCACAAAGGGTGGTTGTGAATTTTCCCGAAGCCATGATGACGATGTCATCGGCATAGGCTACTGCTTTTATTCCGCTCCTGTCGAGTTTAACCAGGATTTGGTTAACTACTAGGAGCCAGAGTAGCGGGGATAACACTCCTCCTTGAGGTGTACCTCTACAAGTTTTTACTTTTAGGGTACTTTCACCCATTTCTGCTTTTACTTTCTTGTTTGGAGCATGGAGTCGATCCAGCTTGATAGCGTTGGCTCGATATTTATGGAACTTAATGCCATGCGAATAGCATTGTATTCAACGTTGTTGAAGGCCCCTTCTATATCGAGGAATGCAGCCAACGTGTACTCTTTATATTGGATTGACTGTTCAATGGTTCCGACTACTTCATGAAGTGCAGTCTCAACTGATTTGCCCTTTATGCATGTTGGGCTGTAGAGATCACATTGTTATTCAGTTTTGTTCGGATATGCGTTTCTATAATTCTTTCTAGAGTCTTAAGTAGAAAGGAGGATAGGCTTATTGGTCTGAAATCTTTGGGTTCAGTGTGAGAGGGCTTACCGGCTTTGGGAATAAATATGACTTTAACTTCTCTCCAACTAGTTGGAATAAAGGTGAGGTTTAGACAACCTCTGAATATTTCCACTAGTATCGGTACAATCAAGTCTTTGGGACTTTGGAGCATCATTGGAATGATACCGTCCGGACCCGCAGATTTGTATGCTGAGAATGAGTCAATGGCCCACATTACCTTCCTATTATCTACTAATAGATTTCCTATGTTGGATCTAACGTTAGCGCTAGGTGTTCGGGAACCCTAGAACCCTAGACAGTCCATTTTGGACTGGCTACGCAACAGTTGTATTTTTTGTTAACTTCATAAATTAAATTTTGTACTTGTCATTTCTTGAAAATAAAAAGGTCTGACTAGTTCTTTCACAAACATATAACATTTCTGAGTGTATTTGGAGTTATTCATATACATTTTTTGGTGCCTCCTGTGAGGAATACTCAGACATCATAACGGAATTCGTTGATGGAAAATTCCACGAAATTCTATTGCGGTAGGTGAGCATTATAACAGTAATACTTAAGAAGCGTTGTTGCAGAAAATTAAGATGGCTGACCTGAACAAACGTGCAGCTGCATTTAAGGCAATTTCTCGTATCGCTACTGAAGTTGAAGAGGATGGTTTTGCTGGTGATGAGTTTCAACTTCGTCAGGAGATGAGTTCTATGGAATTGCATTTTAATCGTTTTATGGCTGCTCATGACTTGCTTATGGAAAAGGCGAAGTCTACTGAGATCGAATCCCACCTGGCGCTTTGGCAAGAGACCGAAGAACTCTACAACAAGGCTATTGCTAAACTTCAACGGCTGATTTCCCTCCAACAAAAATCATCAGAGGCAAGCATTGCATGTACACCGTCGCCCATACAACCCTCCACCTTGGATTTAAAGTTGGAACGCTTGCCAATTCCTACATTTGATGGTGCCTTACATAACTGGTTGGCCTTTAAGGATGCTTTTCAAACTCTTGTGCATTCCCAAGACTTTCCTGAGGCGTATAAGCTTGGAAAACTGCGCGCGGCTGTTAAAGGTGATGCCGTAGCATTGGTTGGTGGAATGTATACAGGTGGCTACGAAGACGTATGGAGTGCATTAACCGCCCGCTACGACAACAAGAAACAGTTAGCAGATATTCACGTTTCTCGTTTTATTGGCCTGAAGAGGGAACAAATTGAATCGACATCTGGTTTACTTTCTGTCGTGGATACGGTGAGGGAATCATTTCGGGCATTGACTGTGATGAACCTGCCCGTGCAGCAATGGGATGCATTAGCTGTGCCTATCATCACGTCAAAACTTCCTACAGCGACACAACAGGCTTGGGGTATGAGTCGAACTTCAAACGACATACCAAAGCTGGAAGAGTTGCTAAAATTTGTTGAGAGAAGAGCTCATAGTTTGGCATCTGAAGTACTAAAATGGAATTCTGTCGACCGCAATGACAAACATGGTGAGAAACTGAACGGGAATATTTCCAAACATCAACAACGACTGGTGAAAACAAACTTGGCTGCCACTACACCGGGGAATTGTGCATATTGCAATGAGAAAACTCATCGCATTAGCCGATGCACACAACTTTTGGCACTACCAGTGGCTGAACGATTCCAGAAGCTCAAGGGTTCTAACCTGTGCTTTAATTGAGACCAGGTCATGCAACCAAAGAGTGTGGCTCCAGGAACTGTTACCAATGTAATGGAAAGCATCATACATTGCTGTGTCGTAGCTCAACGCAATTGGCACCACCACAGTCCTCAACTAGTTCTCAGACAAACGTATCATCGGCTGTTACTGCAGCAACAACCCAGGCTCCTCGGAATTATAACTGACTATATGGCCCAATACGGACATTTGCAGTTTTCAACAATCAACTCATTCTTTTGGCAACAGCTTATGCTCAAATCACTGATGGCTTTGGCGAGAATCATCAATGTCGTTTACTTTGCGACCCGGGATCTCAGGTTAGCTTCATGACTTTTCGCTTTTTTAACAATTTGGCTCTTCGTAGGCAGAAATGTGAAATACAAGTAGAAGGTGTAGGAAGCTCTTTATCAACATACGCACGTGGCCAAGCCGTTGTTCAACTGTCTTCTAATCATAATCGTGGCTTTGGCATAACAGTTCATGTCTACCTAATTGAAACTATAACCTCGCCCACACCATCATCTAGGATCTCAGATGCTAGCTGGCAACATCTGCGTGAACTACAATTAGCCGACCCTTCTTTTGGCACTACTGGACGAATCGATGCATTACTTGGCGCAGACGTTTGGGGTCAGATTATTTCTGATGGCATCGTACGTGGATGTGATGGGGAACCATTTGCTCAATCAACTCATCTTGGCTGGGTGGTATTTAGGCCCGCAACCATTGAATCATTTGCAGTCCCTACGGTGCGTTCTTTGGCAACCACCTCCACTCATGACAGAGGGGTCGATGATTTATTACGCAGACTTTTTGAGGCAGACAACGATGCTTCCACCTCTACAACCACGTTGGAAGCCGATTTATGTGAAGTTTTATTTATGGCAACGCATTCACGCGAACCAGATGGCCGTTACAGCGTTCAAATACCATTTAAACCAAACGCATCATCACTTGGTAATTCACACAATTTAGCATTTAGACAGTTTCACCAACTCGAGCGTAGACTCACTTCCAACCCGGATCTTAAAGAAAAATACGTCTCTTTCATGAGAGAGTATATACAGCTAGGCCATATGACTGAGATTCTAGATCAGCATGGCGTTTCCTCCCAGTCATATTATATTCCTCATCATGCAGTTACTACGAAGTTTCGTGTAGTTTTTAATGCTTCAGCGCAGTCTTCAACAGGAATATCGCTCAACGATACGCAATTGGCAGGTCCACTTATACAAGAGTTGTTAATAAACATAGTCCATCGATTTCGTCGCTTTGCAGTTGCTCTCTCTGCGGATGTAGAGAAGATGTTCAGGCAAGTACTCATCGATAAAAGGCATCGAAAATGGCAAAGAATTCTATGGCGCGAATCTCCAGCTGAACCATTGCGCACATTCGAGTTGAGGACCGTGACTTATGGCACTGCAAGCGGACCATATTTGGCAGTTCGTGCAATGCAACAGTGTGGCTTGGATAATTCTTCAACATTACCAACGAAGGATAGGGCAGAGGCTGCTCGGGCAAGTATATTACGTGACTTCTATATTGATGACTATCTCTCTAGTGCTAGATCTAACCAAATGGCAGTGGAATTGGCAAAAGATGTTGATTATGTTCTTAAACAAGGGCACTTTTCCTTACGCAAATGGCGATCTAACGATTTTGGCGTGCTGGCTCAGCTTACAAATACATCATTAACGGACGCTATTGAGCTGCACCCAACGGAGACAACTGTTCTTGGGCTGAATTGGGATCCCATAGCAGACGAACTATTCTATAAAGTGAAATTGCCACTTTCTCCAGCACATGCCACAAAGCGCCAAGTTTTAAGCGACATTGCAAGACTGTACGACCCAATTGGCACTATGGCACCTGTTATCATCGTGGCTAAAATGTTTATTCAACGGCTTTGGCAGGCTGGTTTGGCTTGGGATACACCACTCCCATCGGATTTACTTGCAGAATGGCATGCTTTTCGTGCCGATTTACCATTGTTGGAGGAGATTCGTATACCTCGATGGCTGGGCATGCAAGATAACACAACTCTATGTCTCCATGGCTACTGTGATGCTAGTTTGAAGGCATATGCGGCTGTGATTTATTTGAGCACAGTCGACAAGGAAGGACATCAAAAATCAGAACTCGTTACGGCCAAGACGAAGGTGGCACCTAGTAAGGCAGTAACAATTCCTAGGTTGGAGCTGTGTGCCGCTCAACTTCTTACCTCAACAATGATGACTATCAGACAAGCTTTGGAATTAAATACTGTTCCGTATACCATGTGGACCGATTCCACCATCGTCCTCAGCTGGCTTCGAAAATCACCCACACAGATGAAACCATATGTGGCAAATCGCATCAGCTACATCCAAGAGAATACTGAACCTAGAAATTGGAATCACATCCGCACAAACGTTAATCCAGCAGATTGTGCAAGTAGAGGCATAGACGTCAGCACGCTTTTGTCCCATCCGCTTTGGTGGCATGGCCCATCACTGGAAAACGAATTGACTTCTAACCACGATCTAACACTTCAAGAAAAGGAAATATTGGCAATGGAAACAGAAATGAAACCAATCAAGGCAAACATAGCACGTTCAACACGGGATCTTGTAATTGAAACCGAACATAAAAATCGTACGGATACTACTCGACTTTCTTTGATCGAACGCTATAGCGATCTAAATAAGGTGCTTCGTATAACAGCTTTAGTTCTGCGTTGGAAGAGAACACATTGGAAGTATCGAGAACATTCTTTCGTTACTGCAGAGGAATTGGAGAAGGCACTGTATTGGCAAATAAAGGCAGTACAATACAAATTCTTTCAAACCGAGCTTGTTCAGCTTCAAAAAGGCAACAGTATTGCTGGATCAAGCAAATTGGCTGCACTAAACCCATATCTTGATAACACAAGGAGTTACATCATCCGTGCATCTGGCAGATTAGAAAATACAAGACTGAGCGACAACCAGCAACACCCAATTGTCCTTCCTAAGGAAAGCACATTATCCCTGCGTATTGTTGAAAAAATACACAAAGACACTCTACATGGTGGCATACAATTAATGCTGCAGACGATCCGAGAGAGATATTGGATTCTCAACGTACGTACTCTTGTCAAACATGTAATTTATTCTTGTTCTATTTGCAGAAGGCATCGAAACACAATGGCTAGTCAACGCATGGCACCGTTACCTTCTTCTCGAGTACTCCCATCGCCACCATTTTCAAGTGCTGGTGTAGATTATTTTGGCCCATACAATATACGCATAGGTTCGAGGAGCGTCCGAACGGTGAAGAAAACATACGCTGCTGTTTTCGTTTGCATGGCCTCCAAGGCTGTGCACATTGAGTTGGCAGAGGACCTGTCTGCCGAGGCATTCATCAACGTCTTCACTCGCTTTGTGAATCGCCGTGGACCATGTCATCATCTCTTTAGTGACAATGGGACTTGCTTTGTTGGCGCAGACAGACTTTTGCGAGAGGATTTGAAAGAATGGCAAAGTACTTACGCACTACAACAATTGGCTAACCGTGGCACCCAGTGGCATTTCATAACGCCAAGCGCACCCCACCAAGGTGGACTTTGGGAGGCGGCAGTCAAGTCTGCTAAGAAACATTTGCGGAGAATTATTGGAACTCAGTCCATTTACTATGACCAGTTACACACCCTACTTGTGCACACCGAGGCCTGCTTAAACTCACGTCCGCTGGTGGTTCTACATGATGACATCGATGACCGTTTGGCTCTTACTCCAGCAGACTTTCTAATTGGCAGATCTCTCATTGCAGTACCGGATAAACCTGTTTCCGAGATACCAGCTAATCGTCTTAGCTACTGGCGACAGCTCAGGCAAATGCAACAACATTTCTGGAGGCGATGGCAGGACGAGTATTTACAAACATTGCAACACCGTCCTAAATGGCATACAGCAACGGAAGACATCCATGTCGGGGACATCGTCATCATAAAAAATGAAAATTTACCAGCTACACAATGGCCACTGGGTCGGATTCTCAAACTTCACCCAGGTAAGGATGGCCTTACGAGAGTCGTCACAATTAAGCATCAGAAGGGCGAATGCCTCAGACCGATTCAGAAGCTGCGCAAGATACTGGAGGATCCTGAACGTGCCCGTCCAGCCGGGGAGGATGTTCGGGAACCCTAGACACACCAAAAGTTAACCAACGTGAACAGACCTACCGAATGACAGGCCTACCGAATGATGTCGTCTCGCTCTATGCCGAATGATGTTGTTTTACTCTATTTTTTCTATAGTCTTTTTGAATTCAATTTTTCTTTCTCATTCTCATTTTGGACTGGCTACGCAACAGTTGTATTTTTTGTTAACTTCATAATTTAAATTTTGTACTTGTCATTTCTTGAAAATAAAAAGGTCTGACTAGTTCTTTCACAAACATATAACATTTCTGAGTGTATTTGGAGTTATTCATATACACTAGGGTTTCTGCGTTCTGGGGATGTCATTTGAGAACACCCTGGAAAGTGGGTGTTCATGAGTGACTCTAGAGTTTCAGAGCATGAGTCAGTCCATGTGTTATCAGGTCTTCTAAGAAAACTAGGGATATTTTGGACCTTGGACATGACTTTTCTTAGCCTTGCTGCGTCATTTGTGCACTCAATATCTGAGCAGAAGTTGCGCCAGGCTGCTCTTTTTGCGTAAGTAGTTCTATTTTTGTATTCATTTTTACTGATCTTGTATAGGTCCCAGTCAGCCGAAAGGTTGCTAAATTTTGCTCTATTGAAGAGCCTCCTAGAGTTCCTTCTAAGGGTCGATAGTTCGCTTGACCACCATATGGGGTTGGATCTACCTTTCCCTTTGGATAACGGGCATGAGGTTTCGTAGGCATTGATTATGTCTGACGTAAGCTTGTTTACCTGTGTCTCTATGGCTGAGCAGTTAAGCAAAGGCTGATTGTTGTTCTGGCTGAGAGTTAGGGCCAGTTTTTGGTTATAGAGACCCCAGTCAGTTTTCCTAGGGTTTCTATAAGGGATACAGTTTTCAGATTTGTGTTCTATTTCGAATGTTATCATTCTATGGTCAGAGAAGGTTACGTTGTTGGAGACCCTCCAATTACTGGTTACTAGCGTACCAGAGTTGGTGGATAGTGTAACGTCTAACACTTCTTTTCTTACCTTTGTTACAAATGTTGGTTCGTTACCTCTATTCATAATTATCAGGGTGTTCTCAATAATATATTCAAAAAGTGACTCACCTCTTTCGTTCGTGTTTGTACTTCCCCACTGTATGTGATGGGCATTAGCATCACAGCCCATGAGAAGGTCCCAGCCATTCCTTTTTGTAGTGGCGACCAGTTCTGCAACAGCTGCCGGCGGGGGGTTGGAGGTTGCATCGCCCGGCATGTTAACGGAGGCTAGGATTAGGGGTGGAGCCCCTTCTCTTTCGCACTTCACTGTTGTCAGATCATTGCTACTAAGAGGGGTTAGAAGGAAGAGATTTAAATTTGCCTTTGATAAAATACATGTACGATAGTTACCTTCTGTAGGCCCTTTGCTAAAGAAAAGGAAGTGATCTTTGGATTTCAGTCCGCAGATCCGGCCATGATTTATCCACGGCTCTTGAATTAGGGCTAAGTCGATGTCAGTTTTTGACATCAACGCGGTCAAGGTGGCAGAGGCCAACTTACTGTGCTGCAGGTTTATTTGTAGCACCTTCATTGTCTTTTTTGTGTTCATCATTTTTGTTTTGTAAGTTGGCAGCCGTTGCCGGCCTCACCCTAACCTTGTTTAGGCCAATGTTTAGTCTATATCCCCTTTCTGGAAGCAAAGCCATTGACTCATGATTGAGCATGACTACGACTTCTTGGCCTGCGCTCGTAGGCTCTTCCATCTCCAGTACTTCCCAGTCAGCACTTGGGAAACTTGGGTTGAGTTTTCGTAAGAAAAGCTCAATTGTTTCCTTCTTCAAGCGCGGCCCAGGAATGTTTATCCGGACTTTGGGTCTGGTGGGGAGGTCTTTTTTTAAGGCAACTTTAAGTGTTGCTCCTTCTATAAAATCCGCCATTTCGGATATCTTTGTTTTTAGCCAGTTAAGGGTAAATTCATCATTGCACGTGAGAATTTTGAAACCCTTTAACGTCGAGATGGGTCCAAAATCAGGCACCGCGCCCGAGGACGTGGGAAGCTCGTCAGTCATGCACTCGAGTAGCCTTATTTCCACTCGAGTCCAGTCTTCTTCGCTTAGCCTTTTTTCTGGACTCCCCTCATTGATAATGGCCACCTGAAGGCTCTCTTTTATCAATTCCGTTACAGTACTTTTTTTGTCAGTTGTACTGGCCGTCTTGGGCTTTTTGTTCACGGACATTGGAGGGGGTGTCGAGTCATTGTGTCTGGCTCTCTTTCTTTGACTGCTTTCTTGGGGCTTTTTAAACCTTTCGGGTTTAGGACCATCCAGTGGTGGTCTCCCTGGGGTTTTTTTGGCCACCGCAGTCTTTGCCAATATGGTTTTCTTTTTTGCTTCTTCTTTTGTGACTCTACCTCTGGGTTCTGCCAAGGGCAAGGTCTTGGCTTCCATTTTATTAATGAATTTCCGAGCCCAGCTTAGGCGTTTCCAATCACGGAAACACAGCGTTGAGGTGTCACCTTTGCCGAATCTTCTTACGGTCCTTCTGGCATTTTCGAGCCTCTTTTGACCTGGGTCTTGTGCATCTTCCTTTTTCTGTACCCTCGGATTAGGGCCTTTACCTTTTGCCGGCTCTGATGAGCGATGGCTCTTGGTTGGGGCTTTCTCCTCACAGACTTTAGGATGAGCGCTTTTTTCCGGACCCTTGTTTGGCGTTGAGGTCATTTTGGCCGAAATCTCATTTTTCGCCAGGAATTCGCCTCTTTTGGCCTCTGGCCGCCTTGGGACAGGATTTTCGGCCACGGTGACATCCGCGATAGAGTCGTCAGAACTGGTGAAAGATTGATAGTCGTCTTCCTCGAGGATGCGATGTTCCTCTTCCGACGTTATCTCTCGTCCACCTGCTCCTCCTTCTCCATCATCGGAGTCTGTGAAATCCATGAGGTTCTCCGAGAGTCCCTCATTGGTTTCAGCGGCTTTCCTGCTGCAGCCAGGAATGCAATCTTCTGCATTGTCTATCTTTTCATCTTTTCTTGTCACTGGCGACTTATCTTCTTTCGAAGCCAAGCCATCGCCGACAGCCGTGACTACTGCCGACTTTTGAGCGTATATCCCCGCTCGAGTTTTCTCTTCTACGTTTACCTTTTCCATGTTTTAGATAGACATCTCTGTTTGAGGTTTACTTGGTTGTTTGACTCTGCAACTGGATTGCTGGAGTGTCGAAACGTAAGCTCCCCCACCACGTCAAGGTGAAACCTCGTGGGAGAAAGTCATTCTCCTAGGAAAAATATTTCATTTCATAGTCATTCTCCTAGGAAAAATATTTCTCCAAGAACTATTGAAAACCAATATTTCTTGGGATGAAACCTTGCCTCCAGAGCAAGCTTCCAAGTGGCTAAACTATTTGGAAAAGTTTTCCTACTTGCAGGAAATAAGCATACCCCGCTTTGCTTTAATAGATTCAGCAACTAAATTAGAATTGCATGCCTTCTCCGATAGCAGCGAAAGTGCTTTTGGTGCATGCATTTACCTAAAATCTACTGACAAAGAAGGGAAAATCTTTGTACAACTGCTATGTTCAAAACCTCGCGTCGTTCCCTTAAAAGCAACAAGTATTGCGCGATTAGAGCTTCAGGCAGCTGTTTTATTGGTAGAGTTAGTGCAAAAAATTATTCCAATAATTAGCATGACAATTACGTCAATAAATTATTACACAGATTCCACAACAGTTTTATCATGGATAAAATCCCCCTCCTATACTTGGGAGACTTATATTGCAAATCGTGTAGCTAAAATTCAAACAAATTCAGATTTGAGCAATTGGCACTATGTTAGAGGTGAATTAAATCCTGCAGATCTTATATCGCGTGGAGTAGGACTGCGATATCTTATGAGATCAACCATTTGGTTTGATGGTCCTGAGTTTTTAAAACAAAATGACACGTCCAATTACCAAATGAAGTATTCAATACCAGAACAGATCTCTGGACGTCGGAAACTCAAAACGGTGTTGACTATGTCAATCCCAGATGATGTAGTCACTCTAATTGATCATAAAAATTCGTTTTACACACTGGAAAAAATATTTGCATTTTGTTCTAGATTCTTAATGAGTTTCAAATCTCGTCGAGAAGAAAACCAAAATACTGGTCCATTAACAGTGGAAGATATCCAGAACGGAACGATTCTTTTGTGGAGGAGTGTTCAAATTAATTCTTTCCCCGAAGAGTATAAGGCTCTTCAGGCTGGTAAGCCTCTTCACAACAATTCACAAATATTGTCTTTGAGTCCATACTTTGATATTACAACAAAGTTGATACATGTGGGAGGAAGACTTAAACACGCTGAGATTCCTTCTCAAGCAAAAAACCAAATATTTCTCCCAAAAAATAATATAGTTACAACATTGCTCTTAGATCTTTTACATAAGAAACATTTACATGCTTCCCATAGAACACTGGTATCTATCTCCAGGCAAGAGTTTTGGATTTTGAGCGTAGGAAGAGAAACGCGAAAGGTAATCTCTAAATGTATCCAATGTTTCCGTGCCAAACCCAGATCCATCGATCAATTAATGGGTAATTTACCTAAGGAAAGAATAATACCGTCTCGCCCATTCCACTATTCAGGAGTGGACTTTTGTGGACCCATACGAACACATTATAATGTTCGAGGAAAAACTCCAACCAAATCTTACCTTGCAGTATTTGTATGCTTTTCCACAAAAGCTGTTCATATTGAGGTGGTTAACAACCTTACCACAGAATCATTTATTAATTGCTTGAAACGCTTTGTTGGAAGACGGGGCTTATGCCATACCATATTCTGTGACAATGCCACAAATTTCGTTGGAGCAAGAAATCAATTAAAGGACGTTCAGGATTTTGTTCAGTCATCTGAAACTCAATCGTCAATCAATTCAAACTGTCTGAAAATGGGAATCAACTGGAAACACATTCCACCACGATCACCTCATTTTGGAGGCCTGTGGGAGGCAGCTGTTAAATCAGCCAAAGTATTATTATTAAAATATTTAGGAGAAGCTTCTTTAACTTCTAAAGAACTTTCAACCGTCGTAGTTCAAATTGAATCTATCTTAAATTCACGACCACTTACACCTAACTCGTCAGATCCCAATGACTTGCAGGCGTTGACTCCAGGTCATTTTCTAATTGGTGCTCCATTGACTTCGCTTCCAGAGCCTGACATTACTGATCACAACATCTCAAGATTAGACAAATTTCGTCAGATTCAGCATATTCAACAACATTTTTGGCAGAGATGGTCGGACGAATACCTCCACCTCCTGCAACAGAAATTAAAGTGGAAAGTGCAATCTCCAAATCTAGAAGCTGGGACAATGGTTGTTTTAAAGGATGCACACCAGCCTCCAATGAAATGGAAGCTTGGACGTGTAATCGAAGTTGTCAAAGGAACCGATGGATTGGTGCGAGTAGCATATGTTAAAACAGGAACATATCAACGAGCAATTCAAAACTTATGCCCTTTGCCTATTGAGGACAAAGAGCAGCGAAAAGAGGTTATGCAAATCCCAATAAGAAATCAACCCACAATGAGATTAAGAAGTGGAAGATTCCTCGGCAATCCCCTGACATCATTACTATGCATGATGTGTCTATTGTCTCCATTAGTAGCCTCCTTAGATATCGAACCAATAAGGGTTACTAAATTCGAAAATCACACTGGCATCTATTTTGAGGACATAGGTACTGCTAGCACTGTTAATAGTTTTTGGAACATTTATATTTTTTATAAGTTGTCGTCATACTGGCTAGAGCTAGGGGAAGTAAAAACTTACTTAAATAGAATGGATAAAATCTGTTTAGATGAATTAAGAGGTAATCCGTATTGTCTGCCCACAATTTCCACACTTAAACATAGAGTGGCTGTAGTTGAATCAAACAATGACTTCATTCATAATTATCACACCTCCTATAGTAAACGGATAAGATTTGCTAGATCTCCCTTCGACTTTATAGGAAACGTAGCACATAGTTTATTTGGAGTATTGGATCAAGATGATGCTAAAGACATACAACACCAAATTTCGTTGGTTCATCAAGATGAACAACACCTAGTACATCTCTTTAAAAAACAGAGTTTGATCGCGGATTCAACAGTTAATCTCCTTAAACGAAACAATATGCAACTCAGTCAGCAATACCAAGGTTTGAAAGCTATTTTCAGAGAATCTTTTAATAACATAGAAAAACATCAAGAAATAATTGATGTTAGCCAGAGTTTCTCTTCCTTAACATCATATCTGATTTTATCAATCACAAACCTCGAGAGAGTGCAAGATACATTACTTGACGTTCTTCTTAGCCTTAATAATGCAAAAATGAATCCCCATTTTATTTCGCCGTCACAATTCGGCAAACAACTCCAAATCATTCGCAGCAATCTTCCGTCTCATCTTAACATTCCAACAGCATCCGTTTTAGATATTTTTAAACTGTCATCCTTTAAGGGGCGAAGTCTTAGTGAATCTATAGTATTTGAAATGATGATTCCTTTGGTTGATAACCAGGATTTTCAACTGTTCAATGTAGTTTCATTCCCTTTATTTCAAAATGAATCCAGCTTCATTATGAAACTATCATCCCCGTATTTAGCAGTCACTTCAACTAGAGATAGGTATTTTGAATTAACAGAAAATCAGTTACTGTCTTGTCATTTTCTTTCAACTAGAAATTGTATTTGTAACCAACAACTACCAACAATGATCCATAGGGACAGTGGTAATAGTTGTGAAGTATCACTACTGAACCACTTGCCAAGTGCTTTAGATAAGTGCTTTTTAACAAAATCCATTTTACACGATCAATAGATAAGCCTAAGATCTTCTAACAGTTGGATATTCTCCCTTGAGGGCACAGTAACTGGTCTACTTATATGCGAAGGAATCACAAAAAGTTTAACAATAAGTGGTAGTGGGCTGATGGAATTTTTAAGACCGTGCACATTGAAACTTCCAAATATAGTTATAAATGGTCGAGTTCTAAGCAACACCACAATAAAAAATTCATTTGTTCCATCTGTTAGGATATCTGAGGTGATTAAAATGAAATTACCGAGCGAAGGTACAAGAGTCATTGCACCTACGAGCAATGAGACAAGTTTTATAGATAAAATAAATGAAGTAGCTAAAGATTTAGATAAGGATACATGGGCGAATGATATAAACACTCATGATTACCATCACTATGGCATAAGCTTTGTTTTATTCGTCACAATGATTGGGTTCATCATATACTACTTCTTTAAAAAAAGAAGGCCCAGACCCCTTCCCAGAAGAAGAGCTTCGAGGTAGACACGAAGTTTTAGAGTTTTTTGAGTGATTAGATCCCTCAAAGAGGGGGAGTATGTTAAGTAAACCGACCAACAATGCTTTAACACGTACCTTATATTTTAATGCTGACACGATGGGAAATGATGGCTTTATCATTTCCCAAATTCATTATTTATTCCGATTCCCACACCTTTCATATAACCTACCATTCCTATTACCAACCAACTTCCCCAACAGCGTGAGGCCAGACGAAATGTGATCTTCCATAAAAGTTCAATGTTTTGCCTCACGCGCTGACATTCGATTTCATTTATGTTGACTAGCCACCTTTTGGGCTTCGCCTGTTGCGATCTCTTTGGCTAGTCAACCAGTCACTCAGTATTGTACTTCTCCATTAGTAAGATCATTTTTGTGTAAAATAAAAATTTATATCTAATTGAACATTTGTTGTGAGTTATTTAATTGAACATTTGTTGTGAGTTATTTAATTGAACATACAAAAAAGATTTTAGTTTTCGCTTAAAAGGGTTTAATCTTGTTTCACTTTTTATTTCATGTGGTAAGCTGTTAAAGAAATTTAGGCCTGCATACATTAATGAATTTCTGGTACTGCTTCTGTTGCATCTATCTGGTCTGAAGTCTTGAATATTCCTTAAGTTGTACGGTTGCAATTCCAAAACCAATGCGATGTTGTCTTCTAGATATGATGGCATCATTCCATTCTTCATTTTAAAAATAAATATCATTGCTGAGTAGGTAATGTTCTGCTCCACATTCGTCCATTTAAGTGCTTCAAGCATATGTTGTATATGTAGGTGTATATCTGCTGCATTTAAGTATACATCTCATCGCTTTGTTTTGCAATAACTGTAATCGATGTTTTATTTGGTTTTGACATCCAAATAGTATTGTTGAACAATACAAGAAATGAGGTAGCACTATGGCATTGTACAGCATGATTGCGTTTCCCATATTAAGAACAGATCTTATGCGTTTTGAAAAGCCTACCTTTTTCGAAATTTTGGCGCATTTATATTTGGCATGGTCTTTGAATTTAAGATCAGTGTCTATTATTACCCCAAGATACTTAATGTTTTAAACACATTCAATTTGACAGTCATTTATTAGCACTGAAATAGGATCACATAAATTAAGTTTCATGCACTTTGTTTTATTCACATTTAGACTCAGTTTGTTCGCACTTAGCCACATACCAATATTCTTCAGATCCGCATTTATTTTTCTACACATATCATTTACATTTTTTCCGCAAATATATATTAAAGTGCATCACAGAATTTAAATCTAAATCTAGAAGCTATGCTTATCACAGGAGGTACATATTGCACAAAAGGAATAGATTCATTTATATCACAAACGCTTTCTACAAAGTAGTTATTAAATTTATTGGCTATTTTTACTGGGTCTTTTACTATATCACTTCCAAACTGTACGCTCGGGTACGTTTTCTCGTTGTCTTCCTTTAAAATGAATGTTTTTAACATTTTCCATATTCCTTTTTGATCACCCGCTCTGCTTTCGATTTGTCCATAAATGTATACATTTTTCGCTTCTTTAATTTTTTGTTTGTAGGCTCTGCATAAAAGTTTGTATCTCGTCCAGCTATCATCTGTACCAGTTAGCGATGCGATTCTGTATGCTCCTGTTTTTTTCCAATTTTAGATCATTCAATTCTGCCGTAAACTATTTACACTCGCCTTCCCTTTTTATGAATTTTTCAACTGTCATTTTATCAATACAACTCTTTATTTTAATGTCAAACATTTGAAAAAGTTCTTCACTATTATTAATATAAAATAAATTTGAAAATCCAACTTGTTCTAATGCACTGTCAAAAGTTTCTTTAGAATATTTAAACACTTTGCACTTTTTTCTTTGGGGCTCCATAGGTTTAATATTGTTTATTTCGATTTTAATTGTTTCATGGTCTGATATTTTACAGTTACAGTCAGTTTTTACCTTTATTCTATTGCACAAACTAATTTCCGTTAAAACATAATCTATAAGCGTTTTTGAGGTTTCTGTTATTCTTGTTGGTTCATTTACTATTTGACATAGTCCTTGGTCTGTTACAATGTCATCCATTTTAGATTTATTATAATCTTCCACTAAATAGTCTATATTAAAATCTCCCATAATAATACAATTTCTATCACTTTCAAAACACTGCGCATACCAATTTGAATAGGCTTCTAAAAATTCATTCACTGTAGAGCTTTTAGACCTGTATACTACCCCAATTGACCATTTTTCATTTTGAATAGAAATTTTAACTTTTAAGAACCATGTGACATATTCAAGTTTACTTACATTTTTAATTGAGTATTCTATACCTTTTCTTATGTACATACTCACTTCACCGGTATGCCTTGATATTGATGTGCATATGATGTGCGTATATCCATTAATTTGTGTCTTTGTACTTTTTACAATGCTTTTCTAGCGTTCACCTGGTCAGTTCTCTTGTTCCAGACTACCGCTTCATAGGTAAGGATCGGTCTTACCATCATTAGGTACATCCACCGAATAATGCTCGGTTTACAACCCCATGATTTCCCTGCTATACTTTTGCATATCATTAGGGTTTTCTTAGCCTTTTCAGTTGCTGCTTTTACTTGCTTTTTCCACAGGAGTTTACTACCTAGAATCACGCCTAGATACTTAACCTCTGTTGTGGGTACTATGGTTACTCCGTCCAGTGTAACGTCTTTCATCAGTGGTAAGAGTCTTCTTCTGGTGAATGGTATAATTGTAGTTTTTGCGGGGTTGATGTTCATCATATAGATGTGCACCACTTTTTCGTGATTACCAGACCTCTTTGTATTATATCGCATAGGGTATCTTCACATTTCCCACAGGCTAATAATGTGATGTCATCCGCATAGCCACTGCATCTTATGCCTTGCATGGTAAGTTTTTCTAATAGTTCATCTACTACTGGACTCCAAAGTAGAGGTGATAAGACCCTCCTTGTGGAAAGCCTCTCGTAGTGATGGTTCTCTAAATTGTTTGGCTAGAGTGTGTTTCTGCCGTTCTTCTACTAAGCATTGCACTAACCCACTTTATTATTGTAATCGGAGTGTCCTTCCTCTGAAGTGCTTTGTTAACCGCCTCGTGTGAGGTATTATCAAAGGCACCCTCAAGATCCAAGAAACAGCTGATCGCTGTTTCCTTTGAGTCGATTACTTTTTAGATAGTGGTTGAGAGATGGTATAGGGCAGTTTCCGTATATCTACCTGCTCTGTATGCATGCTGTCTAGTGTTTAGTGGATTGCTCACTACAATTTCTGAGCTTAAGAAGTTATTGATCACCTTCTCCATGGTTTTCAGCACAAAGGATGTTAAGCTTATTGGCCTGAAAGATTTAGGATGAGTTGTGTCTTTCTTACCCGTTTTTGGTATAAACATAATTTTTGCTCGCGTCCATGGACTAGGTATGTACCCTAGAGCTAGACTGCTTCTGATAATTTTGAGCAAGTGTAGTAAAATCACTTCTTTTCCCATTTGTAGTAGTGCTGGAAAGATCCCATCTACCCCTGGAGTTTTGAAGGGTTGAAAGGTACCTAATGCCCATTCTAGCCTTTTCTTCGAGCAAACTATCGTTGCTATCTTCCAGTATTGCTTATCAGTACTGTACACAGGTGTAGGTCTCTCATGTCCTGTTGTTAGTATGCTTCCAGAGAAGTGAGTGTAATAAATACTCGGACAATTGATTGTTCGGGTTTTAATTCTCTTTATTAAATTCTAATTGATAACTTTAATTAATATAATGCCGAACAAGAAACCAACCGATCACCCACGATGTCTGACAAGAAGTGGCAGCCGTTGTCGTGCTGCCCGCGATGTGCGATGGAAAAAAGCCGCTATGAAAAAGTGTGGTGTTACAATGTTACGTTATTTAACATGCGATGCTTAGCTGTTGCTTTGTATCGGAGTTGCAGTGGCGAGACGATGATTTCTTGTGTGTGTATGTACAAACGAAAGTACTGTACAGGTTGTGTCAGTACATAACACTGATGGTCAATACATAACACTCCTTAACGCCTAATCAATTCCATAGAATTGGACCGCTCTCCGCTCTCGACCTGACCTTCGAAGTGTTCGTTGTTCTTGCTGAGAATTTTGTACTGGGGATCTTACGCATGGGGAATTCGTATTTTCTTGTGGTTCAGCTGTGATATTTTGTTCATAAGTATACTTCTGACGTTGCCTTAATTGATCCGCGTGTCGTTTAATAATATGCCCACCTTCCAGGAGAACCTTGTATGATAACGGGCCTGTCTGAGCTTTGATTATACCAGCGATCCATTTGGGTCCTCGCGAATAGTTTCTTGTCCAAATTAAATCGTTGACATCAAACTGCTTCTGGATATCATCTTGCGTGTCACTAGCAAATGTTGGGGTTTTTATCTTTAAGGAAATTTCGTTAGGGTGTATTTTGTCGAAAATTGTTTTGATTTGGCGATTGTACATTAAATCGGATGGAGATCGTTCTGTTGTGGCGGATGGTGTAATATGTTGGCTCAACAGGAAACGTGACAGCTTTAGTTGAATGTCTAAGTTATCAGGCATCTTTTTTAAAAATCCTTTGCAGTCTGCACCATTCGTTCCGCTTGTCCATTTGAGGATGGATGGAATGGGGCAATTCGTATGTGCCGAATGAGGTTGTTGCTACAAAAATCTTGAAAGTCTTTAGACGTGAAAGCCGTCCCATTGTCAGAGACTATGCTATCTGGCAGGTGCGTTGCAAAAAGCATGCGAAGAATTCTACAAGCACACTTAGAAGAGGTTGTACTTACGTGATGAACTTCGAGCCATTTAGAGTAAGAGTCGACAACCAGGAAGAATATTTTTCCTTGAAAAGGCCCGGCAAAGTCAACATGAAGTCTAGACCAAGGGTTTTCTGTCGTCTCCCAAGGAATAGTTCTTTGTGGTTGTTCCTCAGGTCTAGACTGTTGACATGCTTCACACATCTTTATCATGCGCTCACAGTCCTCGCCGATGTTGGGCCACCAAACATAGCTGCGGGCCAATGCTTTCATTCGCACAATGCCTGGGTGTCCTGCATGAAGCGCTGCAAGTATTGTCTTTTGTCAATATCCTTGAGGGTTGAAATTCAGGGTTGAAATTTCATTTCGTTTCTGAAAAACGCTCGAAATCTCTCTTCTGTTGGCTGTTTAACAGGCCATCCCCTTAACGCCCAGCTGAGAACTAGGGAAAATGTTGAATCTTTTGACGTCATCTTGGCTATCTCGTCGGGGGTAAGAACAGGATTTGTCAGTGTTTCCAGCATTAAGACTTCTTCGCTTTCATCAGTCTCTTGACGGTCGTTCTGTAATGGGAAACGGCTAAGAAAATCAGCATTACCCATTTTAGTTCCGCTCCGATGCACGATTTCGTAATCGTACGCGTTGAGAAAAATTCGTCGTCTTAGCATCTGAGTCGACAAAACGTTTGGAGTCTGTTTGTTAGGGTTGAATATTCCTAATAAAGGCCGATGGTCTGTGATTATAGTGAATCGCCTTCCGTATAAAAATTCATGGAATTTTTTTATACCAGCAATGATGGCGACGCTTTCACGATCTATTTGTGAGTAGTTCCTCTCGGCTTTCGTTAAGGTTCTTGAGTAGAAGGATATTGGCCTTTCTGATCCATCCTCAAACAAATGGCATAAGACGATGCCTACTCCGTAAGGTGAAGCGTCACAAACGATGCGTAGTGGAAACTTGTGGTTATAGTGGGCGAGCAGTCGGTCTGATGAAATGAGGTCTTTCAACTTGTTGAATGAGGTGTTGTGAAGCTCGGACCATTCCCATTTCTTATTCTTGTCGAGCAGGCGGTGAAGAGGTTCTGCGATTGTTGCTTTCTGTGGAAGAAAAGAATGGTAAAAATTCAGGATCCCAAGAAACGCTTGAAGCTGTTTCTTGTCGCTTGGTGCCGATGCTTCCTTTATTGCCCTAATTTTGTCGGCCTTAGGACGGATTCCGAGTGAGTCGATTTTGAACCCTAAGAATTCAACGGATTTAAGACCAAATTGGCATTTTGCGAGGCGCAGTCGCAAACCCAGCTTCTTGAATCTAAGGAAAACTTCGTTTAATCGTTCCGATAACTGTTTTGAGTCGTGGCCGGTTATGACGATGTCGTCAAAGTATGGTAGTACCCCCTCGATGCCCCGGAGTGTGTTTTCGATGAACGTCTGGAAAATTCCCGGTGCTGAGCTTACTCCAAACTGAAGTCTATTCACACGATACGCTCCTAGTTGGGTGACGATGGTTTTATACTTCGAAGATTTGTCGTCAACCTTAAGTTGTGTGTAGGCTTGATTTAAGTCTAACTTGACAAACACGACACCTTCTTGAATTGACGCCAGCAGTGTACTAATGGGCGGAATCTGCATGCAGTGTGGCCTTATAGCTTTGTTGAGTGTGGACTTATAGTCCCCGCAAATTCGTATGGAGCCGTCTGATTTAACGACAGGAACAATAGGCGTGGCCCAATCGGAGTACTCAACTGGCACCAAAACACCTTCCTGCTGTAAGCGATGAATCTCTGCCTCTACCTTAGTTTTAAGTGCAAGAGGCACACGGCGTGGCGGTAGTCGTACTGGAGGCACCTGTTGATCTATTTCCAATGAAATGGGAGGGCCTGTGTAACACCCTAGCTCGTCAGTAAATAAATCTTTAAATTTTGCAACGGTATCCTTAATAATGGTGTCTTCTGATATTCTGTTGACACCTTGCAGGCTTATATCCAATGGTGCAAACCAATTGCAACCTAACACACTGGGTTTGTTGCCATCTACGACAACAAGTGGAAGATCTGACACAGATTTTTTATTGTACACGATGTCTACATCAATAACACCGATAACTGGAATATGGTTATGTTGGAAGTCCACTAGCTTTAGGTCCCAGTTACTAAAATGAGGTTGCTTATCCGGCCAAATTTTGTTAAACGTTGATGTGGAGATAATTGTAAAACTGGAGCCCGAGTCCACTTCAAAACTGTATTATCCGTTGTTAACGCCGATGGTTACCCTTTTCTTTAAATCGGTTAACGGATTGATGTGGTTAACTGTTGATTCTGTAGATTTGGTTTTGAATATTGACTTCTGTTTCTTGCTTTGTTGGACGATGTAGGTTTTTTAGATCGGCAAACGCGTTGTATGTGCCCTGTTTTTCCGCAACTTGAGCAGGTGGCATCACGAAAAGGACAGCTGATTCTGACATGTGGAGCACCGCAACCATTGCAATTTGGTACTGTTGTCTTTGTGTTCTGCTGTGCGCGCGACTTTGGTTTGCCTATGAACTGTACGGATTGATCTGGATGGCGAATTTCGTGAAGATTTCTTAAGGCTGTCTCCGCTGACGATGCTTTCTTGATGACCTTTTCGAGGTCGAGTTTGTCGTCTGCAAGAAGTCTGCGCTGCAATGCTTCATCTCGCAGGCCACAAACAATTCTGTCTCGAAGCATTAGGTCCAGAGCAACTCCAAAATTGCAGTCGATTGCCAGTTTCCGCAGCTCCGCAACATATGAGGCAAAATATTCGTCAGGTTGTTGGTCCCTTTTAAAGAACTTGTAGAAGGCGGCGATTTCCGACGGAATGGGAGAAAAATGTTTTTTAAGAATTATCTCTATTTCACTAAGAGGTAAGGTGCTTACCTCTTTTGGGGCTGCCAATGAACACAGGAGGTCATATAACTGTGACCCGCAAACGGTTAAGAAAACTGCTCGTTGTCTTCCATCGCCCTGTATTTCATTGGCAAGCAGGAACAATTTAAATCTTTGGTAGTAAGAATTCCATTTTTCAGGTTGGGAAATATTAAATTGTTCAAAAGTTGATGTGATAGGAGTGGTTGTCATTGTCACGGGTTTCTTATCCTCTTCACTATTACTGGTGACTATTAGAGAAAAAATGATTCGATTTTCGCTTTTTCAATAAATAGCGACTACCGGCTGCGCCAATAATAAATACTCGGACAATTGATTGTTCGGGTTTTAATTCTCTTTATTAAATTCTAATTGATAGCTTTTATTAATAAAATGCCGAACAAGAAACCAACCGATCACCCACGATGTCTGACAAGAAGTGGCAGCCGTTGTCGTGCTGCCCGCGATGTGCGATGGAAAAAAGCCGCTATGAAAAAGTTTGGTGTTACTATGTTACGTTATTTAACATGTGATGCTTAGCTGTTGTTATGTATCGGAGTTGCAGTGGCGAGACGATGATTTCTTGTGTGTGTTTGTACAAACGAAAGTACTGTACAGGTTGCGTCAGTACATAACACTGATGGTCAATACATAACAGAGTGTTAAGCAGGAGAAGAGATCTTTGCTCTTCATTTTCTGTGAAGCTGCCGTGTTTCAAGGCCATGGTGGTTTATGACTTTCCCCTTGAAAGGGCCTTATGAAGTCTGCCTGCTGCTGGGGTTGTGGTTATGCTTTCACAGAACGCTACAAAGCTTCTTCTTTTAGCTTTCCTCACTTCCTTACTATAGGCTGTAAGGTCCGCATGGTAAGCATGCCAGTTGTTGTTACTTTTCGCATTGTTAAAGAGTTTTCTTAAGGCCCCGGCCCATAGAACGCGTTGCGCGCGTGCGGCACCGCTTCCAACTGACAGCTCGATTGAATACACACGATCTTATGAGAGGTGACCCATAAGCACCGCGCGCAACGCGCCGAACGCGCCGAGTAGCCCAACTTTCTACTTTGCCGCGGCTCTCACGCGGTGACAGAAGAGAGACATGCGCAGTCACAACCCATTTGAAGTTTTCTCTTATATGGAAAAAGTGACAATGGGCGCGTTCAAGAACCTATCGGATAGCCTATCTCGGATAGCCGTATCTTAGATACCTTTTTGAACGATCGACAACAGACAACAGCTGTGAAATATTAAAATTCGACTTTTGAAAACAGAAAAACATTCAAAATATCATTGCTAGACGATTATAACTTATTTTTTTTCGATTTCCCACACGTAAACAACAACAACAAGCTATCTGGATACGATTCTTGAACGCCCCCATTTTGACTAAATTTATCTGTCAAAACACCGCAACGGATTCTATGGGTCACCCCTATCAGTTGCGCGCGGCAAAACCCACCGCATCAGTTGCCGCGCCGCTTCTACCGCACGCAACGCGTTCTATGGGTCGGGGCCTTTACTCTCTTCCTTTGCGCTTCTAGTTTTTGTTCCACCACGGGCATCTGTTTTTTTTGCGGAGCCTAAGGGGCAGCTTGATTCATATGCTGTATTGAGCCTGCTTACCGCATTTTTAAGCTCAAGACGACTTTTAGGTCCCCTGTTAGTGGTTATATTTCCTATATTGTGTGTGAGATTATCTCTGTAAAGATCCCAGTTGGTTCTTTTTGGATTTCTCCTAGGAGTATTTCCACATAGGATTCCATCTAGAACAAATTCAATTATCCTGTGATCTGATAGAGAGGGCTCATTCGAGACCTTCCAGTTAGTGATACAGTTTTTCAAGACTGTATAACCAAAAGTAATGTCTAGTACTTCTTCCCTATGTCTAGTAACAAAGGTAGGAGTGTTCTCTATATTGTAAATTTCTAGGCATTTTTCTAAAAAGAATTCTAAAAGGTACTCACACCTTTGGCTTGTGTCTGTGCTACCCCAGATGCTGTTGTGTGCGTTTGCGTCGCAGCCTACCAGTATTGGTAGCTTCTCTTTCGGCAGTTATCTACCAGATTCTTTACCTCAGAGGGAGGGATGCTCGCTTCATCTCCCGGGAAGTACCCTGATGCGATTACCATCCACCTGGTTTGGCCTTCGATGTTAATTGAGGCCTGAATCGCAACCAAGTCTCTCGTCATGAACTCTGAAAGGCAAAAATGATTAATATCGTTTCTTACTATGATTGCTGTTCTAGGAGAATTTGACTCTTTATCCCATATTACCTTCGTGTTTCTAATGGATAAGACTTTAATTTGCCTCCCAAAAGTCCAGGCTTCTTGGATCAGTGCTGGTCCAATGCCTTCTCTTGTTATTTTCCTCGCTAAGACAGCTGAGGCGGCTATGGCGTGATGTAGATTTATGTGGACTAGCTTGGTACTGATCCCGCGAACCTCCATTAGATTCCTTCTTCGTCGGGGGTTTCTGCCCCCGGACCTGTTAACAGGTCATTTTCCTCCTCTATCGTGAGGGGAACTTCTTCTTCTTCCTCTGCAATGTCCATCATGACCGTTGGTAGTGGTGATGGTTTTGGAGCTGGGATGGGGGTAGGTAGTGGGCTGGGTGGTATGATAAGGGATTGGGATAAGGCTGGGATGGGGGTAGGTAGTGGACTGGGTGGTAGGATAAGGGATTGGGATAGAACTGGGGTGGATTTTACTTTGAGATGTTTCGGTGGTAACACCTGTTTCTCCTGCAATGGGATGAGAGTGGGTGTATTGAGGATTGAGGAAGGTGGCAGAGCACTTACTGGATTGGTAACAGTAGGCGGCCTGCCCTCTTCTTTTTTCCAGGCCATGCACCTGAACCTTGCCAAATCTGTAGTAGATGCTGGTACTGTTTTTGGCAATCACCTCCACAGACTTTTCTTGACAGATCCCACGTCTGCTGACGAATCGTGTGAAAGCGTCCAAAAATGCCTGTGATGAGAGGTCTTCTATAGCTTCGATATGCACCGCTTTGGTAGCCATACATATGAATATGGCTATGTAGCCCTTGACAGTTGTCCTCGATCGCTTCGTTCCAACGCGAAGAGTGAAGGGGCCACAGTTGTTTCGCAAGGACACTAGCTTAAAAGTTTATTTTTAGGTTTCAACCGCAGTCATTAGTCGCGTTTTATCTACCTATCGTTTACCGGCGGGATCTTTGATCAATGCAATCAACTCTTAATTGTCTTTAACTTTATCTTTGATCAATACAATCAACTCTTAATTGTCTTTAACCTTATTTGCTTTAATTTTTTGCAAGAAAAAGAAAGAACTAAATTGACTAAAGCCTATAGATAATCAATCGAATAAAAGGAAAAAACCTTCTCTTTTTAATTCAGGTTTCTTTAATTTTATGATCTTATGATCTCGATTAATAATGCGCAAGTGAGTCTACATTTCCAATCCACATCTATATAACACCTCGGTATCCGCTTACAGCTGTTCATCCGTTGGTACCTCTATAGGACGTTGACTTGTATAGGATTTTCGTCGGCGACCAACAGCTTTCCCCTTCACTGCCTCCTCCTTCCTTTCCTCTTTGCTCTCCAAGCATCACTTTCCTCATCAAAAAGAAAGTAAAGAAAACATCGCATGTAGGAGGTGTCAAAGCGATGTTTTGGGACCTCCCAAAGTCTCCTCCCATTTTCTCTTTGTTTTGAGAGAGATGTTACCAATTGTGGTAATATAGTGCAGTTGTTTTGCCGTCGGTTGTTTTTTGCGATGGGCATTGCAAGTGCCGTCGGCACTTGTATTTTATGGATGTGGAGCTGTCCAAATCCATTGTTTTTTTTTTGCATGTTGCGTTGCAACATCCTGCCGGGCCATCGAAAAGGAAACTTCATCATCGAAACCCATGCTCCATATATCCGAACAGGTTAAGGTTAAAGCGTCCTGGGTTATAAGAAGCCGGTACCTCACCGGTGATGTTTAATGTGAGGTGATGTAGGTCATGAAAAATAGAAAAAAAATAGTGTGGTGAATGGTGTGTGGCAATAATAGGTTATGGATTATAATATAAATTAGATGATATAGATATTAAATGCATTGTAAATTAAGTATAGGTATAATTTAAATTTTATAAAGCTAAGACGCGGATATGGTTTTAACGTATGTGTGTGTCGCTTTCGCTTGGTAACGTTGAGTCGTTCAGCATAGGTAGAAAACAAAGTTTTGTTATAGGGCGTTTATACGAACTACTGGCGGTTTTAACTGTGACAACCCGAACTTTGCCATCAGCTCCAGGATGCATTTCGGTGATTCTTCCGATTCGCCAAAGAGTGGGGGGTGTTTGTTGATCAGGTAGGAGCACTAGATGTCCAACTTTGAGTTCTAAATTTGGCGATTGCCATTTTGCCGATGTTGTAGTCGAACCAAATATTAAGATGTCCATTTTTTCCATATGCCTTGTTGAATCTTTTGCATTAGTTGCCATCTATCTAAATAATTATCTTTACATTTGTTAAATCTTTTTCCGGAACTGTGTTTAGCGAGGACCCAATTAAAAAATGTCCTGGCGTTTGGATCTTCAGTGACAGGGCAAAGTGGCCGTGAATTGAGACAAGCTTCTACTTGGGTTAGTATCGTCGCGTATTCCTCAAAAGTGAGCGTGTAATGTCCAGTTTTCCGCTTCAAATGATACTTCATGGACTTTACACCTGCCTCCCAAAGTCCACCGAAATGCGGAGCGGCAGGACGGTTGAAATGCCATTTGGTACCATTAGCTTGCATTAGTTGCGCAATGTCTTCGTTCCATTGTTTTGACATATGTGACCTTTCTGTTTCCAGAACCGTTGCGGCTCCTTTAAAATTAGTTCCACAATCGCTGTATAGGTTGGTTCATATTCTGCGACGAGCCGTGAAACGTTTAAAAGCGGCGAGAAATGCTGGTGTCGTGTAATCACTCACAAGCTCGAAATGTACTGCCTTAGTACAAAAACATATAAAATTTATGTTTTAGGCATTTATGAATGCATTTTTTGACTGTTGATTTAAGATGTAAAATCCAGTTTTCAGAACGAAGTGTGGCCATCATTAATTGCTGACCTCCATGAAGTAACTTCATGTGGGTTTCATGAATAATTAGCGTAGTAAGAAGACTTTGCGATGATAAAATAATTGGGTGTCGCTGTGAATAGGGCAATTCCGCATTTTCCAAGCGCCCTCCAACTCGAAGAACACCTTTCTCGTCCAGAAATGGCGACAGCCGTGCTAGGCTGCTCCTTTTTGACACGGTTTCACCTTTTGTGAGCCGTGAAATTTCTTCAGCAAAAAACTCTTCCTGGGCACAAGCAACCAATCGCGTTCGAGCTGAAGATATTTCGTCTACTGAAAGTGATCCAGTTACGCGGGTCGATAAATTCTGTGACTTAAATTTTAAATTTGTAAAAAACCGACGCCAGTACGCCGCAATCTTAAAAAGACGATTTAATGATGAAAAACGTTTAAAAAGCAGTTCATTTGTTTCGAAACACATGAAGTGAACGCAGAGCTGAAAAATATTTACAATGGGGTGGCCAGACGCGATCAACTCACCTTTTGCTTTTGGTTTCTCTGACGCTTTTGTCTCGAGGTCGGTAGATTTTATGTCAAGTGAAATATAGCGGTTCTCATCAAATTCTTGAAAAAATTCAGGCCCGTGCCACCATTGGTGGTTTTTGACGAGTTCATTGGGAGAGGCTCCTCTGGATGCAATGTCAGCAGGATTTTCCTTGGATGGAACGTAGTTCCAAACTTGAGGGTCGATGAGTTCTTGAATTTCTGCCACTCTGATAGCAATGAATGTTGTTCTTATGTAAGGTGCACTTTTGATCCAAGCCAGCGTAATTTGAGAATCACACCAGGTAAATATTTTTGATGTTTGGAGATCCATCGTCTTTACAATATGTGTTATTAGCTGTGCTAATAGCAATGCTCCACAAAGTTCCAACCTAGCTATGGACTTGCTTTTCAGTGGTGCTACTCTAGTTTTGGCAGCGATAAGGTTCGTAAAGGTTTGATTTCCATTGATTATTCGAAGGTAGCTTGCTGCAGCATATGCTTTTTCCGAGGCATCGCAGAATCCATGGACTTCAACCATTGAAGTTTTGGTAAAATTAATCCAGCGTGGAATCTCTATGGCCTTCAACATGTTGAGTTCCACCTTTAGTTTGTTCCACGTAGAAACAATTGTTGCTGGGAGCTCAGAATCCCAAGTATGTTCTTCTTTCCATATCTCTTGCATCAATATCTTGCCGACGATGACACATGGTGCTATCCATCCAATTGGATCGTAAAGACGCGCAAGGTCTGACAGGATAATTCGCTTGGTCGTTTTCTTATTCTCTTGAAGATCTATTTTGAACGTAAGAATATCTTTCGCAGGATGCCATTGTATTCCAAGAGCCTTTATTGTATCTTCTTCGTTAAAGGAGAGTGGAGTTTGGATTTCTCTATCCTTCTCTGGAACAGATGTCAGTAGCCTTTCACTGTTGCTGACCCATTTTCGAATAGGAAATCCTCCTCGCGCCAATATTAATATGAGTTGAGACTGCATGACCAAGTCCTCGGCTACTGAGTCTGCCCCATGAATAACATCGTCCACATAGAAGTTTTTTAAAGCCATTGTAGACGCGATAGGGTAGTCATCTCGTTCATCTGCAGCCAGTTGTTGAAGCGTGCGAATCGCTAAGTAAGGTGCAGAAGCTGTACCGAATGTGACCGTATTGAGGCGGTATATATTCACTTCCTCCCCTTCTCTATCACGCCATAAAATAAGTTGGTAGAAAGAGTCAGCATGCGGAACCCAAATTTGCCCATACATTTTGTTGATGTCGGCATTGAATGCAATTTTATGTTTTTTGAAGCGAGCTATATGGTCAAAGATGTCATCCTGCAATCTCGGGCCAACATGAAGATGATCATTGAGATATGTTCCATCTGATGTCTTGCATGAGGCGTCAAAAACTATACGTAATTTCATAGTTGAGCTAGATTCTTTTATCACTGCGTGGTGGGGAAGAAAATAATGAGGCGCCGATAATTCAGTAGCTTCCACTTCAATCATGTGGCCAAGGTCCTTATATTCATCGAATACTTTCTTATATTCTTCAAAGAAACACGAATTGGTTTTGAATTTTTTCTCCAATTGTAAAAATCGAACAAGTGCTGACCTTAGTGACCAACCTAACAAGGGGGGTACTTCTTCTTTAAAAGGAAGTTTGACGACATATTTTCCATCTAATTGGCGGTGATGAGTTCGACAAAAAAGTGTTTCACACTGATCTTCTTCTGGAGAGAGTAGCTTCCGATTTGGAATTTGTTCAAGTTCCCAAAACTTGACTAATAAAGTGTCCAACGGCTGAATATCGATTTTCAGATGGAGTGATGTTATCGTTGGCGTGTTATTTAATGAGATCCCTCCAGACAGGACCCATCCTAATTCCGTCCGCTGCGCAATAGGGGAACCCTGTGGTCCTTTAATGAGACCATCAAGGATAATGTAAGGATAAACATCACTGCCCAGTAAAATGTCGATTTTATTTTGTTTGTTGAAGTATGGGTCGGCAAGTGCGAGATTGTGAAGATGAGTCCAGTTAGACTTTGAAATATTTTGCGTAGGGAGCAGTGCTGTTAGTTTGGGAAGAACTAAAGCGTTAAGCTGTAAGCTAAAGTTTTCATTTACCCGCGATAAAATCGTAAGGATAACCTTACAATTGGAGGTGCTTGTAGTGGTATCTCCGACTCCAATAATGTTAGTCCAACTCCTTTCCTTCTTTAGATTTAAAAGCTGAACGGCAGATTCAGTTATAAAAGAAGCCTCTGATCCTGGGTCCAATAGCGCTCGAAGCAGCAACGGTTGGCCTGTAGGTGTCATAACCTTAATAATGGCCGTAGCCAGAAGAACCACTGATTGAGTGTTTTCGGCTATGAACGCATTGTACGTTGAAGCGTTTTTGACAGAGGACGAAGGACTCTCTAGCAATCCCGATTGGGATGTATTAGTGGAAGAGCACACTGGCTGGGTAGGTTGTAAAATAGCTCCCGTTGGAGCGTATTCATTTGCAAGCATTGCATTAACTGGCTCTGCTAAGTGCAGTAATGAATGATGCTTTCTTTGGCACGTTGAGCATGTGAAAGTGCTTGTGCAGTGTTGTGTTGCATGTGTACTGGAGAGACAGTTTAAACACAATTTTTTCTTCTTAGCAACTTCAAGTCTTTTTTGACTATTTAATGCCTTAAACTTGAAGCAATTTCGAATCGAATGCAGACCTTGACAAAGTGAACATTTGTTCGCAATTGTTGAATTGTGCGTACGAATTGATGTCGATTTAGATTTTGGTTTTTGTGGAGTAAACCCTGATGAGGATTGTCCAAGGATATCTAAGGTTCGCGATCTCATGAGAATAAAATCCTCTAATACACTCTATTTCGGATAATCCACATGAGTTGAAATATGTGTTTCCCAAAGCCCTCGTGTCGTAAAAGGCAATTTTTGGACTGTATGGAAAATAAGAACGTCTTCCCAGGATTCTACAGGTACTCCAAGATTTCTCAGAGATTGCTTAGATTCATTTGTTGTCTCTTACAACAATTTGAGATCTTTTGATGATTCTTTTTCAATTTTAGGTTGATCAAAAAGGAGTTTAAATTGATTATCCTTTAATAATCTAACATTTTGAAACCTTTTTGTAAGGATCGCCCATGCGGCTTCAAAATTCGTATCTGTATTTCGCAGCATTCTCGCTGCTTCACCGGTTAAATTACTTTTTAAATAATAAATTACTTTTTAAATAATGCAATTTGTGAGCATCGGAAATTGACGTGTTTCTATTGACCAAGCCTTCAAACAAACCCTTAAATTCTGGCCACATTTTCAATGATCCATCAAAAGTAGGAATTTTGATATGAGGAAGCTTTAATTCTATCGATGGTGCGTTTGAACCACTTAAAGACTTGTTGAAACTAGTCTGGGTATCGATAATCGTAAGACGTTGTTTTAACTCAGATGAATAATTAAAAAATACCTCTTTTAATTTGTGAAACGTAAGAGCTTCCACATATTTTACCTTGGATTCTTCTGTAGGAGCTTCAACAATTTTCTGATGTAACGACTTAGCCTCTTCAAAAGACGATTATTGTTCCGATAAACGCGCTTCGTTCATATGAACCGTTTTTTTTGTTGTCTCTAAGCAAACATATGCCCTATAGTCGGCATCTATATCTTGTGCAATTGTTTGAATTGCATCGATATAATTTATCGATGGCCCCATCTAAAACTATACCAAGTGCACAAATGTCATTTTTCAGGAGAGACGTTCAAAGTTTTTTGGGTATAACTTTTTTTTTACTGAATATATTTCTAAGCTTGATATATCAATGATTTTGTAATTTTTATATTTTATTTTTAAATAAAACCCCGAATCTGTTTAAATGCGTTGTCTTCGGTAGATCTCACTTGGCATATTAATTGGTGTATATCTCTTACTTTGAGAGATTCTATGTAATGTTAGTATCTTACTGCACGGAAATAAGATATTTGAAATCTATTTTATGTTGACTAAGTATTAGAGTGGATGCAGCATTTTAAAAACTCAGTGCCCTAAGTGCTACTTAGAATTGTTTATTTCGCATCTAATGCATTTTCAATGCATATTAGAATATTCTTAATAATATAAAAAAATCGATTAAAGATCAACTTTATTGTATAAAACAAAAAAAAAAAGAAGAAATATGAAATTCACATTTATAAATAAAATATAGTTGTTGATTTAGTCATCATTTTCGGTATCTGATGGAGCTCGAACAGAGGATGCAGTTGTTAATGTCCTGTAGAACTCCTGATAAATTAAAGGAATAAGATTCTGATCGCAAAGCCAAATTAGGTCCAAATATTTTTCAGCAGAAACGGCAATTGGTTCTTTGTAAACTCGTTCAAACACTTCCTGCGGAACCTTTTTTGTTCGGTTCTTGTTTCCTTTCTTTGCTTTTGCACAATTTAATTCTATTACTTTGAATTTATCCTCAAAAAAGTACTTGTATTTCATTTCATAATGTTTATTAGCATTGAAATATACTTCACGAATTTTGCTTATTGTCAGTTTCTCGTTTTCGGTATTTTTTAGCCAATTAAGAGAGTTTGAAAAAGTTTTAAAATCTTTGAAATCATCTTGTGTCATTTCTAATACTTTATATCCCGGTTTTTTGGCTTTTGCATGCCTTATAATTGAATACCATTGGATTGGTGTGTATACTATTTTGTTTTTCTGACTTTTTTCAATTAAGGCATGTACACTATCGCCTTCGTTTTGGGTATGGCCTTTCTCTAAAAATCTATGAGTAATGTTAATCTTAAATTTTTTCCACGCCCACGCAAAAAGCAAAAGTTTTTTTCACTAAGTTACCCGAAAAGTCTAACTCTTCACATAATTCAAGGGCATTTGGAGATGCAGAAATAGTCCCAACATCTAATTTGATAAAATAATTAAATATTTGAAGACATTGTCTTTTGAAAAATAGTTTACTAACTTGTGTCCATTGCATTGATTAGTTGGAAATCATCGATTTCGTTCTCAGGAGAGCTCATAGTTTCATCTGAGTAGAAATTTATTATCAGCACTGTTTTTCAATATTTTACTTTTCTACTTACTCAGATTATTAGATTTCCTTGCAAGATCAAGCATTTTCCTTGCCCTAGATGCCATAATTTAATATTTTTCAATATAACTTTATCACTCACTTATGTCTCAAACAAGAATGAACCAAGAACCTCCAAACATAAGCATTGTAACGGTACTTGGAATATGACATGAGACAAAAAGAAACAGTATGAATCATACTAACGTCCATTTAGGTATTATCTTCGATCTCTTTTGTACACACAAAAGAATACCAGGTGTCACTTGAGGGAATTTCACTTTCGAGAATTCCATGCAAAACAATACTATGTAAAGATAGTACAAAATAAACAAATGAAAATATCCGAAATAAAAATACTAAGAGCAGTTAAAATGATTATGCTTGGAAAAAGTATTAAAAATTGGTGGTATACCAAGTCTTATTTTGGCTGTAATTGCAAGGTTCTTTGTCGGATTTGAATGAAAAAAATATGGAAAATAAAAGTTGATACGGCGGTTTTTATGGGATAAATAACTCAAAACTATACTATGTTGACTTAGTATAGTTTTGCATGGGGCCATCGTTATAACCTTTCCCTTGCTCATTTTGATAATCAATAAGGATATACAAATAAACCGAGAACACACTACACACGAATGTATTTAAATCACCAAGGATCAACAATTTAAGCTATTACTTATTATAAAAAAAAAATGCCACACACCTGTTTTTTAAAGCGTTGCTCCCTCGTTGTACAGCTTCTCCAGATTCTAATCCTCACAGCAAGTAGAAGTAATCGTTCTTTTTTCCAACAAGAAAATGTCTTTCATCCAGCACATTAACGCGATTGTTCTTTTGTTTGATTAGCAAACCACGATTCACACGAAATTGTCAATTCGCACTTCAGTTTTTAGAAAATGGAATTTAATTTTTAAGTTTTTCACACTGTTGCACTTTTTCTTCTTATTCTTCCTTCCAAGGGTATGTTTTCAACAATAATATTTAATAAAGAAAAGGTAAGTTAAATTTAGGATGATTTCGATACTTAAACACCGCGAACAAAAACTAGAAAATTTATAGAACAAATTTGAACGAAGTGCACCGGTTAAAAGAAGCGAATGAAATGAAATGGCTGAATGAAGGGTTAATAGAAAAAAAGAGTGCAACACACAGCATATATGTTGATGCTGTCAGCCACGGCTACTCAGCTGGGTGTTGGGTATGTTCGATGATGGTTTGATGTGAAGTTTTTTTATAAGGTAGGTTAGTTAGATTAATTAATAAAAGGGTTTTGATATTAAATAGGTAAGTATTAATTGAGTATTGAGTTCAGTGTTGTTATATAAATAAGGGTGGGCGCCAGAAAATTTTTTTTGTAAAAGGAATTTTCAAACCTTTTGCTGAAAAGGAAGAAGTGGAAAAGCGACCAAAGGAAAAAAAGAACGATAAATGAAAAGGTAAACAACACGATTAGTTTGAATAGGAACGTAATGATTTATTATCTGTTTGTTGGGAAAACCGTAGATAACTTGGATTAAAAACCCAAATCTTTTCGACAAAATAGGTATTACAAGATGGATGATGTAAAAAAAAGGTAAATGAAAGACGTTATACAATGTGTTAAGAAAGTTATGTACAATGGTCTGGAGGACCGCTATGTGACTTTGAAAGGGACAAGTAACGAAGATTGGAACGGTAATGGGAATTTCCCGAAAATTCTCAATATGAGAAGAATTAAATGGGGTTCTAAATCATATATTTTTCTGGTTAATAAAAATAAGGAAAGGGGCCACACGGTTATAAATTTCACCAATCACAAGTTCAAAAAAAAACTATCGCACTCAAAAAAAAAATCACTCTACTTATCTTTCTTTTGGACAAGATGTCCGCCGGCTATTCTCCTCTGTAATTTTCCTCACAAATTACGTCCTGCTGACGTCTTTTTTTTTCTCTGCTCCTTCTTTTTTTCCTTCAAATCCTGTCTTCCTCGTCTCACTATTTTCTTCAATTTTTCACAATTTTCTATTTCTTTTTCTCCGCTAAAAAAAACTTAAACTTGATCTTTGTTCTAAAACTTTTCTAAAACTTTCTCTAATCTCCAAAAACTACTTTGCAGCTTGATAGCTAACCAAGAAGTGTCTCCCACTTCAAGTCTAGCTCCCTGTCTGGACCCAACACCTCACTCATACACACACAAATCCGATCTCTCAACCAATCACGTTTCGTGGGATTCAGTTCCCCGACATCAACCACCAATGGGGTTCTGCCATCGCTGTCGAATACCCAACGAAAGTGCTCGTACTCACTCTCTCAATTCAGCGAGTTCGACAAGTTGTTGGTGTCGTCCAAAACTTGACGATCTCATGGGTGAGTCCAGACCCCAATTACCCAATGTCAAAACCTTTCGAGAAAATTGAAAGTTATTGAACCAAAACCAAGTTTCATCTGGGCATTCTCCCAGTTACTCTAAATCGCGCAAATAGTGAATCGAGGAAGGCACAGTTTCCAAAATACTCTATTTTTAATGTACAATTTTCTGAGAAGAATCATAGCCGGAAGAAATCTTTTATACTCGCGAGCCCTAACTTACGCCGGTGGACCCTTTTGCAGATTTGGGGAAGAGAAGGGAAAACTATTAGCGTTCCAACCTTTGACACTTAATTAAATATTTAGGGTGGGCTTAAGCCTTGATTACATCATGTTAAAAATGCTATGTTTGTGATGTGTACTTTATGTGATGATATTGTATATGGTGTGATGTGTATTGTGTACATGCTGTATATTGTGTGATGTTGTATATTGTGTACATGGTGTCTTCTATTATATGTGATGTTTCTGTATATGTGTGCATCTCACTTTGTGTTTCGAAAATATGGCAATAGCCATAGATAGATGGCTAGAGCATCTACTGGGTTTGTGTATTGGGTCAACAAACTGTTCAGCTCATCCGCTGATAAGGTGTACCTGCTTTTGTTATTTGTTCAAAGCAATGTTCCTTTCACATTGCTAAGAACAAACAACGGAAAAATGGTGGGACGAAGAAATGATGGGGAGGGTTTCGGGACTAAAAGAAGGGAATAAAAACATAAACCAGTTTTTAAGGGAAGATCTTTGTTGCGGTGAAATATTACCGTAACAAACTCCCCCCTTACCTACCAAGAGTTGAAATTGGCTTTACCAAAGAAAAGCCGAAGTAAAAGGATCAGACAAGGTAAGACAACACCAACACAATGAAATCTCTAATGGACAACACAACCATATCTCAATCGCTCTAGGCGAGAGTAAAAGCACATCACAGAGCTTTGGGGCTCTCAGTTTCTCTTAGCGAGCCTATCCTCGGCTACGCGACTAATCTTGGGAATCATCAGGCTCATCGTGGTACGGTTTCAAGTCCTTCACATTCCATGTACCTTTTTCTGTACCATTTTCGTCCATTAGGACATAAGTCCATGGCGAAACTCTTTTTTTGATTTTAAATGGCCCAACAAACTTTGGAGCCAGCTTAGCGGCATAGTAGTTAGCGGCATCAGAAAGGGTGAAATTTCTTCTCCAAACCAACTCGTTTGGGAAGTACCTCACGTCCCTTCTGCGAAGATTATAAATTTTCGTCGACTTCTTGGCTGCTGCTTCTAACTTCCTACCTATTTCTTCCCTAAGCTTTCTAAACCTATTCTCTATTTCGCCCATGTCCCTTTGTCCCCCGGTATCATTATTGGTATTGGTAACAGACTCGTCGGGAGGTGTGGCGCTCGCGAGCCCTGACCCGGAGGTAACCATCGTCCTCCCGAATACAGCATAATAAGGTGATAATCCCAAGACTTCATGTTGGGAAGTGCGGATACTACACGCGACTTTCGCCAACTGAGAGTCCCAAACGCGGTGGTTGTCCGACACATAAGCCCGTAGTGTCGTTTTCAAAATCTGGTTAATCCGTTCTGCCGGATTAGCCTGAGGGTGGTAGTGCGCAGTAAACCTAATTGACGACCTATAACCATCGCATAAAGATTTTAACTCCCTACTCTTAAATTGAGGACCATTATCGCAGACTACTATCTTCGGAACGCCAAATAGCAAAAAGACGTTGTCTTCAAGCTCCTTACACACAGCTTTCGCTGTTGCAGACCTAAGGGGAAATAAAAGGGGAAATTTTGTGAAATAATCCACAACGGTGAGGATATGCATATATCCTTTACTAGACTTAGGTAGCGGACCAACGAGATCCACACAAATCATCTCCCACGGATTGGATACTCCTTTCCTCTCCGTCATTAGACCTGCCGGTTTATCATGAACTGGTTTTACACTTTGACATATTTTACAATTCCTAACGTACTTTGCTATATCTGATCTCATTTTCGGCCAATAATAATTTTCTTCTACCCTAGCAAAAGTCTTCCTAACCCCCATATGTCCTGCTAGCGGATGATCATGACACTTTTCTAAAATATTTTTCCTATCACTCCTACCTACTACAATTTTCCATTCATTATTGTCCCTAACTAAAATATGTTTTGCCCTAACATGTTTAAAAAGTGTTCCGTTTTCGAACCTCCATGATGGAAACGCTAGTGGGTCCTTCTCGATCTGATCGATCATCTTCTTCAGCCAAGGATCTGTGTTGTGTTCCGAAATCCCAGATAAAACCGGTACGCTTCTCGAAAGCATATCTGGAACCACATGATCCTTGCCTTTCCTATGAATTATTTCAAAATCAAACTGTTGCAGACGTACCGCCCACCGCGCCAGTCTACCAACAGGATCTTTCAATTTGCTCAACCAGACCAAGGAATGGTGGTCTGTAATAACCGTGAACCTAACTCCCTCCAAGCAAGGTCTCAGTTTCTCTATGGCCCATAGCACTGCGAAACACTCCTTTTCCGTTGTGGAATAGTTCCTTTCGCATCGGTTGAGGGATCTACTCAGGTAGCAGATCACCTTTTCCCCTTCGTCAGTAGTCTGACTAAGGACAGCTCCAACCCCAAAATCCGAAGCATCCGTCTGAACTACGAATGGCTTCGTAAAATCCGGGCAGGTCAGGATAGGAGCCGCAACCAAACACTCTTTTGCCCTACGAAAACTATCCTCACATTCCTCAGTCCATATAAATTTCCTACTCTTTTTCAATAGCTCATTTAACGGTTTTACCAAACTAGCGAAGTTCGGTATAAATCTCCTATACCAGGAAACCGTTCCTAAAAAGCTCCTAACTTCCCTAACATTTTTGGGTTGTGGGATACCTAACATGCTCTCAACTTTTTCAGGGTCCATGTGCAAACCATTGCGGTCTACAACATAGCCCAAAAATTTTAACGAAGGCCTACAAAAGTGACATTTGTCCCTACCTACTTTCAAACCTGCCTTAATAAGCCTACTAAAAACTTCTCCAAAAATCTCAATATGTTTTTCGAAAGTGTCTGTGACGATGATGATATCATCGAGGTAGACAAAAACGAAGGGTTCTAACTCAGGCCCAAGGACTGTATCTATAAAGCGTTGCCAAGTTGCGGGTGCATTGTGCAACCCGAACGGCATTCTCAAGAAATGAAATAGTCCACGCCCGGGAACTGTAAACGCAGTGAATTTCCTGGACTCCTTTTCCATTGGAATCTGCCAATAAGCAGACTTAATATCCATAGAAGACAGAAATTTCGCGTTGTTTAACCTATCTTAAATAGATGAGATATATGGGAGGGGGTAAGCGTCCCTAGCTGTAACTCCATTGAGTTTCCTATAGTCTACGCAAAACCTATAGGTATCATCCTTTTTCTTCACCATCACAATGGGGGACGCCCAAGGGCTGTCTGATTTTTCGATAACCCCGTCCTTCAACATCTCTTCCAATTCTTTGTCGATGAATTTTTGGATGGCTGGAGAAACAGGATAATACCTCTGCTTAATAGGTTCTGAATCTGTCCTAATTCTGTGTTCCACTAATTGGGTACACCCTAATCCCTCTGGCATCTCACTAAATACCCTATCCAAAAATTTCCCTAACTCCTGGTTTTGTGCCTCTCCTAAATCAGCTAAATGTGTTGCTTCCGAAACTGAAGCTATCTCACCTTTGCTGGAAAAATCCCATTCCCCTGATTTCAAATCCGGGACTATGCCCGAAAGAGCCCAAAAATCTGCTCCTAAAATCAAGAACTGAGGAATGTTCGGAATCACTAAGCAATCTATTAAGATTACTTTTCCCTTGATATTAATAGGGAGTGACACTATACCCTCTACCTCTATACCCTTTCCATCCGCTAGTGTAACTTTTCCTATTTTGGTTTTCCCTAACCTAACACCTAAACTTTTCAAAATTTCCCATCCTTCTCTACAAACTATTGTGCGTGAAGCGCCTGAATCTAAAAGTCCTAACATTCTAACTCCATAAACACTAACTCCTAAATATGGCCTTCTATCCCTACAATTCTCTTCAAGTGCAAAACCTACTTCAAAATTCACCGACTGGTCCCCAGTAGGCGACCTCACAGATTTCAACGGCGCTCTCGTCCTACTGACCCGAGAGTGCGTCTCACGTTTCCCGAGCAGGTAGAACAGTTACTTCGCGTAACTCCCTGCTTTCCGCAACCAAAACAACTCCTAGGGGCAGAACACCTATTTGCAAAATGGCCCAACCCATTGCAATTGTAACACCTAACCACAGAGTTCGACGAGTTAGAATTCGAATTCCGATTCGAATTCGAATTCAAGGGTTCACGAGTTTGCCTGCTCTCAACAGCAGAAACTCTCCTAACCAACGACCTATCCGAGTTTTGTCCCGCTGGACGAGATTGGTTGTTGTCCTCGACAACCGAACCTCTTCTACCATTCGACCTAAATGGATTGGAATTCGAATTCTGATTCGAATTCCGTTCGACCTGGCGAGTCTGGTTGCTCTCCTCAACAACCGCGACTCTTGGGGTTTCGACTCCTACGTAAGCCAGATCCGGCTCAAGTAGGTTACTACTTCGATTGTTAGGGGGTGGAACGTAAGATTCCACGTTTGCCCTAACCATCTCAAGATTGCGCCCTAATCTAACCAGCTCAGAAACGCAAGTCGGATTAGCCAATCCGAGCTGCGTCTGGTAGAATGGTGTCAGGTTCTTTTGAACCATAGACAACATTCGCCCCTCTGAGATGGGTCCAGAAAGCCTCCTGAACATATTCTGCATTATCGCAACGTAGACCCCGATTGATTCATCGCGGCCTTGCGTGCGACGCCTAATCTCGTCTATTAACAAATCATCATAGTTGGGTGGAAGAAACTCTAACTTCAATTCACTGACAAGTTCTTGCCACGAATTGATTGAAACCCTAACGGCCCTAAACCACAACAAAGCCCTACCTACAAATAAGTCTACAGCTGACCGAAACAGCTGAGCCTCTGAAACTCCTCTAGCTAATCGAATTTCCTCTACTCTCGCCAGGAACGCATTCAATGAAGAACCACAGCGTTCTCCATTGAACTTTACGTCCCACTTTGAAATCTTTTCAAACCTATCCGCATTTACAAAAATTCTATCCCTACCAAAACTATCTGCCCTATCACTATATTCCCTACTATTATTAAATTCCCTATAGCTTTCTTCAAAATTCCTATCCCCAGATTCCCCTAAACTTCCCGATGGAGCTTGAGCTGAAACTGCTACAAGCCCTGCCGCTGCTGATTTGAATTGAATTGAAGTGTTTATTTAGCATAATATCAGCTATTTACAATTTACAAAATCTTAAGAAATGTATAAACAATAGTAAATAAATAAATTTGTGTTGCTTATATTGGCATTGGCATTTTTATACAATAGGTACATTTAGATATTTTGTTTCACGAAATTGATTATCGCTTTTTTAAATTCAAAAATATTGCTCATTTGCTTAACATTATTTGGTAAATTATTGAAAAGTTTAAAGCCTTTGTATACTAGGCTATTCTGAGATCTTGCGTTTCTAAAAGTTTGCAGTCTTAAATCTTCTCTATTTCTTAGTAAGTACGGTTGGACATCTCTGACGTAATGAATATATTTTGACAGATAATTAGGTAGCAGATTATTTTTGATTTTAAATACAAATAACAAAACATTAAAATAAATACGTTGTTTAACATTCATCCACATTAAAGCATTTAACATCACTAATATTGGGGTATATATACTACATCGAAGTATTGCACGCATTGCTTTATTTTGCAGCTTTTGAAGACTGCTCATAGAACCTTCATTTATCAAGTACAAAATTGTGGAACAATATTCAAAATGAGGTTTTATTATAACATTGTAAATATTAATAGCAGTCAGTGTACTTATCTTATTTCGAATTCTTCTCAAAAAACCTACTTTTTTTGCAACTTTTTTACAAATGTATTGCACATGGGACTCAAAACTCAATTTACAATCAATAATCACACCTAAGTATTTAATTTCTTGCACTTGTTCTACCAATTCTTGGTCAATTCTTAAACTTATAGCAACATTATCATTCAAAACCATACACTTAGTTTTTGAAACATTAAGTTTGAGTTTATTAGCTTTAAGCCATATATTCAAAATGTCCAGATCTTCCTTTATAAGCTGTTCACATTGTTGAGTTGTTTCACCTTCCACAAACAAAAGTGAGTCATCTGCAAACAGAGCCAGCTTGCTGTTCTTTAAGGATTTGTTCATATCATTGATATAGCAGTTGAAAAGAAGTGGTCCAAGGATTGAGCCCTGAGGAACTCCCAGACCAATCGGTACAGCATCAGATATTTCATTATTTACTTTGGTTTGTTGTGTTCGTCCAAGCAAAAAACTTTTCAGCCAATTAAGAGCAGTACCATTAATTCCATACATAAATAACTTCTCCAATAATATTAAAGGATCAATAGTCTCAAACGCACGTTTCAGGTCAAGAAATACACACACAATTTTCTTACCATTTGATATAGACTCTTTCCACCCTATTAACACCATATTTACAGCGGATTCACATGAATGTGATTGGCGAAAGCCAGATTGATTTTCAATTATGATATCGTTTTCGTTTAAATATTTAAGTAGTTGCTTGTACACAACTTTTTCTAACACTTTTTCATAGACTGGAAGGGAATTAATGGGTCTGAATTCTTCACATTTTATAGTTTTTTTCACTTTTTCAATGGGTGTCACAATTGAGTTTTTCCAGGTGTTTGGAAATTGTCCACTTTGTACCGACAAATTTATTACGTTCAATAATGATTTACCAACAACGTCGAATGCATCGAGTAACACTTTTGGACTAAGAAAATCACTGTCACGTTTGTTTTTCAATTCTTTTACAGTCTTATGTAACTCGTGTAGCGTAATAATATTAAACTTAAAAGGGTTTTCCGTAACGAAGTCGATTTGATTTAAATAAGGGACATTTTCAATCGCGTTATGAATTATTTTAACACTGTTTATGAAAAATATGTTGAAGCCTTTTGCTAATTCTTTATCGTCTTCAACAATTACACCATCAAATTTTACTTTGCTTATTTCACTCTTATTTTCCCGCAGTACTAATGATTTAAGGGTTTTCCACATACTTTTTTGATCATTGCATTGAGAAACCGTTCTTTTTGTAAAATTATTTTTAGCATTAGTAAGCTCTTTGGTATAAATATTACGAATGTTTTTGTAATGCTGCCAATCAAATATACGATCAGTAAAAATCGCTTTCTTTTTTGCATTTATTTTTTGATTTTTAAGATTATTTAAACGTTGATTAAACCATGAATTTTCTGTACTTTTCACTTGTTTATATGTTTTAAATTGATTTAACACAGTAAGTACTTTGTTCTGAAAACTTTCAGCATAAAGTTGCACATCATTACCATACAACAAGTTAATACCACTCATTTCAAATTTTGAAATTAAATTATCTTTTGAGTATTTCAAGACTTGCACTTTTTTAAAACTTGATTTTTTACATGGCTTATCATTCGTTAGAAGTTTTAAGCAAAGTGCTTCATGATCTGCAATATTATAATCGTAGTTGACGTTCGCTACCAAATTGGCACAATTTGAAACAACGTAGTCTATTAATGTTCTAGACGTACTCGTAATTCGCGTTGGTTGATTAATAATTTGCTTACATCCATTTTCATTTATTATTTTGTTACAATCACGCCTATAAATATTGTTTTTTTCGAACCAATCTATGTTAAAGTCTCCAATAATTATTAAATTAGAATTATCTCTAGCCAAACTATCCATCAACTCACTGAAATATTCACAAAATTGCCTGTTTGATGACGAAGGTGACCTATACAGGCCAACCAAGATAAACGAAGAAAATCCACAACGAACTTCAATTACAAGGCACCAAATGTCCATGTTCACAATAAAAGTTTGTAATATTTCACATTGGATGTTTAAATTAACGTAAATAGCAACACCCCCGGTGTGTCTTGACGTACTATCACATCTTAAAATTTGATAATTTTTAATACTAATTTCATTATCCGAAATATTTTCAGTTAAACGAGTTTCACTCAGAACAATAATATCAGTTTTTTGGTCGTTTATAATTTCCTCAAGTTCATCGAAGTTAGAAGTTAAACTTTGAATATTAAAATACACAAAAGAAATTTCATTTGGTTGCTAGTATTTAATTTTATTTTTTTCAATCTGGATTTTTTTTTTGAATACCGGACATTCATTGCTTCGACTGTCGTGGGCAATATCAAGATTGAGTTTTAAGCTTTTATTATACCTAACGCAATTATTACACTTAGGTGATTTTTCACACTGACGATCATCATGGGTTTCACTGCACCGAGGACAAACAATGTCTTGTTTACATAGTTTAGCTTCATGATTGTAGCCCCAACATTTGTAACATCTCTTAACCCAAGTATAATCATAAACTACACATTGGTCCCATCCGACATTGACCGTTTGCATACATAGAAGTTTTTTGTAGAGTTCACTATTTACTTGTAAAATTGCGTTATAGCTATTTTTGCGATGGCCCTTGAAAAAACGTACACATTTAAAGTTTTCTTCAATTTCGTTTTGAGATTTTAATGCTGTACACAATTCCTCATTTTCCCACTCTTCATTTAATCCGCAAATTATAACACTTGGGTCTTTCAATTTAGGAATGATTACTTTATAATCATCACCCATTTTTGCCGACACTTCACGCTCAATTGTTTCCCGAGAGTTTGTATCCGAACATTTAATCGCGATTGCACCATCTTTACGATTCGATACACTTTTTACCTTTAATGACAAAGACTTTGGGTCGATGTTGTCTTTGACCGCTTTTTTCGTTTTATCACTATTTTGTGTACCTTTAGGTGCAATTATTACCGGCGGTTCATTCACCAAAACACTTGAAAATGATGCATTGTTTTTTGGTGGCATGGACTGTGCCGAGCAAGGAATAAATTCGTCAACTTTTTTCTCAATGTTTTTCACTATCTCACTATTGTTATTTAAAAGACTTTTTATTTCATTTAAACTTTTAAATAGATCACGACTGAATTTTTGACAATTGACACATTTGAATAGAATGCATTCATGTTCCAATGTCATGCGTTTCTCATATTCGCTAATGGATAAGCAAGACAGATGAAATACTTCATTACAAATACCACTACAAGAAATGCCGTCCTTTTCTTTTTTTATGTGCTTGTCGCACAACTTGCACATAAGGGAGTTCATTATATATTTATTTTTCTCCCGTTCTATTGTCTATTCTTTGTTTTTAACTTTCACTCAAGTTCAACGAATTCGCAAAAATATTTTATTGTTATAAATTCTTATAAAACGTTGAATTTGTTCAATAGAACGTAATGTTTTCACTGATCGTTTGTTTTATCTCACTTTTCACTTCTTTTAGTTGATGCCAATGCCTTAAAACAACAAATAAAAGCTATTGAAACTAGAGAACTTAACCCGCACAACCGACTTGGTTAAAAGTCACTCACTCAAAAATGAGTGAGTGACTTTTGTTGATGCTATTTCTCCTGGTCCTGTTGATGTTCCTGCTGGTGCTGCTGCTGAGGCTGGTGCTGGTCCTGCCGCTGAAGCGTTCAGTCTATCGGTTGATAGCTGAGCCTCTTCTTCTTGTAGATCCTCTATTTCCTCCAAATCTGCTAAAGCCATAACTAGCTTGTTCCTCAAAACTACTTTCCGTTTTTCCTCACTCTCATCTTCTGGTTGAGACCTATCTAATCTACCTATTCTCCATTCAACTTTTGCTAAAACTTTCAGATATTCTTTTGACTTCCGCGATTTAGGCGGATTTTCCAATAGCTTCCCTATTTCTACTAACTTGCTCTCTATTGCCTTACAATCTTCAACAAAACTAAACGGATATTTGGTAGGAGCACCTAAAGACCCTCTTCTTTCTAGCATCCTAGCACCTCTCAACGATTTTCGCATTTCCTCAACTGTCCCTACATCTAAGCCCCTACATTCCATCTCGTAGGCGAGCTCATCCTGCGCTAATCTATAAATATCCATGACTATTCACACTAAAAAAAACTTTTCAAACTTTATCAAGACAAAAAAAAACCTTTCAAAACTTTATTAAAACGGTGAAAAAAAATTTTCAAAACTCTATTTAAAAACTGTGAAAACTATTCAAAACTTATTAAAAAAAATTTAAAACACAACTTCAAAAAAAAAAACAAAAAAAAAATAATCAACAAATAAAAAAAAATTCCCAAAAATCTCTAGTCAACAATGTACCTATAATCTCACCGAAAACCAATTTCCAAATCGATTCACAAAAAAAAAAATCAACAAAAAAAACGCAAAACCACAACGTAAATTTCTTTAACCTAACTGAATCACCAAAAATTCAACTTTTAAGCACACAATCAAAAAAAAAATTGCTTCAAGCTTTCCAACTCAATTGAGACCGTACAAAAAAACTATCAAAATCTCTTTCAAATAAGAACAACCCAAATCAATATTCAAACTGACTCGAAACAAAGTCAAAATTCCAAATTCACCCAAAGAAAATATCAAACCAATTCAAAAATTCAATTAGCAAAAAAAAAAATCCAACAAAATCAACAAAATTTAAGACAAATTCAAAACAAAGATAAAATTCAAAACACAATTGAAATTTCAAATCAAATTCAAATTAGAAATAAAATTATCGAAATAAAATATCGAAATAAAAAATATCGAGAAAAAAAAATTATCGAAAATAAATCGAACAAAAAAAAAATAAGCGACTTCGTACACCGTGTACGCGACCCTAATCTCTCACTGCGAAAATTAAATGTAACTTGTGTACACAAAAACAAAACAAAAACCAAAGCCGGCTGGCTATGCCAATTGCGTACGGCAATATGTGCGTATGTATGTATGTAAATTAAAATGATAAAGTACCGATGCTGACAAGCAGTGGCACCGGTTTATGAACAAATTCTACGTTAGGTTAATATGTATGTACGAGGAAAACTTTATACCAAATCAAAATCAAATATAATATTATAAAATAAATAGAATGTAAATAAGATAATAGAAAGATATGTAAATGAAACAAAAAGAAAAGAGTAACCTACTTGGGAGTATACTTTGTATACTTATTTGCGTATTGCGTTCTTCCAAACGATGAAATTCGATTTTTCCTTAACCACAAAAGGTACGATGAATGTGAAATGTCTTTGGCACTTGCCACTTGTTGCACAATTGAACCTAAATTAGGGAGAGAAAAAAACAAGGTAAATTGTTCACAGGATTTATAAAAAACAAAATCACAACAAACACTTTCGGAACGACACAAAAAAAAAAACAACAAATGCTCCACAAAACTACAAGCCCCGCACGTTGGGTGCCAAATTGTTGCACTTTTTCTTCTTATTCTTCCTTCCAAGGGTATGTTTTCAACAATAATATTTAATAAAGAAAAGGTAAGTTAAATTTAGGATGATTTCGATACTTAAACACCGCGAACAAAAACTAGAAAATTTATAGAACAAATTTGCACGAAGTGCACCGGTTAAAAGAAGCGAATGAAATGAAATGGCTGAATGAAGGGTTAATAGAAAAAAAAGAGTGCAACACACAGCATATATGTTGATGCTGTCAGCCACGGCTACTCAGCTGGGTGTTGGGTATGTTCGATGATGGTTTGATGTGAAGTTTTTTTATAAGGTAGGTTAGTTAGATTAATTAATAAAAGGGTTTTGATATTAAATAGGTAAGTATTAATTGAGTATTGAGTTCAGTGTTGTTATATAAATAAGGGTGGGCGCCAGAAAATTTTTTTTGTAAAAGGAATTTTCAAACCTTTTGCTGAAAAGGAAGAAGTGGAAAAGCGACCAAAGGAAAAAAAGAACGATAAATGAAAAGGTAAACAACACGATTAGTTTGAATAGGAACGTAATGATTTATTATCTGTTTGTTGGGAAAACCGTAGATAACTTGGATTAAAAACCCAAATCTTTTCGACAAAATAGGTATTACAAGATGGATGATGTAAAAAAAAGGTAAATGAAAGACGTTATACAATGTGTTAAGAAAGTTATGTACAATGGTCTGGAGGACCGCTATGTGACTTTGAAAGGGACAAGTAACGAAGATTGGAACGGTAATGGGAATTTCCCGAAAATTCTCAATATGAGAAGAATTAAATGGGGTTCTAAATCATATATTTTTCTGGTTAATAAAAATAAGGAAAGGGGCCACACGGTTATAAATTTCACCAATCACAAGTTCAAAAAAAAAACTATCGCACTCAAAAAAAAATCACTCTACTTATCTTTCTTTTGGACAAGATGTCCGCCGGCTATTCTCCTCTGTAATTTTCCTCACAAATTACGTCCTGCTGACGTCTTTTTTTTTCTCTGCTCCTTCTTTTTTTCCTTCAAATCCTGTCTTCCTCGTCTCACTATTTTCTTAAATTTTTCACAATTTTCTATTTCTTTTTCTCCGCTAAAAAAAACTTAAACTTGATCTTTGTTCTAAAACTTTTCTAAAACTTTCTCTAATCTCCAAAAACTACTTTGCAGCTTGATAGCTAACCAAGAAGTGTCTCCCACTTCAAGTCTAGCTCCCTGTCTGGACCCAACACCTCACTCATACACACACAAATCCGATCTCTCAACCTATCACGTTTCGTGGGATTCAGTTCCCCGACATCAACCACCAATGGGGTTCTGCCATCGCTGTCGAATACCCAACGAAAGTGCTCGTACTCACTCTCTCAATTCAGCGAGTTCGACAAGTTGTTGGTGTCGTCCAAAACTTGACGATCTCATGGGTGAGTCCAGACCCCAATTACCCAATGTCAAAACCTTTCGAGAAAATTGAAAGTTATTGAACCAAAACCAAGTTTCATCTGGGCATTCTCCCAGTTACTCTAAATCGCGCAAATAGTGAATCGAGGAAGGCACAGTTTCCAAAATACTCTATTTTTAATGTACAATTTTCTGAGAAGAATCATAGCCGGAAGAAATCTTTTATACTCGCGAGCCCTAACTTACGCCGGTGGACCCTTTTGCAGATTTGGGGAAGAGAAGGGAAAACTATTAGCGTTCCAACCTTTGACACTTAATTAAATATTTAGGGTGGGCTTAAGCCTTGATTACATCATGTTAAAAATGCTATGTTTGTGATGTGTACTTTATGTGATGATATTGTATATGGTGTGATGTGTATTGTGTACATGCTGTATATTGTGTGATGTTGTATATTGTGTACATGGTGTCTTCTATTATATGTGATGTTTCTGTATATGTGTGCATCTCACTTTGTGTTTCGAAAATATGGCAATAGCCATAGATAGATGGCTAGAGCATCTACTGGGTTTGTGTATTGGGTCAACAAACTGTTCAGCTCATCCGCTGATAAGGTGTACCTGCTTTTGTTATTTGTTCAAAGCAATGTTCCTTTCACATTGCTAAGAACAAACAACGGAAAAATGGTGGGACGAAGAAATGATGGGGAGGGTTTCGGGACTAAAAGAAGGGAATAAAAACATAAACCAGTTTTAAAGGGAAGATCTTTGTTGCGGTGAAATATTACCGTAACAACACTCATCCTTTTAGGATCCTTTACATCCGGCTTGAAGGACCAAAATGTATCGCAAGGACACTAGCTTAAAAGTTTATTTTTAGGTTTCAACCGCAGTCATTAGTCGCGTTTTATCTACCTATCGTTTACCGGCGGGATCTTTGATCAATGCAATCAACTCTTAATTGTCTTTAACTTTATCTTTGATCAATACAATCAACTCTTAATTGTCTTTAACCTTATTTGCTTTAATTTTTTGCAAGAAAAAGAAAGAACTAAATTGACTAAAGCCTATAGATAATCAATCGAATAAAAGGACAAAAAACGTTCTCTTTTTAATTCAGGTTTCTTTAATTTTATGATCTTATGATCTCGATTAAAAATGCGCAAGTGAGTCTACATTTCCAATCCACATCTATATAACGCCTCGGTATCCGCTTACAGCTGTTCATCCGTTGGTACCTCTATAGGACGTTGACTTGTATAGGATTTTCGTCGGCGACCAACAGCTTCCCCCTTCACTGCCTCCTTCTTCCTTTACTCTTTGCTCTCCAAGCATCACTTTCCTCATCAAAAAGAAAGTAAAGAAAACATCGCATGTAGGAGGTGTCAAAGCGATGTTTTGGGACCTCCCAAAGTCTCCTCCCATTTTCTCTTTGTTTTGAGAGAGATGTTACCAATTGTGGTAATATAGTGCAGTTGTTTTGCCGTCGGTTGTTTTTTGCGATGGGCATTGCAAGTGCCGTCGGCACTTGTATTTTATGGATGTGGAGCTGTCCAAACCATTGTTTTTTTTTTGTATGTTGCGTTCCAACAACAGTCATCTACGCCTGATGCCAAAAACGGGCGTGCTGGATTGACTCATGGGCCGGTTAATGATGCCATGTTGTGTGAAGAGCTTGCCACGCTGCCGTCTGCAGGTGACACACTTATGTATGGCGGTCCGAACCAATTGTCGCCCATTCAAAATCCAGTATCTTTGCCGCAACGTCTGCAGCATGAGTTGTACACCACCATGTATTGTCTTGAGGTGGGTATCCATGATCATTAGCCAGACCAACACACTGGCCTTGGGGAGTACCACCGGGAACTTCTGCTCGTGAGGGAGCTCTGCATGTGTGAGTCGTCCACCGACTCGAAGAATACCACTAGGGTTCAAGTATGGGTTGAGCGATAGCAGTGGACTGTGGCTGGCCAGAGTAGCCTGAGTCCGCACTGCACGTATTTCGTCTGGGAAGGCGCTTGCTTGCTCTAAGATGATGAGTCGTTGCGTGGCTTGGTGAAGCTCGTTCGCTGTCACCACAGGATTTGTCCGTGCCTGTCGATTTCGCCATCGGAAGATGTAGGCCACGGTGTGTAATAGCCTAGCCGATTGAGCGAACTGAAGCGTTCCACAAGAGGAATCTGAACGCCATCGCGACGACGAGTTGTGAGTTCTGGGCATCGAATGGCGACGCCAGCGAAGATGTTTGGTTTCACCTCGGATGAGACCTGCGTCAGGTCTTGGTCCTGCAGCTGCCCGGTTAGGCTGAGGAGAAGCTGACCAGTAGTTAACCAAGTGGGACCCTGCCACCATAATGGATGTTGTAGCAGCTCAGTCGCAGTAACACCCCGACTGGCACAGTCGGCGGGGTTCTGCGCGGTGCGAACATGGTCCCAATGTTCGGGAGGGGTGATGTCCAAAATCGGTCTGACCCTATTGGCAACATAGGGTTTGAGCGTAGAGGGCTCTTCGTAGGTAGGCTGTCGTAGGTTTGGGCCAGGAGGTGAGCTGCACATAGCCCGAGTCGAGGGATGGTAGCGCCCTTGATTGGTGCTACCCTGGTGCGGGCAGTCAGTAGGGAGACGTGTACCCGATCGCCTGCTTCTCTGGTAACTTCATAGATGACAGCTGCATAGGCACGGGCACTGGCATCGCAGAACCCATGCAGAGTGGTGACATGCTGGCTGTGCATGCCTAGCCACCGGAGGACACGAACATGGTTGAGTGTCGTAAGTGCGTCTCGGTACGCGGTCCAGGTTTTGAGCAGCTCGTCTTGCAATGGGGCATCCCACGTGATACCGGATGTCCACAGTGTCTGGATGAACATCTTCCCAACAATGACTACAGGAGCAAGCAGTCCCGTGGGGTCGAACAATTGTGCTATCTCGCTGAGCACACGCCGCTTGGTGGGTATCGACTTAGGAGGGTCCAGGGTCACCAAGAAGAAGAGCTCGTCAGCTGTTGGATCCCACCGCAAAACAAGAACTGTGGCGGTCGGGCATTCTATAACGAGCGTTATAGTGAGTAATTTAGCTACCTCTGCGCGATTAGAGTTCCATTTGCGCAGTGTGAAGTGCCCACTCTTGAGCACCTGGTCCACGTCTCTCGCCAAGGCCACGGTTTCCTTGACGCTGTTACAGCTTGTGAGAAGGTCGTCCACATAAAAGGCCTTCTCGATGGTCTCCTTGGCCGCTCTCGCGCGGCCCAAATCTAGGACGATGCGGTAGTTGTCCTCTGCACATTGCACCATGGAGCGAACGGATGTGTATGGACTCGATGCCATGCCATAGGTGACCGTTGTAAGTTGGTACACTGCCAGGTCGTCTGAAGGGGATTCACGCCAAAGAATCCGCTGATAATCCCGATGCTTAGGATCCACCAGGATTTGCCGGAACATCTTCTCTATGTCGGCGGTTAGTGCTATCCTGTAGCGGCGGAATCGCAGGATCACATTCACGAGTGAGTCCTGGATTGTCGGACCAACCAGCTGAGTGTCATTGAGCGAGACACCACTGGTCATCTTGGCTGAGGCGTTGAACACCACGCGGAATTTAGCTGTCACGGCGTGGTGTGGGATGTAGTAGCAGTTGGGGTGGTCGCCATGCTGACCAACCCGTTCTATGTTCAAGACTCTCGTACTCCCGCATGAAGTCTATGTACTTTGTGCGGATCTCTGGACTGTTTTGTAGTCGGCGTTCTAGACTGTAGAACTGTCGAAGTGCCGAGCGATAGGAGTCTCCAAGAGCGGGGGCATCGTGCCGGAACAGGATCTGAATAACATATCGACCGTCTGGCGTCCGGGAGTGTGTCTTCTGGTAATGGCGGCTGCATTCATCTTCTCGGGTGTCATCGACGGGCACTTCTTCCAAGTGCCAAAAATTCTGGACCAAATCCTCTAGGGTCCGGTTGGGGAAGTCTTCCACTACCGGTTGGCAGTGCAGCGCGCGAAGTGGTGGTGACTGCGTCAAGGTGGTTGGGCCGAATACCACCCAGCCCAGGTGCGTTTGTTGAGCGTGGGGCTCGTGAGGTCTTCCATGTATCAACTCTCCTCGTACCAGGGAACCCCAGACGTCGGCACCGAGCAACATATCGATGGCGCCAGGAGTTCCATAATGTCGGTCAGCCAAGGCAAGGCCGGCCAAATGCTTCCATTGCGCTGTGTCAAGCTGTGCTCCGGGAAGATTTGCGGTGATGGTCGGCAGGACCAGTACCTTCAGTGGGATGCAAAAGTTGGAGCGGGTGGACCGAAGGGACAGCGTCACTTGACCTTGGGTCATCATCTTGGTAGAAGCGCCAATGCCCTGGATGGCGACTTCTACTCGGGTTTGTGGGAGGCGTAGCCTGTGAACAATATTTTGCGTCACAAAACTTACCTGCGATCCAGGATCGCATAGTGCGCGAACCAACAACTGGTGCTTGATGTCACCGTACACGTAAGCGAGGGCTGTGGCTAGGAGTACGGTGATGTTGGGATTGATAAGTCAATCCCAACGCTCTTCTTCTTCGGCTGCAAACAGTTCTGGCGGCCCATGCCGCCCAGCTTGGTATATGCAGGGAGCAGTGCTCGACTTTGGCAGCTCTATCGCAGCGGTGTTGACAGAAGTGTTCCTCGCGTTGCTAGGTCCGGCGGAGGAATTCTTTCGGCACAACATAGTGTGGTGTCTCCGGTTGCAGTTTGTTACGTAGGAGTTGTAACACTATAATATTTAATAACTTAACAGAATAGTTAATAGTACATAATTAAGAGTAAGGAACAAGTTTAATACCACGTATTCTCTGTTGGTCCGTCCGACGGTGTTCTTCTTTCAGTCTCATGTGTTTTTTTTTAAAGACCCCTTCACTTTGATTGAATTTGCTTTAGTGTTAAATGTGTACATATGGTACTAAGAAGATGTTTATCATAGCCTTACAGATTATGGATTAGCCTCACAATCAACCACTTCTTACCCCAGCGACTTCAGTGCTCGGTACTACAACAAAAAAACAAAAAAAAAAAAAAAGAAGGAAATGTCAAATGTATGTACCCAAAACCTACTGATACCGACCTACCTCATCAGGGTCAACGATATGCATCACATAGGGTGGATACACCTCCACACGAACTTCAACCCGACTTCGCAAGAGCCTTTCTTTTAGAATCCTAGTGGGCTTCAGTTCAACAATGTTTCCTTAAAAAAATACACAAATCTGTAAGAAACGAATGAATGGCACTAGGTAAACAAAACAAACTCACTCGATACGCACCGGCGATATATGTGTCGTAAAATGTTTGTACGTCGAGTTCCAGGGGAAGTTCAACACACGTATTAAACTTTTTGTTTATTTTTGAAGTGTTTTAACCGAACAAATAGCGAAAATAAATATAAAATTTATCACAAAAAATTAGCCGGCACACGTTTGTTTGACTTTCGCGAATTATTTGACGTAAGCGAAATGTCAATGAAAGCTCTTAAGGCGAAAAGCTCTCTTGCCAACTAATTCGCTCGAGAAGCAATAGCTACCAGCGATCGAGAGTCGACCAGTTTCAGTCGTTAATATTTAAACAAATGACGAAACTTTCAAGAGAGAATTAAGGGATGAAATGCAATATTAGAGTTAGGAAAAGATAAAAATAAAGATGAATAGAATAGAATAAGTAGATAGCTGTGATCAAGAGGGAAGGTGCAATTTAGAATAGATAATAGGTAAGGGGATTAGGTTTAACAGATTAGCATAGACACAAACACAAACATAGTGAAGACTAATTACACACATAGCATAGGAGTATAAGAATAAAGACTGAAACGACAAGAAAAAAAAATTAAAAGCTTTCGAATCGAACATAACGTACACGAGATCCGTAAAAAGGGGAAAAATGCAATGTAGGCCAAAGGCCAATGGCCTAGTAAAAGAAAAGAGGTAGGCGAACCGTAAAACTTTCAAGTTCAAGGTGAATAAGCGTTTCGTCACCCATACCGCACATCGAGTGCAGAATTGCATAGTACCTATTTGCATTCAGTAGAGTGGTAGATCAAACAATTCGAATTCGAACCAAGAACTATTGTGTGAAAATTTTAAATTCATTTTTTTTGGAAAAATAAAGATAAAAAGAAAAAGGAACTTACAAATAGGTGAGTGAGAGTGACGAAATAAATTAGAAAAAAGCAAAAATCATAGAAATTTTAACATAATAGGAAAGTGAGTGATAAAAAATTGTCGGTGCACAAGAAAGTGCCCAGTTGAAAGAGGGTATATAATATATGTACCTGTCCAGAGTGGGACGTATTAAACAAATGAAGAGAAAATCAGAGGTATGTACAGGTATTACAGAAATAGAAGAAAGAAAAATAGATAGATTTTTTTTTGTCAATCTAGGTTGAGCCATAAAGATACATCCATAGACGTATAATATATACACGACAAAATATACATATATATATATAGATGTGCGTACATATACATATAATACGAGCTCGAGTAAGACACGAAAAACATAGTCTGGGTGGTTCAAGCCTCTGATCACTTTAAAGATAGTATGCAGCAGATCCAAAAAACAAAGAAAAGGAACACATATAAAAATAGCGGAAAGCAATAGCTGGATAGTTTGACAGGGTGCTCCAAGGGACTCCAGAAGTGTGTGCACAGACTGAATTACAGTGTACCGCTAATATCTAGTGGATTCAATTTTTTTTTTTTTTTTCATACTTTATTTTGTGATTCGCGGTGCAAGTTTTTTTTTTTGAATTAAGAAAAAGAAAAAAAAAAGAAGAAAAAAAAAAAGAAATTACGAGAAAAAGGATAAAGTAGAGTAAAGATAGTAAACTTAGTGAGAGAAGTGTTTCCGTCGTGAATCATAAAGCAATATACATATATGTGAATATATCAATACCCATATTCCTGTAGTAAGAAAAAGAGTAAAATATCACACCCAATACTGGTGTCTGGTGTGTCCTTCATCGTACTGCCGGCAGGACTCCGAGGGATAAAAAACCAGGTAAGTTTTTTTATTGTATTTTTTTATTGGATTGAAAAAGAATCATCTAGAGTGTGGATATTGCATAAAAGACCATATATATGCACATATATCAGTCGATAAAATTTTTTTTGTTTGAATTTTTAACTGAACTTTACATATTTTTTTATCCTTTTTTTTTTGGTTATTAAATCAGCACCATATTCGAATCTTATGTCTAACGTAACTTACATGATTTTATAAGATAATATGTACTAGAGTTGCTCATATAAAGTGAGATAATATATCTATGAAATTGAATTTGATGGTTTTAATTAGAAAAATGGAAGGCTAAGTTGATCATTTAGGTGGGGTGTTGGCTTGGCGAGGCCGACGACTGAGGAGGATATCATGCTGACCGACAACACTAAGACTTAAGACAATAAGGTATAAACCCTATATGACAATATGACAGACGTACGGATGTGAGTTCCAGGATTGTGATCAATGACGAGCAAGGGGTCATTGTTCAACAGCATGGCCAGAACGATGACATAGGTTGTACGCAATGTACAAAGGGAGGGACGGCCAGGTCATTGCCATTAACATCAGGCAAAACCTTGATGTCTCGACGAACCGCTGTCTGGGTGAGATCATGGGATTTTTAAATGGTGTGAAAAGAAGATAAAACATATAATTTTTTTTTTTCATTCATACAAACATTCATTCTCATAATGAATGATGTATGTTTAAAACTAATGATAGATATAGGTTAGGTTAAGTTACTTACTTCTACGAAAAGTGGGAAGTAACATTAATTAGCAATAAGGGTTAGAATTAGTATAGAGTAAGGCGTTCTTCATCGTACCAACAGATAATCCCGTCCTCTCACTGAGGCAGTGGCATAGGTACCTAGTTTTGTACTTACCTATCCTTCTCCATCTCCTTATCCTTACTATTCATTCCTATACCCTATCCTATTCCTAGGTCCTTTTTTTTATCATTTTTTTTATTTTTATTTTACATGGCATGAATTTTTTTTGTTTATGAGTCTTAGTTAGTGATAAATGGCAAACCACACCCCAACTTCCTTCGAGCTTAGCCGAGCAAAGCAAGCATGCCTCCGCCATTTTTTTTTTCCACTAATATTTGCCCCTGTGGCCCAAGACTGGCTCATAACAATGGCGCCCAACGTTATCGAACGGCTTGAAGACCATATGTGTCTTCGAGGAGATGATTTTTTGTTTGAAGGTCATCCCCTCGGATTTACAATGATCTGATTTTGTTTTTTTTTTCATAACCCTACAAGTACAAACATAGGTATCGTTTATGCTCTTCAAAACACGGTATATGCTGACCAGCTATCCATTCTTTAAAGGTCTAGAACCTGAAGATTAGTGAGGTTGGGAAGCGATACTGTGCTATGGAGAGCGGAATAAGACGAAGATGCCAAGCTCTCATGCCATCCATTCAGTCAGGCGAAGCTGGACTATTTGTGAGGTATGAGAGTGTAACACCTGAATCTTATTCGTGTGGCGGATCATCACCATTTCCTCGCCAACCTACTATTAGGTTCAATACCAGATAGTACGAAGTGGTAGGAAACAAGGGGATGATTTGAAGCACTCGTCGAGGCAGATAGGTAAGATCGCAACACAAACGAACTACAAATACAAAATGACCAACGACGACTTAAACATAGACAAACTAACAGACTAACTAACGACTTCGAATCCTCAGCATGTTAGGATAACTTAGTCGAGTCAACACCCACCTAGCCAACCCATATATAAAAAACAAACGAATTCAACAGTTTGGTATTATCAAAACTTCCAACATTTATTACACTTATATTCTTTTTTAACATTGAATTATATTTTTTTTTTAAATTTTTTATTTCTAAACCTTTAATTTTTTTTACTGAATTACATTGAATTTTTTCTTATTTGATTTTTTTTTTGAATTTTGGTTGAAATTTTTTGTCTGAATTTGAATTTTTACATTAAACAGAAATAAACAAACAAACACTATACAAGTATGAGTAATACTGGAGCTATTCCCAAGAGCACCCTACCGAATCAGTCCAAAGGTGGGGGTAAGAAGGTCACCCGTTCGGCGTCTAGAATGGCCCAAACACAGGATATAGTCCAAGAAGACCCAAACTATATTGATATAGGAACACAGGGTGAGGGAATAGAAAGTGAAAGAAACCCTTTTGAAAGTAATGAAAGTAGCTTAGGAGCCACCTTCCATGGATTCACTTCCAATTCTGAGGGCGTATTTGAAGAGCGAGAAGAGGCAGGAGAAATAGAGAGTAGGGCAAATTTGATCAGGGAAACGGAAGAACTAAGTAGAGAAAGTTTAAATATCCCTGATTTAGAGGAAGCGAACAATCAAGAAACTGAAAGTGAAAGCCTAATGAAAATGATTGAGACTACAGTCTCTCAATCACTTAACGACACCCATACCAAAACAATGAAAGTTTTGGCCGAACAGATGCGTAACATGCAAACTATGCAGAATATGGTAGAGTTGGTGTCAGGTAACATGAACGGGTTCAACGAGAGGCTCACAATCCTGGAGAAATCCACCCTATCGCTATACGCGAGACAGGAAAATTTCGAAAAATCCGTTAAGAATGATTCGGTTCAAGAACCACCATTATCAGTAGTTTCACATGTGGAAAGTAATAGACAGGTTCAAACCGAAACTAGGAAGAGGGAAGACTTCCATAAGTGGGGAGTGAAGTTCGATGGAACGTCAAAGAGTATGACGGTCGAGAGCTTCATCTTCCGAGTGGAGACCCTTCAAAAGAAGAAAGGAGTCTCCAATGAGCAAGTGTTTGCTAACTTCCACCATTTAGTAACCGGCACAGCCGAAAAATGGTATTGGCAATACATGGAAGAAAATCAAAATGATGAGTTATTTAACTATTTTGACTTGAAATCTGAACTACTGCGACAATTTAGGAACAACAAAAGTGACCACGAGATACTTCGTACGATAATGGACAGACGACAACTACCACACGAGACATTCGACGAATTTTACGAAGAAGTTCGAAGTTTAACTCTTCAAATGAGGAACAGACCGAACGAGAAAGACCTGACGAACCTAGTGCGACAAAACATAAAAGACAGGGTAGCATCACTGATTTTCGGCTGCTCAATAACAAGTATTAGAGACCTGAGGGAAGAGTGCCGAAGAGCGGAAAAGCATTTAGCTGCTAGGGAGCTCAAGTCAAGAAAACCAGTGAGTGAGATATATCAGAAGGAAGAGAACGAAGAAGTAGAGTTGTCAGAACCGGATGGGGGAGAAGATGTGCATATTGCAGCAGTTCAGAGTAACAGAACTGATAGACAACAGACAAACCTAAAGACAGACAAAAGACAAACTACATTTAGAAACAATGACAGAGACAAAAGGACAGAACTTACAAAAGACAGTACGTTTAATACGGCAACTTGTGCATCATCCTTCCACGCGTTGACTTGCTTCAATTGCGGCAAAGGCAATGTTTCGTTTCAGTGTGCCTCGTGTCAGGGAAACCTGAATGTCGGCAGTGTACCCGGGAACCCTCCGCCGACAAGGACACCGAACCCGGAAAACCTGTTGAATTGGTTTTATATATATGATTTGTATGAAATTAGTTAGTACGTGTAATTGTGATTTTTATTGTTAGTTTTAAATGTGTTACCAAAATCCAATAAATGTGTGACTTGTGTAATGTGTATTGTGTGATGTGTGCCTCCTCTGTACAGAAAAACCTCCAATAAAATGTGTGAAAATGTATTGTGTGTTGTGTGATGTGTGCCCCTTCTGTATGTTTTTTATTACTTTTCAATTTAATAAGAAAAACAAAGAACTTGGTAAATCGTCTACTTTTATTACTGTCTAATTTCAATGTGATTTGATTTAATGATTTGTACTACTGATTTATGTTGAAGCCAACCGATCTCGTTGGCGATCCAATTACGAATGACATGAATATGATTTATGATTTGTTAAACTTAGAGTACGAATGCGACACAAAAGAGAATATGCAAAAACCAGTATTTCGGTTATCTTAAACATAACTGATCAATTTTCAAGTTCAAGTTTAAGTGCAAGTAAGCAAGTAAAATACAATGTATGTGTAATAAGTTGAGAGAAATTATAACGTTATGAATGTGAGTATAAATTTGAGTTTTGTTAATTCAAGAAAATAGGGTATGTTGACAGATGTTTGGCATTCCTAAACATCCAGCCTCCTCCTGAAATCTTATAGACTTTCAGAACGTGGTAACCGAGCTACTTTGATAATAGGACGAACGTAGTCTCCAAATTTGGTACGGATGGTTACAACTCGACACTTGTCATCCTTTCCAGGGTGCGTTTGAATAATTCGTCCCAATATCCATTTTGATGGTGGCAGATTGGGTTCTTTGAGTAGAACAACATCATTGACTTCGAGATTGGGTTGAGGTGTTTGCCATTTTGAGCGATGCTGTAGCGAAGTGAGGAATTCCTTGTGCCATCTTTTCCAAAACCCTTGAACCATTGCCTGTAAAAGAGACCAATTAGAATTGATAGAAATATCAGTGTTGGATATATCAGGTTGAGGAACCGCAGTGTACGGTTCTCCAATTAAAAAATGAGCAGGTGTAAGGGCAATTGGGTCAACATCGGAAGTTTGCCACATTGGGCGTGAATTAAGTAAGGCTTCGATTTTTACTAATAAGGTATACATATCTTCGTATGTAAGTTTTGTATCCCCTATTACTCGTTTAAGGTGCATTTTAACGGATCGAACACCTGACTCCCATAAACCTCCGAAGTGTGGGGAAGATGGTGGTATAAATTTCCATTCCACATTATCCTTGGCCAAGTGATCGATGATGATATTGTTGTGCTGTTGATTGCAGAGATGACTGTACAGTTCGTTGAGTAGTCGTTTAGCACCAACAAAGTTGGTACCGTTGTCGCTCCAAATCTCGGATGGTTTGCCACGACGTGCAACGAAACGATCTAGAGCTGATAAAAACGCTGCTGATGTTAAGTCTCCGACTAACTCCACATGGATTGCCTTAGTCACAAAGCACACAAAAAGAGCAATGTAGGCCTTTATGAACCTTGGGTTGCGACCTCGATTTAGTCGAAGGGTTATTGGTCCTGCATAATCGCAACCAACTCTGCTGAAGGGTCGAGCATATCGAACGCGATCGGACGGAAGATTTCCCATAAGCTGTTTCGCTGTTGCTTTTTGCTGACGAATACAGCCAATGCATTCTCGTACAACCTGTCGAGTAAGATTTCTGCAACCAAGTATGTAAAAATTCTGTTTGATTAAGGCAAATAAAAGAGAAGCACCAGCATGTAAATGGGTTTTATGGGTAAAGTCCGCGATTAATTTAGAGACTCTGTGAGATTTGCACAATATTATGGGGTGTTTCTCAGAATATGTCAAGTTCGAGTGTTCCAACCGACCGCCGACACGAAGAACACCTGAAGAATCGATAAACGGATTTGAACTTTTCAGTTTGCTTTTCGATTGAAGTTCTTTTTTTGATTTTAAGCATAGAATTTCAGGATAGAATAACGACGATTGGATGAATTTAATGATTTGAGTTTTAGCGAAGAGTAGCTCCTTAGTTGAAAGTGGTTCTGATTTTCGAAGTTCCTTTGATACAAAGTAATTTTGAGTAAAACGATACACATATGCTGTTACTCGTATTATTTTAAACCAGCTTGAAGAATTATTTATGATTGTTTCGAATGGGTGACTTGAATTTTGATTTACAACAAATGCCTTTACAGTTTTGTTAGTTTTACGCTCTTCAACATGCTGAATGTCGATATCATCTGGGCTATATCTTGACGAAGGCCATTGATCTCGGTCCTTACTTAACCATTCTGGACCCTCCCACCATATACTACCCTTTTCCAACATTGATGGCAATATCCCTCTTGTAGCGGCATCTGCGGGATTGGAAGCCGATCGAACATGATTCCATGATTTGAAGGGCATCGATGTGAGTATTTCGGACGTTCGATTTCCGATAAATACCGACCATTTCTTTGGTGCTGCGGCCAACCAATGCAAAACGATTGATGAATCAGTCCAACCAAATACCTTTACATCTGGTACCTGTAAAGAGAGCTTAATTTTGTTTAACAATCGAACAAGTAATAAGGCTCCACACAATTCAAGCCTTGGAAGAGGTAAAACTTTCAAGGGAGCAACCTTAGATTTTGCTGCGACGAGAGTAACAGAGATAGAATTATCAGATTTGACGTTTCGACAATAGACCACTGCTGCGTATGCATCCAGAGATGCATCGCAGAAGCCGTGCAGTTCCCAATAACGTTGTTTGTATAGCATGATTCGTGGTATAACGAAAGATTCGACGATTGGTAACTCGTTCCGTATAGTGTTCCATTGTTGCGATAAGGCTTCTGGAACTTCCTCATCCCAGTTGATTTTGTTTCTCCAAAGTTCTTGAAGCAAGATTTTGACTCCTATGATAACCGGAGCAAGAAATCCCAATGGATCGAAGATTTTTGAAGCTTCTGATAATATATGACGTTTGGTGTATATTTTCGATGGATTGAATTTGACTTTGTATGAAAAAACATCTTTCGACGGACACCACTGCATACCCAAGACCTTGACAGAATTTGATTCCTCCCAGTCCACTGGTGAAAGTTCTCGTTGATCTTCTGGCAGAGAAATCAAGAGTGGCCAACAGTTTGTCGTCCATTTCCGTAAGTTGAGCCCAGCTGACTTCAAAAGCTCGACTAGCTCCGTTCGAAGCGATATAATATCATCAATGGTATCTGCGCCTGTGATGACATCATCAACGTAAAAGTCTTCCAAGAGAACCTTTGATGCTCGAGGATGACTAACTGAAGAATCGGCAGCTAACTGCTTTAAAACTCGGATGGCTAAAAATGGAGCGGAAGCCGTTCCGTACGTTACGGTGAGAAGGCGATAGTGTTTTAAAGGTTCATCAGGGTTTTCACGCCAGACAATTCGTTGAAAATCTGTGTGTTTCTTAGACACCCAGATTTGCCTATACATTTTTTCAATATCTCCAGTCATTAAGTAGGCATGTTGACGAGATCTTAAGCAGATTGAAAATATATCACGCTGAATGGTGGGACCGACGAGAAGCGTTTCGTTAAGTGACTGTGCAGTACGAGTTTTTGCCGAAGCATCAAACACGACTCGAATTTTTGTAGTACTACTGTCTTCCTTGAATACTGCGTGATGCGGCAAATAATAGTTCAGTGAATTTTTGATTTCGTTGGTAGGGATTTCTTGCATATGACGAAGAGCAATGTATTCATTAATGAATTTTACATATTCTGATTTAAGATTTGGATTCCAATTGAATTTCCGTTCAATGGAATGAAAACGAGCTATAGCGGTGCCCAAGGAGTCTCCGAAGTCAAAGGTTGTCGATGGTTTGAATGGAAGTTCTACTTCATACTTTCCATTTTCACAACGCTTGTGATTTTTAACAAAGTTGTCTTCTGCTAACTGCTCCTCGACAGACATTGGTTGCTCGTTAGACACTTCCTCCAGTCTCCAAAACTTCTCTAAATCGAATTCTAGATCCTGTTCTAAGCGAATATGAAGAGTCTGAATTCCTGAGGATTGCGAATTGCACCCAGCGATAACCCAGCCAAAAATGGTTGGGATGGAAGTAAGGAATCCTTCTTCCTGGACCTTAGCAGCTCCTGTTATAATATTAAAAACTCTATCGGCTCCTATCAAAATATCAATTGGACCTGGTTCATAATATTTCGGATCAGCGGGATTTGATGAATAAAGGTTCGCAGGAATTTGATTTACTGGCACTGGTGGAAGTGACGACGTGATGTTTGGCAAAACAAAGCAGTTGATATCAATTGAGTCCGAATTGTAACATGAACTGAGATTAAGACTAACTAAACCATTAGTTACCCCAGCAGACTTGGATGCGATACCTACTATTGGAATCCTCACACGTTTGCGAGGAAGGCCTAGGAGTTGAGCGGTTCGCTCGGCAATGAATGACACCTGAGACCCTGAGTCGAGAAGAATGCGCACATTATGGTAACGTCCCTGCTTGTCTTGAGCCTTTGCTATGGCTGTTGGTAGAATAGTTGAAGTTTCGTGTTTTGGTTTGAACGAAATTGAATGATTTGTGATGAGTGGATTCGAAGAAGATGGAATTGAATTTCCAAACGAATTGGATTGATGATTTGAATGAGAAGAAGAAGCAGCATTTGAATTTTGATTTGAATTACGATTTGAGATTTGATTTGTAGAATGATTAGAATTTTGAGATATAGGGGCATGGAGAAGAGAATGGTGGCGCGAGTGACATTGGTGGCAACGAACGGTGAGACGACAATTATTGGAAGCATGCCCCGAACGCAAGCAGTTGAAGCAGAGTGAATTGTTTTTTACGAACTCACGACGAGAGTCTATATTTAACGATTTGAAATCTGAACAACTTGATAGCAAATGATGATCTTGGCACTTAGGACAACTAGGAGTAGATTTAACAAAATGCGTACGAACAGCCCGAGTACTGTTAGGCGTTGAAAACGAACTACACGATTCAAGATTTTGGCAGCGCGTTTGAAGAAATTCAAGAAGTTCATCGATAGTTGAATCATCTTTAGAATTTACTTCTTCTGCCCAAGCTTTTTTAGTGTCTTGATCTACCTTTTGTAGAAGCAGATAGATGAGCCATGGATCTCGTGAACTAGAATTTAAAGCCTTAAGTCCGCGTATGGCTTCATCAGCTCCGTTGGTGATCTTGCGAAGCGATTGCAGATTGTTCGTACTACACGACTGCAGCGATAAAAACGACTGAATAAATGATCGAACGATTAAATGTTTTTGATCGTACCGTTGTTCTAGTTTTGCCCACGCCTCGACATAATTACTTTCGCAACATCTGATATGCTTGAGAAGATTCGCGGCTTCTCCGCGAAGAAACGATTTTAGAAACTGGAGCTTTTGAGTGTTCGTAATTGTACGGTTTGAATCGACAGTTCCAATGAACATGTCTCGAAATGTCGGCCAGTCTTTGTATTCACCCGAGAATGGTTCAATTGTTAAACGCGGTAACTTTATAGATTTACGAGCTATTTCCAAATCTGAATCTTCCGAAGGAGTATGAAAGCCATTAGGCACAACCCGTTCACACTCTAACATTTTCGACTTGGACGTAATTGCATCAGTAAGCAACGCATGAGTTTCAAAATATTTTGCCTCATATTCCGAATATTCAGGCTCACGATCAACGTAATTGTCTTTTCCCGCATCATTTAATAATTCGTCTTGCAGGGCTACAAATTCGTTCCATGCTTCATTTAATCTTTCGAGACGAAATTCTAGAGTCTTTACTGTCGCCTCAATAGGAATCGATGAAGCAAATGCAGCTGCAAGAGTTATACAGCCTTTCGCACGACCACGTTTTGCCAAGATTTTATTCATTATGAATATAGCGAAAAAGAAAATGAAACTTAAAAATGTTCAATAAATCGTAACCGCACTGTAGCAATTTTCATAAACGTACATATGTGACTATAATATGTGTATGGGTGATTATTGAGCCTCGAAATTAAAGAAAAATTTGCGCAATGTTCATGTGTAGTTCATGCAGTAAAAATTTTCGGTATTCTTATGATACTGTTATTTGTACCGTTTGAAAAGCTTTCTAGCACCCACGCGATATGCGAAATCACGTGTTTCCTTACGTAACCTTTATCTTAACTTAGCTCAAACAAGCCCCGGTTAGTTTTTGTCCTATTTATTTGTACCGCACTGTATGTTCTTTGTTAATTTAATTTTTGTCAATTTAATTTGATTTGATTGAATAATTAATACATAAAGCCACTGATTCTTACATCCGGCTCGAAGGACCAGAAAATGAATTGGTTTTATATATATGATTTGTATGAAATTAGTTAGTACGTGTAATTGTGATTTTTATTGTTAGTTTTAAATGTGTTACCAAAATCCAATAAATGTGTGACTTGTGTAATGTGTATTGTGTGATGTGTGCCTCTTCTGTACAAAAAAACCTCCAATAAAATGTGTGAAAATGTATTGTGTGTTGTGTGATGTGTGCCCCTTCTGTATGTTTTTTATTACTTTTCAATTTAATAAGAAAAACAAAGAACTTGGTAAATCGTCTACTTTTATTACTGTCTAATTTCAATGTGATTTGATTTAATGATTTGTACTACTGATTTATGTTGAAGCCAACCGATCTCGTTGGCGATCCAATTACGAATGACATGAATATGATTTATGATTTGTTAAACTTAGAGTACGAATGCGACACAAAAGAGAATATGCAAAAACCAGTATTTCGGTTATCTTAAACATAACTGATCAATTTTCAAGTTCAAGTTTAAGTGCAAGTAAGCAAGTAAAATACAATGTATGTGTAATAAGTTGAGAGAAATTATAACGTTATGAATGTGAGTATAAATTTGAGTTTTGTTAATTCAAGAAAATAGGGTATGTTGACAGATGTTTGGCATTCCTAAACACCTGTAAAGGTACAAATTTTAAAAAGAGAAGAAAAGACTGGTAAAGAAATGACTCACCCAAATCCAAATCGACACGTTAAGAGTCTCCATCAACGCATGGTTGAATATGCAGCGGCACGGAAGAGAATCTTCACCGATGAGGTAATTTATGAAGAGAAAGTTAAGACTAGGAACTTTAGGAAAATAGAAAAGTTAAGAAGAAAAAGTGCAATAAATAGGAATAGTAAGAAGAAAATCGAAGCGACCATACTTGCAGTTTCTGACGACAATAGACCCTACGCGAAAGTGACCGTGAACGGAGAAGAGATACTAGGGCTATTGGATAGTGGCGCTTCAGTTAGCTGTTTAGGGAAAGATGCAATAGATTTTGTTAACAGACACAAAATACAGATGACTAAAATGAACAGTGACGTGAAAACAGCTGACGGTAAACAACAACAAATAAACGGGAGAATAAAGACTGAGATCTCATGGGGAGGTAACACCCAAGAGATTGAGCTGTATGTTGTTCCCAGCTTACAACAGCAGCTCTATCTAGGGGTAGACTTTTGGAAGACCTTCAAAGTTGCTCCAAAAATCATTAGCGAGATAGGTAATTCAAGTAGAGAGGGAGAACAAGAGATGATTCCCATGAGAGAGCTCACACCAACACAAGCTGAAGAGCTGGAAAGAGTGAAACAACAGTTTCCCTCCTGTGCGGTACTGGGGTTGGGGAAAACCTCAATCGAGGAGCATGTCATTGAGATGGAAGACGACACCATTCCCATCAAACAAAGACATTACCCCATATCTCCGGTAGTACAGAAACTCATGTACGCAGAGCTCGATCGCATGCTCGAACTAGGGGTGATTGAGGAGAGCAACAGTGCATACAGCTCCCCAGTAGTGTTGGTGAGGAAACCCGGTAAAAACAGACTGTGCTTAGATTCACGGAAGATAAACGCCGCAACAAAGAAATTTGCATATCCGCTTCCTCATATTGAAGGCATTTTAAGTAGGTTGCAGAACACACATTTTATATCGAGCATCGATTTAAAGGATGCATTTTGGCAAATACCTCTGGAGGCCAAATCAAGAGAGAAGACAGCTTTCACAGTCCCTGGGCGGCCATTATATCAGTTTACGGTGATGCCGTTTGGACTGTGTAACGCCGCTCAGAGAATGTGTAAGCTGATGGACAAAGTGATACCCGCTCGGTTGAGAGAGGATGTCTTTGTCTATCTGGACGATCTCTTGGTTTGTTCTCCAGATTTTCAAAGTCACATGACTGCATTGAAAGAGGTCGCCAAACACCTAAGAGAAGCAGGATTAACGATTAAAATTGATAAAAGTAAGTTCTGCTATAAAGAAATTAAATATTTAGGATATTTCGTAGGCGACGGATGTCTAAGAACAGACCCAGATAAGGTGTCTGCGGTAAAGGACTTCCCCATTCCAAAAACCCCTAAACAGCTCCGTCGGTTCCTAGGCATGACCGGGTGGTATCGAAGGTTCATCCCGAACTTTTCAACCATCTCAGCTCCGATGACTGATTGTCTGAAGAAGGGTAAAGACTTTGAAATGTCCTCCGAAGCTATAATGGCATTCGAAGACTTGAAAACGACACTAGTGACAGCACCTATACTTACGAACCCTGACTTTACGAAACACTTTTATATACAATGTGATGCCTCGACTTCAGGCGTAGGAAGTGTTCTCTTCCAGATGGATGATGAGAAAAATGAGCGACCGATAGCATTCATGTCCCAGAAACTTAATTCCGCACAGCGAAATTATACGGTGACGGAACTTGAATGCTATGCGGCCGTTCTATCGGTAAAGAAGTTCCGAGCCTACATCGAAGGACTCCCCTTCACTATCATAACGGATCATGCAAGTCTGAAATGGTTGATGACCCAGAAGGACCTAAGTGGCCGCTTAGCTAGGTGGAGTTTCAAACTCCAAGGGTTTGACTTCACAATCGAACATAGGAAGGGTGTCCTAAATGTAGTCCCGGATACTCTCTCACGAATCCATATGGAAGAGATCACAGACATAACGATTGAAGTTGACCTCAACTCACCATACTTTTCTGCTGAGGAGTATTCTGAGTTGAAGAAGACAGTAGACGAAAACAAAGACAGACTACCCGACGTGTGCATTTCCGACGGCTACGTATACAAACGAACAGACAGACGATCAGGAGACCCGATTCAGGAAGACAGGGCTTGGAAACTCTGGGTGCCGAGGGAGTTGTGTGGAGGTCTTTTGGAAACCGCGCACAATTCATTCACCGCTGGTCACGGGGGAATTCACAAAACCTTGTCCAAGTTAAGACAGAAATATTTCTGGCCAAACATGGCAAGTGAAGTGCAATATTATGTCCAAAACTGTGATATCTGTAAGTGCAATAAACCAATGAACTCAGTATCTAGGCCCCCCATGGGACAACAGACCATAACAGAACGACCTTTCCAAAGACTATACATCGACTTTTTAGGACCCTACCCACGAACAAAAACAGGAAACACACACATTTTTATAGTGCTTGACCACTTTAGTAAATATGTATTTCTTAAACCGATTAGAAAAGCAACAGCAGCCGAGGTAGTGAAATATCTAGAGGAAGGGGTATTCCATATGTTTGGAGTACCAGAATACATCCATTCTGACAATGGAAAACAATTCGTTTCAAGTTTGTTTTCCAGCTTTCTAAACAGGTATGGTGTGAAACACATACGAACAGCATTCTACTCACCGCAAGCAAACGCTTCGGAACGAGTGAATCGATCGGTTTTGATCAAAATTCGATCATACATAGATAGCGACCAACGAACGTGGGATACTCATGTGAGCAATGCTGCATTCTCACTCAGAAGTGTAGCCCATGAAGCGACGACATTTGAGCCATACTATGCCGTATTTGGAACCCAAATGGTTCAAAACGGGAAAACGTATGAGCTCCTGAGAAGACTAAACATGGTCAGAGACGCAAACATAAGCATTGAAAACAAAACAGATAAGCTAAGTTTAATCAAAGCAAAAATATTTGAAAATCTTAAATTAGCTCATCAAAAAGCAACAAAAACGTATAATACACGCAGCAAAGATATCTCCTATAAAACAGGTCAAATCGTTTTCAGGAGAAACTTTAAACAAAGCAGTATGGCTGACCACTATAACGCGAAGCTAGGCCCTAAATTTTTAAAATGCATTATACTGAGACCAGTAGGCAACTCACTGTATGAAATAGGTAACCTTAAAGGCGAGAAGATAGGAATATACCACGCAAAAGATATTCATGCCTAAACAATATGAGACGCACTCGTGCTGCTGTTGCTAGCTACGACCTGTGATATAAATGTATTGTGTAGTCTATTTATTTATATATAGAGATATCTAATATATTTATTTATTTACAGAGAGAGTTTATTTATTTATACATAGAGATTTATTTATTTATTTACTTATTTATTTGCATGCATAGTTTATTTATTTAGAAGCCTACCTAATTTATTTATTCACAGAGTCTATTTATCATTATATATAGTTTATTTATTCCAGATATAGTTTATTTATTCATTATTTATACGTATATATTATTTTTTATTTATCTACCTACCTAGTCAATTTATTTATTAATTTTTTTTTACATACTACTAACAGTGCACTGTGATATCCTATTACTAACCTAGGATCCTCAACAACCTTAACAACACCCTATAATATCCCAAAATTTGAGAAGATTCTATCCTTCAATCTCCCCTATTCCTCATTACCAACCCAGAAGCAATAAAGTATTACTCATTCCTGAATAATTTGGAAATATTTGAAAACAATCTGTGATAATAGGTATCTAAATCTAAATTAGGTATATATATGTATGTGGTCTTAAGTTCCTCAAACATTGACAAACAAGAATATCATACGGATAACTATACTCCACAAAACACAAAACATTTACAACAGATACAAGGAAATAGTTAAATAGTTCAAATGCCCGGCGTAAAACGACAACTCAGGTAGTGGACGTGCCACACGTACGAACGGCAAAGGAAAAAAAAAAAAACAAATTAATTCAAAACCGAGAGTATAGTGTACAACCCTAACTTGTTTTCGAGGCCAGTTTCCTCACGACCACTCTAAAACTGCCGTCGTGTTTGTTACGTAGGAGTTGTAACACTATAATATTTAATAACTTAACAGAATAGTTAATAGTACATAACTAAGAGTAAGGAACAAGTTTAATACCACGTATTCTCTGTTGGTCCGTCCGACGGTGTTCTTCTTTCAGTCTCATGTGTTTTTTTTTAAAGACCCCTTCACTTTGATTGAATTTGCTTTAGTGTTAAATGTGTACATATGGTACTAAGAAGATGTTTATCATAGCCTTACAGATTATGGATTAGCCTCACAATCAACCACTTCTTACCCCAGCGACTTCAGTGCTCGGTACTACAACAAAAAAACAAAAAAAAAAAAAAAGAAGGAAATGTCAAATGTATGTACCCAAAACCTACTGATACCGACCTACCTCATCAGGGTCAACGATATGCATCACATAGGGTGGATACACCTCCACACGAACTTCAACCCGACTTCGCAAGAGCCTTTCTTTTAGAATCCTAGTGGGCTTCAGTTCAACAATGTTTCCTTAAAAAAATACACAAATCTGTAAGAAACGAATGAATGGCACTAGGTAAACAAAACAAACTCACTCGATACGCACCGGCGATATATGTGTCGTAAAATGTTTGTACGTCGAGTTCCAGGGGAAGTTCAACACACGTATTAAACTTTTTGTTTATTTTTGAAGTGTTTTAACCGAACAAATAGCGAAAATAAATATAAAATTTATCACAAAAAATTAGCCGGCACACGTTTGTTTGACTTTCGCGAATTATTTGACGTAAGCGAAATGTCAATGAAAGCTCTTAAGGCGAAAAGCTCTCTTGCCAACTAATTCGCTCGAGAAGCAATAGCTACCAGCGATCGAGAGTCGACCAGTTTCAGTCGTTAATATTTAAACAAATGACGAAACTTTCAAGAGAGAATTAAGGGATGAAATGCAATATTAGAGTTAGGAAAAGATAAAAATAAAGATGAATAGAATAGAATAAGTAGATAGCTGTGATCAAGAGGGAAGGTGCAATTTAGAATAGATAATAGGTAAGGGGATTAGGTTTAACAGATTAGCATAGACACAAACACAAACATAGTGAAGACTAATTACACACATAGCATAGGAGTATAAGAATAAAGACTGAAACGACAAGAAAAAAAAATTAAAAGCTTTCGAATCGAACATAACGTACACGAGATCCGTAAAAAGGGGAAAAATGCAATGTAGGCCAAAGGCCAATGGCCTAGTAAAAGAAAAGAGGTAGGCGAACCGTAAAACTTTCAAGTTCAAGGTGAATAAGCGTTTCGTCACCCATACCGCACATCGAGTGCAGAATTGCATAGTACCTATTTGCATTCAGTAGAGTGGTAGATCAAACAATTCGAATTCGAACCAAGAACTATTGTGTGAAAATTTTAAATTCATTTTTTTTGGAAAAATAAAGATAAAAAGAAAAAGGAACTTACAAATAGGTGAGTGAGAGTGACGAAATAAATTAGAAAAAAGCAAAAATCATAGAAATTTTAACATAATAGGAAAGTGAGTGATAAAAAATTGTCGGTGCACAAGAAAGTGCCCAGTTGAAAGAGGGTATATAATATACCTGTCCAGAGTGGGACGTATTAAACAAATGAAGAGAAAATCAGAGGTATGTACAGGTATTACAGAAATAGAAGAAAGAAAAATAGATAGATTTTTTTTTGTCAATCTAGGTTGAGCCATAAAGATACATCCATAGACGTATAATATATACACGACAAAATATACATATATATATATAGATGTGCGTACATATACATATAATACGAGCTCGAGTAAGACACGAAAAACATAGTCTGGGTGGTTCAAGCCTCTGATCACTTTAAAGATAGTATGCAGCAGATCCAAAAAACAAAGAAAAGGAACACATATAAAAATAGCGGAAAGCAATAGCTGGATAGTTTGACAGGGTGCTCCAAGGGACTCCAGAAGTGTGTGCACAAACTGAATTACAGTGTACCGCTAATATCTAGTGGATTCAATTTTTATTTTTTTTTTCATACTTTATTTTGTGATTCGCGGTGCAAGTTTTTTTTTTTGAATTAAGAAAAAGAAAAAAAAAAGAAGAAAAAAAAAAAGAAATTACGAGAAAAAGGATAAAGTAGAGTAAAGATAGTAAACTTAGTGAGAGAAGTGTTTCCGTCGTGAATCATAAAGCAATATACATATATGTGAATATATCAATACCCATATTCCTGTAGTAAGAAAAAGAGTAAAATATCACACCCAATACTGGTGTCTGGTGTGTCCTTCATCGTACTGCCGGCAGGACTCCGAGGGATAAAAAACCAGGTAAGTTTTTTTATTGTATTTTTTTATTGGATTGAAAAAGAATCATCTAGAGTGTGGATATTGCATAAAAGACCATATATATGCACATATATCAGTCGATAAAATTTTTTTTGTTTGAATTTTTAACTGAACTTTACATATTTTTTTATCCTTTTTTTTTTTGGTTATTAAATCAGCACCATATTCGAATCTTATGTCTAACGTAACTTACATGATTTTATAAGATAATATGTACTAGAGTTGCTCATATAAAGTGAGATAATATATCTATGAAATTGAATTTGATGGTTTTAATTAGAAAAATGGAAGGCTAAGTTGATCATTTAGGTGGGGTGTTGGCTTGGCGAGGCCGACGACTGAGGAGGATATCATGCTGACCGACAACACTAAGACTTAAGACAATAAGGTATAAACCCTATATGACAATATGACAGACGTACGGATGTGAGTTCCAGGATTGTGATCAATGACGAGCAAGGGGTCATTGTTCAACAGCATGGCCAGAACGATGACATAGGTTGTACGCAATGTACAAAGGGAGGGACGGCCAGGTCATTGCCATTAACATCAGGCAAAACCTTGATGTCTCGACGAACCGCTGTCTGGGTGAGATCATGGGATTTTTAAATGGTGTGAAAAGAAGATAAAACATATAATTTTTTTTTTTTCATTCATACAAACATTCATTCTCATAATGAATGATGTATGTTTAAAACTAATGATAGATATAGGTTAGGTTAAGTTACTTACTTCTACGAAAAGTGGGAAGTAACATTAATTAGCAATAAGGGTTAGAATTAGTATAGAGTAAGGCGTTCTTCATCGTACCAACAGATAATCCCGTCCTCTCACTGAGGCAGTGGCATAGGTACCTAGTTTTGTACTTACCTATCCTTCTCCATCTCCTTATCCTTACTATTCATTCCTATACCCTATCCTATTCCTAGGTCCTATTTTTTATCATTTTTTTTATTTTTATTTTACATGGCATGAATTTTTTTTGTTTATGAGTCTTAGTTAGTGATAATTGGCAAACCACACCCCGACTTCCTTCGAGCTTAGCCGAGCAAAGCAAGCATGCCTCCGCCATTTTTTTTTCCACTAATATTTGCCCCTGTGGCCCAAGACTGGCTCATAACAAGTTCCGGCAGGAAGTCTTCGATGGGCAGTAGGGAGCGTTGTGGCCCGGGTGGAGGCAGTTGAAGCAGCCTCGCTTGTCCCGGGTTTCGTTAAGGCGTTCCATAGTTGTCATCGCTCCGAAGTGGCGGCAGTGCGTTATGGTGTGGGGTCCCTTACAGCAGGAGCAACCCCCTCGTTCAATGGCCGTTACGGCGGCATGGCTGCGGACCACCGAGGCCCTACGGGTTGGAGCCTGTACAGGCCACTCTCTCTTCTTCGTTGTTGTGGTTGTCGTTGGCGCTGCGGAGACCTGTCCAGTTAGGCTGGCTGCTCGGTGTTCCAAGTGCTGGAGCAGCGCCTCTACGTTAGGCAGGTCCTTTGGGTCGCTGTTGTAGGACCAATGTTCTGCCGTGACCTTAGGCAGCTTTGGTTCGACTAATGCCGTTATCACGACATCCCAAGTGTCGACATCGATGTGCATTACCTTGAGAGACCTATAGGTGCCTCTCACAGTGTCCACGATTCTCAGTAATGCCGCTTCCGTTTCAACCGGCTCGGGTCGCATGTTGATGATGCGGTTGATGTGTGCTCTAGACAGCTTCCTGGGGTTGTCGAAGCGGGTCTTCAGCTCGTTCCAGAGCTGATTGTTTCCACCATCGTACACATTTCCCACCAAGCCCACAGTCTGGCAGTCGATCGCCGCCCTTAGCTTCTGTAACTTGTACGCCTCTGGTTCACTAGCCATGTGTACCAGAGACTCGAAGGCATCGCGGAATGCGAGCCAGTTTTCAAGCTTCCCATCGAAGCTCGGGATTCGCACAGGGTCGAGCTTCATGTCGAGCCGGCTGTGCTGTGGGAGGAAGTGTCCTTGTCCATCCACACTTCCACGAGGAGTACTTACGTTGAGGCGCGCCAACCGTCTCTCGATTGTCACCTGGGCTTCGATCTCCTGGGCCTCGATTGCAGCCCACAGCTCGTTGTAAACCTTCATGTCTTCCTCATTCAAAGCCTCGTCCAGGAGATCCTCATGCGCATCCACGAAGCGAGAAAACATCTCGTTCAACGAACGCTGATGAGCATGGAGCTGGATCGCGCCTCCATATCTCCTTGATATGGAGGCGCTCGATGCCCATGCATGCCGCCTGTCTCTTGTTTACCGCACCTCTTGACATAGTTCTGTTGAGTTCACTTTTCACTTTGCACTGTTCCAGTTCACTGTTATGCGCTGTCTGTTGGGTTCACGCGGATACCCAGATCACAATTATCGCACGAATTAGACTCGCAAGTGCTACGATAGCACACCAAGGTTAGGTTAGGTTAGGTTGAATGGGGGGTGCAGGCACAAGTGGCAACACCTCACTCGGATCTCGAGGATCCATTGTGCTCCCCGGGAAATCAGAGGATGAGGAAATGGGAGGATTGGAGAGGCGGATGGTTATTGTGGTAGGGAACTCCCACTGAACCATTTGGAGCCCTGAGTAAATTTCAGGACGTTGCTCAGTGGGAGGTTAGAGATGTCGCCCAGTTCGTCGAAAAAGTATTCTCCGAGGGGTTTTTTCCGAGTGTGGGCTAGGCTAGGACACTCACAGAGGAAGTGGAAAGATCCCTCCTCTGCCTCCTCATCTTGGCATCCTCTACATAAGTCGGATGTGCTAATGCCCATTCTCATCATGTGGGTACCCAACGAGTTGTGACCCGTGAGAATGCCAATCAACAGAGAGAGCCGAGGTCTGCTTAGCTGGAGTAGAAATTCTGTTTTTTTCTTGGAAATATCTGGCCAAAGGTTTCTAGAGACTCGGCATGTTTCTAAAGATGACCACCTGTCATTGGCGATTTTTAGAAAATTGTGTTTGATTCTGCTTTTTTCTTGCTCTAGTGGCTTTAGAACTGAAGTGTTCGCTTCGCTGGATTCGAGTGCTGACCCGATTTTTGCCAGCTTATCCGCCATTTCATTACCGATAATGTCACGATGTCCTGGAACCCAGGTTAAACTAACTGTGTTTGTCTCACTGAGTAGTCTAAGGTTACTGCGACAGCTGTCTACTAGCCTGGATTTTGTGATAATGGATGAGATAGCTTTAATGGCCGCCTGACTGTCTACAAAAAAGTCAATATTTTTGTTGATCAAGTTTTGCGTAGCAAGGTGCTTCGCGGCTTCGCACACTGCGAGTACTTCTGCTTGAAAGACACTGCAGAAGTCGGGAAACTTTATTGATCTATTCATGTTAGGGTAGTCTGAGAAGATACCTGATCCTACCCCTTCGTCCGTTTTGGAACCAACTGTGAAGACGGAATTGTGATTTTCTTTTATAACCCTGTTTTCCTCCCAGCTTTCTCTAGTCGGAAAGACTGTTAGGGCCACTGGATTGAAATCAATATGCGGGGGGTATAGTCAGTTTGGATGTCTATATCTGTATGGATCATGATGGTTCTATGGCCTGATATGCCTGTTTTCCAATTGTTGCATTGTTTGAGTCGCAGTGCGCTTTTGGCCGCCATCTCCTTAGTAAAGAGATCTAGGGGGGCTAGCGACAGGAAGGTTTCCAGAGCTGCAGTTGGTGTTGTTCTCATGGCACTAGTTGAACCAATGCATGCAAGCCTTTGGATTTTGGTCATGGTCTTAAGGTTTGAAGCCTTCTCTAATGATGGCCACCAGACTAGACAGGCATATGTGAGGATTGGTCTTATTATGGATGTATACATCCAGTGAATGGTTTTGGGACCAGGTCCCCATTTTTTACCAAAAATTCTACTACAAGTGTAGAAAGCGATTTGAGCTTTCCTTTCTCTTTCTTTTAAATTTTCTTTCCAGTTAAGTTTACGATCAAGGACAATTCCGAGAAATTTTGCCGTACCAGATAAGTTTATTGGTATTCCATTAATGGAGGGAGGAAGTATATCTGGAATGTTACGTTTTCTCGTAAACAGAACAAGTTCTGTTTTTGTAGGGTTGACGTTTAGCCCACAGTTTTTCGCCCAGCTAGTGAGCCTGTTTAGAGCTGTCTGAAGAAGTTCACAAAGGGTGGTTGTGAATTTTCCGAAGTCATGATGACGATGTCATCGGCATAGGCTACTGCTTTTATTCCGCTTCTGTCGAGTTTAACCAGGATTTGGTTAACTACTAGGAGCCAGAGTAGCGGGGATAACACTCCTCCTTGAGGTGTACCTCTACAAGTTTTGACTTTTAGGGTACTTTCACCCATTTCTGCTTTTACTATTCTCGTTTGGAGCATGGAGTCGATCCAGTTTGATAGCGTTGGCTCGATATTAATGAAACTTAATGCCGTGCGAATAGCATCGTATTCAACGTTGTTGAAGGCCCCTTCTATATCGAGGAATGCAGCCAACGTGTACTCTTTATATTGGATTGACTGTTCAATGGTTCCGACTACTTCATGAAGTGCAGTCTCAACTGATTTGCCCTTTATATATGCATGTTGGGCTGTAGAGATCACATTGTCACAAAGGGCACTTTGCCGAACACAAAACCTTCAGTTTGAATATATTTATTAACCGTAGATTTACAATTTTATTTACAACACCAAGTTGGGACCAAAGAACTAAAACCGAACACGTCGCGTTAAGAATTGAGATTTTACCTTTAAACGACCACGTCGTGTGAGAATACAAGTTGAACTGCGTCGATGAGTGCCAAGATAGAACTGAACTCGAGCCAAGCCACCAAATCCAACCACCCTGGTTCTCGTTCATCCAAGAGTCCAGGAATGTGCCGCGTCACCATAACTTTCACACATGCAGGGAGTCCAATAGCTGATACCAGCTCCAAGCCTTGCCGATCCAACGGCACATGAAGTAGAATGTGCCGACTCCAGCGATTATGGCATCGATCCTCAGTGGCGACATTGTTTACTTCTCTTCGTTTCGGTTGTTTATAATTATTCCCACTGCCATAGATGCCACAGTATCTATACAGAATAAACACTGCCATCCTATGGCATATGGGAACCCAAATGTGTATTCGATACCCATAGCCAAGTAGTGGCGATATGGGTCAATCGTCTCAAGCACAAGTATCGTACCAAAGCATTGGCAGATACTTTTCTATGTGCGAATCTGTGTCCATATACACATTATGCTGCGGCTAGGGTGACTGTTCACGATGGGTTGTCGTGTGTTGTCATCTGAGGTAGCTGGCAAGTAAGTAGATCGTTATGTAGGTGGTGAGGGTGGCTGGTGTAGTTGGTTGACTTGGGTGGCTGACGACTAAATGTTGCGTCGTCAGCATTCTGTGTGCGATGAGTATTCGGTCGTTGACCGAACAGTGGCTATCTTCAGTGGTACTTTTAACAATCGAGGTGCTCTCGCCTCTCCTCCAGGATTCAATTGATTCCGAGCATGTGGTGGCTTTGAACTGACGTAAACAACTATAAAGACAAAACAAACACAAACTAACCAACTCAACCACTGTATCACGAAACAATACTACGCGTAGACAACACTTATCTTACGGGCCACTACTTCACAATACTATAGTCGACAAAAGGAAATGAAAAAAGTGGGGAATTGACTGCTCCTGCTGTCTTCATCTCCGCATCGGTCGCGATTCACTATGGTACGCCAGTGACCTTCCAAGTAAAGACATACGGATTTGGTGATGCTTACAGAAACAGTACATAAAGACTAAGATTATGGACTTAAAGTCCCCGACAATAGATTGGAAAAATCTTGTATATTGGACGATTAACGCTGCTTTCGTCCCCATCCAGGTATCCGTCGCAGTTTGACCTAGTACACCTTTGGCCTTCCAGTCAAAGACATACGGACCTGGGATCTGGACGTCAACAACAGTTATTTGTTATAAGACAAAACACTAAACGACTAAAAAAAAAAAAGCGTTGGGCGCCAAATTTGTTGCAGGTCAGGGCTAGGAAACACCAGTATTAGGAAAAGGAAACTGGGAAAGGAAAAAGAAACCCACAGGAACGGAAACGACGGAATGGAATTGGGAGCTGTGAGAAACAGGATGATCTGCATCGAGAGGAAATGGCACGCTCGCGAAGCTCGGCTAAGCTCGCCGGATGTGGGGGGATCTTACCTCTCCATGCAGAAGATGCCTACAACAAATTACATATATCGTGCCAAGACGAAACATAAATTTTTTTCCCACCACCTGCGTTCAACTCACCACACGCTTGGGCTGCAGATGTAGCGCAGCATGGCTTTATTCGCCCTCCCTACCTAGGAATTCTGTGGCCAGTGTTTAGAAATTCCCCTTTGCCGTTCGATCCTGAAAAAAAAGGAACTTCAACCCCCTTCACTGAAGAGCATCGTCAGTGCATCATCTTCCACCCCCCTCAAAATCTCCTTAGCAATCCATGAATCCTTTTTTCGGGCTTCACAAAGAAAGTCAACGCTTGTTTTCCTTCACAGGACGTGATTCACAATGCTTTTTATTTTATTTGGGCATATTTCGAAAATCTATCTATATATAAACGAGAAAAAAAAACAATGGGCTGCCGAGCCTAAAGTACGACAAAAATAGAAAATAACCTACACTTAAACAAATAAACTTGTTAATTCTTACTTTAATTATTAAGGTTCAACAAATAACAAGAAACTAATGAAAATAATCAAAAAATATGATGTTATTCTGAAGAATAATTCGCCTAGATCGTTAATTCACTTAATTTATACCTTACATTTATACCGGCAACCCTTGAATTTGACAAGGCGTTTAGCTAGCTTGAGTTCTCCCTTTTTTTATTTTTTTTGCTATTTATGTAAAAAATGGGGGTGTTTTTGAGGCCTTACCTCCCTTCGGCCCACTCCCTTTACTACCTTCTGACACTGCCCCTTTATGGGCTTAACAAGTAGCGCAAAATTAACCTACCTAAAAAGAGCTCTTTCTAGGGGTACATAGCGTATGACGTGGCATTAACCTCCTCACGCACCAACACAAAGCTAAATATGTACGTAATAAAAAAAAGAATGACTTACATACATTATGTGAGGTTTCATGGGGTGTCGATTACCACTCACCACCTTCTCATTTATCCTCCAGAAACTTATCGGCTACCAATTAACTTCCTCAAAAAGTAGAGCCTCACTAACATTGAAATTTACAGTCTTTATCACCTTTATTATTTATTTTCTATTATGAAAACCTACACTTTTCTTTTTCAAACTTAAACTCTTAACCCCTTTTTTGTTCTTCTTGAGGGTTTTTCTTTCTCTCTAGTTTTTTTTCTTCTCTTTTTTTCTCTTGGTTTTTCCTTTTTTTCACATAATTTACCCGGCGTTTACCGCACTTTAAGTGGTACAATTCGCACTGCGATTTAAACAAAAACGTTCGAATATTTAATATAATGCTTGGCGCGATGTACTTCCGATTTTTTTTTCTTTTCTATACGTCTTTATCGTGAAGTTATGCTTAGCAATGTTAAGTGTTCGATTTTTTCCTATACTCGAAGTTGACTCCTCGTCACCGATGCTGAGGATTATTTGACGATCCCCCTCGATCAGCTGGTACTCATCACCTCCGTCTAATCTATTTTTTCCGCTAATCGATGAGCCCACTCGATCCCCGTTGGAGTTCAATCCACCTGATCACGCAACTTTGCCGTATTCCTCCTTATCCGTTTTTCTTTATTTTCTCTCTTCCCATTGGCTATCCCTCTTCCAGTTCCCCGACCCCTTCACTTGGCATTCCCCCCGCCTCTACCTTACCCCTTAATAGCCTAGCACCCCTGTCCCAAATTTCAAAAACCTACCCTACCGACCACCCGGTTATTCATCTGTCAAATAGATGATCAGTAGCTAATGTTTTTCTTGAAGGTTGTTTTTTTCAGATCACCACCGGTTTGTGTCTCTACTTTTCAAATTTTCATTTGGGGTAACGTGGTGCTATGCAACAGCCGTAACAAAGCAACCAGGCACTACTAGATATCTATTTTTCCCCAAAAATAAAAACACCGAATGAAAGATAAAGAGAAATGTGAAACTAGTTTCATGAAACTGGATTTCATCGTCTAATAACACTTGCGACACGGGAAGACAGAATAAAGAAGAATTCGAAGTAGTTTCGTGCAACAAATTTCACCGTATAGTAGCAGTCATAGCAGTCTAAGTAAATAACGTAAGTGAACAAAAATAACTCACTTAGCTAAGTGGTTGGTAAATTTCTTTTTTGGAACCCAGAGGTTGGCAGTCTTTGGGTTGTGTTCGTTAATATTTCTGATTTTTGACAACAGATGGAATAATTCTGTTTCTTTACTTTTGTGCACAGAAATTCACAATCTGTCATATTTTAAGGTGTGGTTGTAAAATTCTTTCAGAAACTAATTGTCGTAAAAGTAAAGAAACACCTTGAACAAAACATTCGCAGCAACGCAACGCTTGAAAAACTGAGTGTCAGTCGCGCATTATTACTCCGATGTTTTTCGGTTGCGTGTTTTTTGACACTTCTCTTTCATTTTTTGTTCTCACCCATAGAGTCAAGGTGTGAAAATAATCAAAGAGGCTCAGCTGCAATTTTTATATGTCAATAACAAAAAACTCATAAGGAGCAAAATGTCATTTGAAGTGGTAAATAATTTAATTAGAATCTTCAGCAATGATTATTGACATCATGGATACGGAAAATACATGAAAATACATGGAAAATTTAAGAAATCGTCCGACGACATACTACTCCTTTACTCAAGAACATTAGAAGATACAATAAAGCAACGACAAAACTTTGCAGGTTGAGACTTTTTAAAGTATTTCTATTTCATCTGCTTTCTCTTTCGCACTTATTTGCGTCTTTGCAAAACCGTCTGGGTGTAATATCACACTTAGGGGTTGTTGTTTTTCCATGAGTGATGCTTTGCGATGTTTTGCTTAAGTGAATATAAGTGAATATAGATTCCCAATGAAACTCGGCTATATTTTTCTTTTTCAGTAATACATAGGTGCGGGGTCATTCCATCGTTTCGGATATTGCATTTGTTCACACAATGTCAAAATTTTAATTTATTTTGAAATAATATTTAGCGATTTAAATGTCTTATTCTCTACGTTCTTAGTTGTTTTATTTTAATTGTAAGATTTGTAGAGTTTGGCATAGGGATTAACAAAAAAAAAAACCAATGATAACTAACTAATATATTAATTAATCGCAACGATTGATTAATTATTTATTTCAAGTTTTCAAGTTTATTCAGTAAGTATTACAGTAATTTGTTTACACATAGGCATCTGCGAAGCCTTAAGAGGCTTTTCTGCAGAAGGTTAGTTATATAAATGTTAAAAAATTTACAAAGTTCTTGAAAGTACTTCATTATTAAACTATTAGATATGAGGATGTTTAAAAGAGTATATATATTTTTTTTTCTTATTATAATTAATATTACATTGATTTAATAAATGTTTAATAGATGATTCTTTAATAGTTTCTTCCTTAGTCCCTTAGAGTTTATATCTAGTAATTCTCTTGGCATCTTGTTGAAAATGTTCGCAATGCTCACGGTTAGTTGCTGTTTTCCGTACGAGTTCTTTAAACGTGTAGTTTGCAGAAATCCTTGGGCTCTTCTTCTTGTATTATGTTGGTGATCTATCGGTTGTTTATAGCGCTGGTCATTGTAATATTCTTCGAGAATTTGTAGTTCGAATAATTGATTTATGTTTAAAAGTCTTAGTGTTTTGTATGCATTTGTTGAATTTGTTTCCGGTTCTCTGTTTGTTTTATTTTTGCTGTCTATCAGTATTTCTACGATGCGATTTTGTAGACGCTGAAGTTCCAAGAAGTAGCTTTTTGTAGTGTTTCCCCACGCTAGAATTCCGTATCTTAGGGAGGACTCCACCAAAGAGAAGTAGACTTGCTTTAACACATGGTAATTACTACACATACTCAGGTGATATATTGCATACACTGCTTTCCTAAGTCTTTTGCCTAGTTGTATATGCTATATGCAAATTCCATTTGAAATTACTGTCTAACTCCACACCCAGGTATCTAAAATGAGTAACATTTTCAATGAAATCATGACAGTTATCTTGTGGGTTAAGATTTTCTTGCTGCGCATTTTGATGAATACAATTAGTTGAATGAATCTTTATATTTATTCGGGTTTTTAGTATGTGTGTAGGTCTAATATGCATAAGTTTAGTTTTTTTTACATTTATTATGAGTCCAAAATCATGGCACCATCTTACTACCGCGTCAAATTCGTCTTGCATTATGTTTCTTGCCGTATCAAGGTTTCTGTGACTAACAACATCATCAGCGTAAGCAAAACCTACACTGTTCTTCAAAACGTTTAGTAGTTGGTTTGCATATATAATATAAAGCAAAGGACCTAGAATGGATCCTTGTGGAACTCCGTATTGAATACATTTTTCTTCGCTATGTTAATTGCCAATCTTCACTCTCATTTTTCTGTTCGTAATATAGCTTTTAAACCAATTTAAGTTGAAATCTCGAATACCAATTTTTTCCAGCATTTCCAGAAGTTTTTCATGTCTTAAAGTATCGAACGCCTTCTTGAAGTCTATGAAAATTACTATATTGTGTTGATTTTTGTTGAGGTTGTTGTTTATTAAGTTTGTGAATTCTGCTTAAAGCTTGCTTGTGTTTTTATTTTTCATAAATCCATACTGATTAGTGTTTATAATATTGAATTTGTCGATGTAGCATTGAGGCCTTCGTGCCATCATCTGCTCCAATATCTTATCCATTATAGGGAGAATAGAGATTGGTCTATAGTTCAGTACATCATTTTTAACACCGGCTTTATATACAGGTCGTACTATTGCCGTTTTGAGTTCTTCTGGAACATAGGCCTGTTCAAAGCTCAGGTTGATTATGCGTTCAACTATTGGTGTTAATATTTGGGCATTCATTTGAATATCTTTTGCTCTTATTCCGTCTAACCCTGCTGACCTATTTATATTGATGTGCATTAAGGTTGTTAAAATTTCTTCACTTTTCACTGGTGATATGTATATTGACTGTCTTGAGCTTGGTATCTCAGTATGGTGTGTTTTAATGTTGCATGTATGCACTATAGTTTCAACTTCATACATAAGGCTTGATGCGAAGTTATTTGCAAGTTCTTCCGAATCGATTTCGCTACCAAAATTTCTTGCAATCACTCCATCTAAATTCGTTCTGCTTCTTCCAAGTAAATCATTTATCAGGCTCCATGTTTTTTTTTGGATCCAGACGATATTCTGAAAATTTATTTTGGTAAAAATTCATTTTTATTTTTAAAATTTTTTTGTTGACAAAGTTTCTGTAGTTCTTGTATTCAGTTTCGTTTCTAATGCATCTTCTATTATTTTTCCATCGCTTGTAGAGTGTATCTCTGTGTTTGCATATTTCTCGAATTTCAAGGTTGACCCATGGATTTGTAGTATTCCGCTTTCTTGTTTTTTGTTTTTGAATTGATCGTGTGTATAGTGATTTAAGTGTGTGGTCAAATTCCTGATATAGATCTTTCGCTGTATGAAATTGTTCAATTAGATTATTCCAATTGGTATTTCGAATGTAATCGTTCAAAATGGTTTGATTGATGAAATAGCTTTCCTTATGGTTAACTAAATCATCATTCACATTCGCTGAAATCCCACAGAACAATGTGTAGTGATCGGATACATCGATTTCAATGACAGATGCATATATGTTTTCATTTCCTAATCGAACCAGGCAATGGTCTATCCTCGTTTTACTACCTTTTTTCAGATCTACAGATCTATAGGGTGGTCCGTAGGTAGTTTTTATTGGTGCGTAGGTATAAATGATTTAATAAAACCAAGGAATTAATGGAAATAATACAAATCAATCAAAAAACAACACTTTTATAAAATAAAAATACCAAGGTATAAAAATACTAAGCTTTTCTGCTGACAAATCCTGCCTATGAGTTTTCTTGTCCGTCCTGGCACTAACTCTACTGAACTCTTGCCTGATTAGAGCTTTTCTGCACAGATCCTAGAAAAATGTTGAGTTTGGCCTTCCTGCCAACACAAACACTATCAAAATTTAAATTTGGATTAGTTGCAAATATTACGCACTCGATTTTAAGATTTCCGAACAATTTTTCAATCTTCGAAACTTTCGAAATAGTGCAATGTCCTTTTCAGAGGTCAACCAAGAAGTGCCATCTTCTTGGCGGTCTCTTCGTTCAACGGCGCATTCAGCAAATTCCACTCACTTCGACCAATCAGAGTCGTGGAGGTTCGTCACGGGGTATCTGCAGTACTCTCAGTAAATTCGCTGGAGTTTGCGCCGAAGGCCAAACGCATCCATCGCTCTCTTCTAAACAATTTCATTGATGAATCTCTCTTTCGTTAGAGATTCGCAACAACTTGCCTGAATGAACGAATTCAGACATGGAACAGGTCAATCCATTCCAGAATAGAAAATTGAAAATCTATTACTTTTAACAAATTCCCTCGGCCCAACCAACCCAAGTAACACTGTGCAAGGAAACTATTTAAGCAAGGATTCCGTTTAAGAGGATTCGTCATTTTTCGAGACAACTACTAAATTTCTTCGGTGAACCTTTGCGCAGATTTGGGGGAATGGAAATAATCCTATAAAGAGTCATTTCCTTGCTAAGGTAAAGCATTTTAGGTTGGGCACTCGGCCTTTACGGTGGGCGCTCAGCCATTACGTTGGGCTCTTGGCCGTTTATATTGAAAAGACTTCAAATGCCAAGTTCTGATGATGGTGAACGTTTTAGTGAACGTTGACTGATATCTAATCAGTGTGTTAGAGATGGGTAGCCATATCTCTACCTTTTGTATAAATAGTAGGTCGTTAGTAACCTGCTGCTGCTGCTGTTGATGGAATCTCTCCAGAAGCTTCCTGGTTCCTACTAACGCTGCTGCCTGAGCCGTAGACTGGCTCAATGAAGTTGTACCTATTTGGGTTGCTTTTCCAAAATGCTTTGAAGTACACTACTAACTGATGGACTAGGGTTGCTTTGTACTCTCCCTGAACTTTGAAGCCACAACAAAAGGATGGGTTGAAAATGGGAAAAGGAAGAAAAATAAAGGTCTAATGAATGAATGAATGAATAATTGGGGTTTTGTATTGTACCTTGACCTGTTTAGATCTATTGTACCCCCTACTTCTTAAGTGGTTTTCCTTATTTTAAAGTGATTCGTCCAGATTAGTTCCTCTGATGAAACTTAGTATCTGGGTTACGCTTAGGAGTTTTAGCTCGCTCTCCTCTACGTAGTAGGATCCTAGGTACTTCTTCCTTTGGTGTATTAGAGCTTCGCAGTCAACTAAGAGGTGGTCAGGAGCCTCTTCCTGCTCGTTGCAGTATCTGCATTGGTCGTCACTCTCTGTGCCTAGTACTTTTAGGTGTTTTCTTTCCCTGCAGTGTCCGGTTAAGAACCCGGCTAGCACTCTTACATTGTTTCTATTGAGTTTTATTTCGTCTTTGTAACGTTTTGTGTTAAAAGTGCCAAGTAGAAGTTTGGCTTGACGCATCTTGCGGAGGTCATTCCAGTGTTTAGCTCTGTTGTCTTCCTCTGACTTTTTGATTTCTTTCTTAATGTGGCTTTCTGTTATTCCACAAAATGGTTCGGATCCAATGAGTGAAGATGCGGCTCCTTCTGCTTGGAATATGCTTGACATTCTTCCCATAGGTACTGAAATTTTTATTCTTGGCGCAAAAACTCCTGCTCCAGTTCCTTTCGTAGTTTTTCAGCCATCTGTATACCATTTTACCATTTTTTTGTGTAACATATTTTGACTATTCTTACAAAATTTTGGTCTTAATTAAACAGTGTATTAGATAAATATTGTGTAATTTAAGATTTAAAATTTGTTATTTTGACGTTAATGGTTATCATACAAAAAAGATTTTAGTTTTCGCTTAAAAGGGTTTAATCTTGTTTTATTTTTTATTTCATGTGGTAAGCTGTTAAAGAAATCTAGGCCTGCATACATTAATGAATTTCTGGTACTGCTTCTGTTGCATCTATCTGGTCTGAAGTCTTGAATATTCCTTAAGTTGTACGGTTGCAATTCCAAAACCAATGCGATGTTGTCTTCTAGATATGATGGCATCATTCCGTTCTTCATTTTAAAAATAAATATCATTGCTGAGTAGGTAATGTTCTGCTCCACATTCATCCACTTAAGTGCTTCAAGCATATGTTGTATAGGTGTATATCTGCTGCATTTAAGTATACATCTCATCGCTTTGTTTTGCAATAACTGTAATCGTTGTTTTATCTGGTTTTGACATCCAAATAGTATTGTTGAACAATACAAGAAATGAGGTAGCACTATGGCATTGTACAGCATGATTGCGTTTCCCATATTAAGAACAGATCTTATGCGTTTTAAAAAGCCTACCTTTTTCGAAATTTTGGCGCATTTATATTTGGCATGGTCTTTGAATTTATGATCAGTGTCTATTATTACCCCAAGATACTTAATGTTTTCAACACATTCAATTTGACAGTCATTTATTAGCACTGAAATAGGATCACATAAATTTAGTTTCATGCACTTTGTTTTATTCACATTTAGAGTATGACGAACTCATCCATGTAGCTTATTAATTTATCAGGAAGCATTTTTTCCTTTATGTTTCTCATCAGTTTTTTGAAATAGGCTGGGGCATTAACCAATCCAAATGGCATAACCTTAAATTCAAACAACCCGTCCGGAGCCGTAAGGGGCTGATGTTCCTTTTTGATTGGTATTTGATAATACCCTGACGCTAGATCTAGCATCGTAAAATAGCGATAACCCACAACGTTATTAAGTTCTTCTTCTATATGCGACGAGGGAGAATCAACTTTTTTTGTTACAGTATTGAGGCGTCGGTAATATACGCACATCCTGTCATCTCCGTTCTTTTTCTTAACCAGCACGGCTGGTGCTGCGAAATCGGATTTAGACTCCCGTATGACGTCAGCCTCAATGAGTGCTTTTATCATGGAGTTCAATACCTCTCGCTTCGCATATGGTACTTTATATGGGTGTTGTGATATAGCGTCCGGTTTCGTTAACTCAATCTCCATTACGACTAGGGTTGTTCGTCCAAGTTCTCGTTGTTCCAAGGCTATGCATCTACGATTATTGTTGAGCAGGGAAACTAATCTTGTCGAATTGAAGCTTTCATCCACGTTGATATCGGCTGCTGTTATTTGCCTTGGAATGTTATCGTCTGTTATTACATTTACCTTGTGACTTATTCTTGATTCTTCTTTCCGTACGACAGTCAAAACATCTCCGTGTTTACTTAGAACACAAGCCGGATTGCTAAGGATATCTTTGCCAATGAGAACAGATTCCGATAGGGTATCATCTGGCACCACCAAAACGCAAACCGGAAATAAAGCGTCATCTATTTGAATCTCACAGGCAATACTTCCTTTAGTTTCACAACTACCACCAGCAAAACCCTGTAATTTCACATTTCATTTGTTGATACGTGCTTCAATGTCTTTTGAGACGGATTCCGTTATGATGGAACGTTCGCTCCCTGAATCGAGCAAGGCAATATGCATTTTGCCATTTATCAAAACATTTTTGTGGTAGCAATCATTGTGGACGATGTTGACCCTTGATTTCGTTGGCGGCAAATTATCTTCTTTAGTTGTGTGACGGCTATTATGAGCAGGTCAAGGTCTCTTCCTCGAATTAGGACACTGACGTGCAAAATGCCCCATTTGCTGGCAGTTGTAGCACAAGACTTTATTACTGGTAGTTCTAGTTTCCATATTGCTGGTATGTGGCTTCATATGCTGTCCCACACTCGTTTCTGAAGAATTACTTCGGTTGATCGTGATAGGTCTCCCATTATTAACCGGGTTTTGCCGCAGGTTACTGCGTATGCTGTCAAACCATTTTATTTTTTGAATTAACTCTGATATATCTTTAAAAGATCCAACAGCCAAATTTGAGCTCATCAGAGAGTCATTTAATCCAGTTAGTATATACTGTATTATCGTCTTGTCTGAGAGTTGTATTTTTTTGCCCAACATATTCATTTCAAAACAATAGTTTTCTATTGTTTCGGTTGGCTTACGCATTTTTCTAGCTAGCTGTTGGTGTATATCTACAACACTCAGTTGCTGAAGAAAGTTTGTTTTTAATCCGGTTGAAAGCTCATGCCAGGAAGTAAAAGCCCCTTCAGCTGTGTCCCACCAGTAACGAGCTGCTCCTTGCACTTTGGATGCTGCCGCCATAAGCAATGCTCTCTCGTCCCAGTAATAAACTTTTGTTAGGCTCTCTACTCGTGTGATCCAACTTTCCGCCGACATTGAAGCGGCATCACCAGGAGAAAACACTGGCATTACATCAACAATTTCTCTGATGGTACAAATTAGTTTAGGTCTGTTTGTATTACGTGTTGGATTTGCGAGAGCTCTAATTCCCGGCATGAGTTCACGCTCCCTTGCGAAGACCATTCTTTCACGTTCAAGAAGTTCCCTCTCTCGATGAATAAGTGCCCATTCTTGAGCACGAAGATTTTCATCCGATACCGAGCTGGATTCGGTTAACCCCGATACATTTTGAGCTTCTTCGATGTAATCCTGGATTTCCACTACTCGCCTTTTGTCGTGATCCTTTATTCTTTTGATTAGAATTCTCTTGGAGCCACTGAATGGAAGGTTTCTCCTCTTAAGCTCTGCTTCGAGCTGTTTAACATTCATGTTCTCCATAATGATCAATCTAGAACCAAACAATTTGCTGTGATTAATTTTCTATTTCCATTTTAAAGAAAAAGAAGTAAAACCTAATATTCAACTTCAGATTTAATTAAAAAAAATCAATAAAAATACAGAGCAAAATAAGTCAACTGATCATTTCTTTCAATTCAAAATTCTTTCCGCGAACAACCAATTTTAAATTTCAACCGTTTTTGTACTCAGACTCTACTTTCTTTTCTTTTACTTAAGTTACCGGACAATAGATACTCTTCGTTGTATGTACAACAATACCCACAGATAGTAACAACTAATATACTTCTTCGTAAACCGAAAGACGCACATTATATGGAGTTAGTACTATCTCGCATTCGCATATTACTTATAATACCAATTTATTCTTCTTTGTATGCTACAACAATACAAAACTTCGTAGACAAAGACAACCATACATACGTACTTCTTCGTAAACGGAAGAAGCACATTACTCTGTAATGTACCTACATAAACAACGTAATGGTGATGGTATACTATTCTCTTCTATTTTACGACCATTTCCAACACAGTAAAATTGGCTTCAACCATCTGATATATTCTATTGAACAAAGCACCATCTCACTTTCACAAATTGCCCCTTCATCTACTGAACGCGCAATAAATAATCTGTCACTCACTATCCAAAGCACCGGTCACCGTCTCCACCAAATATGTATACATATGCAGTCGTATTTATAATCCCATTCCAAAGTATGTCTAACTTTGGACAGCTCTTAGAACAGTGTCCAACTCCAAATCGTATTTATAAACACTTTCATCGTTGTCTAAGGAACGTCTAACTTTAGACACCGAAATTGGTTGTCTAAACTATGGCTAAAGTGGCATTTGCTACAGCAAAAAACAATTTTGTCGAACATGTTATAAAACACTGTTGAGAGCTCTAAGATCGAAAAAAATAAGTAGTTTGAGGTGCAAAAATACTACTTTCAACAATTTAATTTATAAATTGCACAAATTTCATCGTTTTATGAGACTTGGAAAAACTGTAACTCAAAGTCAAATCAGCTGCTTTTTTGGTCTGGTTCAAGTGCTACGCCACACTCTTTCAGAGCCATTTTGTTGTTGCACTCGTATATCAAAACACAAACAATGGTACTGCACGGATACATCATGAACGCCACCATTTAGTTTTTCATTCGGAGTTGACAGTTTGAGAGGATGTTTAGACAATTGTTGGAATGCATTTATAAATACGAAATTGGCTAAGGGTTGTCCAACTCTTTAGACACCGTCTAGTTGGACAGTTGTCTAAGGGTGTTCTAAGCAAATTTTATAAATACGACTGATGCAGTCGTATTTATAAAATTTGCTTAGAACATCCTTAGACAACTGTCCAGCTAGACGGTGTCTCAAGAGTTAGACAAGGCTTAGCCAATTTTGTATTTATAAATGCATTCCAACAGTTGTCCAAACAACCCCTAAAACTGTCAACTTCGAATGAAAAACTAAATGGCAGCGTTCATGATGTATCCGTGCAGTACCACTGTCTGTGTTTTGGTATACGAGTACAACAACTATAAGGCTCTGAAATAGAGTGGCGTAGGACTTGAACTTGACCGAAAAAACAACTGATTTGACTTTGTGTTTCAGCTTTTCCAAGTCTCATAAAATGATCAAATTTGTGCAATTTATAAATGTAATTGTTGAAAGTAGTATTTTTGCACCTCAAACTACTTAATTTTTTCAATCCTAACACTCTCAACAGTGTTTTATAACATGTTCAACAAAATTGTTTTTGCTGTCACTTTAGCCATAGTTTAGACAGCCAATTTCGGTGTCTAAAGTTAGACATTTCTTAGACAGCGATGAAAGTGTTTATAAATACGATTTGGAGTTGGACACTGTTCTAAGAGCTGTCCAAAGTTAGACATATTTTGGAATGGGATTATAAATACGACTGATGTACTTTAAAGCAATAGCCCGCCATTACCCAAAGTAACGGTTCTTGTCTCCGTCAGATATATATACATACAGCCTTATTTATAAACCCATAATAGGGAGCGAATAGCGCTATGTTTCTCTTATAATACCTCTGAACAGAAAAACCTATTTATAAAACTTTTTGAACGTAACATAGAGGTGGAATATCCTGAACGCCGATTCAGGTAGTATAGCGACTGAATAGGTTTATGTCATCGCTATTGTGAAATGACAAGGAAATGTTAGTACGCCGGCGGATACATAGATGGCTTTCAGAGACCGGTTTGTTTTCGATAGTGAAGTACACCTGTGTATTACCGCTCAATGCTATAAATTAGATTATAGATTATAGATAGGTAAGATATACTTACCATAACTATAATGGTTTATAAATAAGAATTTTTTAACGTAGAATAGAGTGCTTTTCACTACATAACTATTCGTCCGTTCAGAGGTATTTAGGGAAATCTAATAAATACGGCTGATAATGTTCTCTACGACGTAGATTAACCTCAAATTTGCAACAAAAAACATAATTTCAACGCACTCTCAACGAAAATAATTGCATTTTAAAACCAACCCAATCAATTAATAAACACCCCACAACTCGTTACATAAAAAAATAACAATCGTATCTAAACTCCGAATACCTGTCCTTTCATTCACAATTTTCTCCAAATATACTCACTCAATTAAATTGATAATGTTAACTTATCTTCGACTTCGATTTTCGATATCCCACTTCTGAACTTTAACGAAGCAAAATATAAAAGAAATATTTAGTATATAAAGGAATTAAGTTAAGGATTTACAAATATTAGATTACTAATTCAACTCTTTATTGTTTCAAATTTTATATGTATGTATACTTGTATTAATTGATATTTTACTAAAACGTCTGATCACGATGGCGTCTGAAACACAAGTGTCCCTTTACTCGTTCTCTCAGCTCTCACTTTATGTATATCAAATATCAATATCAAGTTCTCTTCTCTTTAGTTTTCCCGTTTCTTATTGGTGGTTGTCACATCTTAGTTTGTAAGTTCAGTTACAGACTTCTATGATACTTTTGTCATACTAGTACTCTCTACGCCTCTGATACTGAACATACAAACTAAGATATGGAAACGAAAACCCTCTCATTTCATAAAAAACTCTCTGCTCTCCTTGTAAACCAAATTTCACTTTGCTACGATGACGGCAATCCGTGTCGACTTCGTTCCGAAATATATTTTTGTTCATTTGCCGGACGATGGTAACTTAGCTTAACTTAAACAATCTCAAACTGAATTTTTTTTTTTAGAAATAACTACGTGTTTTACATGAAATAGAATTAAAGCAACAGTTGAGAAAACCTCAAAAATCTGGGACATCTTGTTGCTTCATGGAAATAAAATAAAAAAGAGGTTGAAAATGACTCTTTGAACACAAGTTAGAATATTTATATATAACCCTGGGTTTAAAGGCCGAAGAGATTCTTATTACTTCGTCGATAAAGGCACAAATATGGGCAACCCTCTTAGTCCATTGATTAGTGAATTGTTTATGTCTCACTTTGAAATCAAATTAAGAGATGAAAAATTATTACCCAAGATATGGTATAGATATGTAGATGACGTGTTCGCGGTAGTGGAAAAAACAGATGTACAAAAAGTGTTGCATATCCTCAACAGTCAATATGACACTATAAAATTTACTTACGAACTTGAGAACGAAGGAAGATTACCTTTTCTGGACTTAGAACTGAAAAGAGTGAATAACAAAGTTGACATAGGGATTTATCGTAAACCTACAAGTACTTTTAGAACAATAACCAGTGACTCACATTGTTGTATACAACATAAACACGCTGCGTTTCATTCCATGGTACACCGGTTGTGCAGTATTAATCTTTCTATAACGAACTACATGAAAGAATATAAAATTATAAAACAGATTGCTGAAGCTAACGGGTATAATGAAGCATTGATTGACAAGCTTATTAAAAAGCATACGGAAAAAATAACAAAAAAATGATTTGTCAACACTCTTCATACAGAATAAGAACACAGTTGAGCCAAAAATTCGCGTCGCTATCTGTTATACGCCGGTTGTAACGAACAAAATTCTATGTAAATTCTAAATTTCGAGAACACGGTATGGATGTGGTACACACTAACCCCAATAAATTATCAAACCTGTTAGGTTCAGTGAAAGACAAAACGGATAATCTGAAAAAATCGGGTATTTATTCAATAAAGTGTAGTGATTGCGAAAGTGTTTATTACGGCCAAACAAAGAGAAATCTCCTTACACGTTTCAAAGAGCATAAGACATACATTCGAAGCAACCAAGCTTACAGATCAGCGTTAGCAGCACACGCTCTAAACAAAAATCATATGGAGCTTGATATTGAAAATGTTTGTTTGGTGAAAGAAGTGATAGACGACCGTAAGCTAGATGCCTATGAAAGTTTTTATATACAGAGAGACTCAAATGCAATGAATTTAGACAACGGTAACATCGAATCGCATTTGTTCTCTCTTATATAATAACATGCAACTTTCATACAACAACAAACCACAACATTTTACTTTTTGGATTTAGTCGTGATGCTGATGATGGAATGAACATATTCCGAAATGCATTCAGGTACTCATTTGACGTATTAAATTAAAGTTTGTTTTGTTTAATGTGTTGAATCAAAAAGTGAAAAATCATTAAGGTGTATTGACTCAATATTATTGTTTTTATTTTCTGTATGCGTTTGAGTGGCACCCTGAATGGTTTAGATTCACAAATCAGGCCGACAGATGGAATTGGAATATAGTAAAATTGACAATTTCATTATTCTTAACTGTAATGAATTAAAAATTAAATTCAAACAATGATTTTGTTTTTTTTTTGACAACAAAAAATTAAAATAATAAATAACAAATAATAAGGTTCGTTTTGAAAAATTCTTTTAATTTTTTGACTGATGTGATAAGAATAAAGATTAAAATTTTTTTAACTTATTGCACCTGAGTACCATAGAAAAGTTATTGTTTGTTTTATAATAAGCCACACATCAATGGGTTATGACTACCCTTATAAAGTTGTTATAGAGCACAGTGCGAGCATTTAGGAAAATAGGAGAGGATTTAATAGGATACACCGATACACATCCGGCCTACCTACCTACTGAACACTCTACCACTGCAACACGGCCGCCCTTATCTTGCTTTTGAACCTTTGTAAATCGTAATGTAGTTGAAATACAGAGCCAGGTAAAGCATTCCACATACGGGTGGTGCGACTAAAATAAGAATCTCTATACTTGACTGTACGGCCGAAATTGGGCTCAAGGTAAAACTGATGGGCATTCTTAGCAAGGTGGGTGTTGCGGCTAAATTTTTTCAGGGGAGGAATGCAACTGACTATTTTACTAGAGCACTGTTTGTGAAAAAAGTGATAATAAACAGTGAGACAAGTTACGCTTCGACGATGTTCAAGAGAATCAATTGATTCTACGATTTAACTATCACCCATCAGTTTTAACGCTCTATTTTGTACCATATCAAGTAGGTGCAAAGATTTTTGAACAGAACCTGACCAGATATGGGAGTTATACTCCAGTTTTGGGCGGATGAAGGCCTTATAAATTGTAGCCAGATCAGAAGGGGTGAAGAACTTCCTGCATCGTCTCAAGAAGCCTAAGCATTTAGCAGCGTTTTTGGCGACTTCAAATATGTGGTCATTCCAACGAAGATCGTCGTTTACACACATAACAAGTACTGACAGCTTTTCGGTTTCTTGGATGCAGGTACCATTCATGGATAATGGTAAAGGGGGAATATTTAGATTCATCCTCAAATTCTCCCAGGAACGGTAATGGGAACGGGATTGGAAATTCAAAAACCACTGAAACGAATTGTCATTTTTGTCGCTATTACAGTACGCGTTCATCCCTATATTCCCACGAGAATGGGACGGGAACAAGAAAATAAGCGGGAAATTGGAAAATACTGGACCAATTCCAAAAAATTTCAACGTTAGAGTGTAAAGTGCTCCTGAGTAACAAAGACTACAATTATTTTCTTTACATATTCTTTCGGGAACGGAAGCGGGAATGGTGACATAATCAATAACCTGGAAAGCACTTAACTAATTCCAAAAATTCTTTCATGGTTAGAGTGCTTCAATGTCCCTGAGTAATATAGACTATAGTTCATCATCATTCACCCACAGGAACGGGAACCGGAATTCAAAAACCACTGTACTGATTTCAGTACGGTTTTCGCCATTACAATACGGTGCTACATTGACTATATTTCATCCCCATATGGGAATGGAACGGGAACTGGGACATATTCGGGAACTTGGAAAATGCTATACCGATCTCACAAATTCTGTCATCGTTAGAGTGCTTAATTGTCCCTGAGTAACATTAACTATATTTCATCCTCACTCTCCAACTAGAATAACAACTTTGAAACGACTTTACTTTACTTTCAATCTGATGAACGTAGGGCCTGAGCTACGCCGGGCGGGTCAGCTAGTATTTTATAATTTTGAACATTTTTTTATACTCATGACATTGGCGAATCTCAAAAAACTGTGTAAATTTATATTAACTATATATTCAAGATGTTCATGTCGATTATGGAATCCGCAATAGTCTATTCCCGCGGATCTCATCCGATCCGCAAGGCATCCGCATCCGCATTGAACACAATTATTGAATCCGGCGGATGAACTGCAATGTCGATCCGCGACACCACTTTACCTTATCCTATACCTCCTGTCAAATGGCTTCATTTGACTTTATTCAAGTGGCATTCTTCATCTAAGAAAAGGAATAAGAAATTAGAACTTGCATAAATCTAATAAAATAAATTTCAAATGGATTCCGCAGCGTTCTTTTAATAGAAATGAAATTGCAAGGAAATCCGATGTATGGTACCGGAGGACGAAGCCGAGGTATAAGTCTCAGTCTTCACATCTTTTTGAGCTGCCTAATACTGCGTGTGTGAAATTAACTGGATTGAAAAGAGAAAGTTTAATAAAAAGAATTACATTATGTAATTCATTTATATAAACCAGCAATGTTTTTTTTTTTGTGCCTATTGTAAAAAGTCAAAGCAAAATTCTTAAATCCACAACTTTTATTCGAATTTTTCGAACAAGTAACATAGTACCAACAAGAATTTAAATTCACTTTTAAATATCCGCAACAATTTTGGTGCGGATGAGAAACGCCAAAAGTTGTATGGAGTGCGGATGAACAACGGATTCGGTAATACGCATTTTTTAACCTGTGTTATCGACAATCTTTCACTTTCACACCGCTGGATTCAATGCGGATTCGATAATAGCAAAAATGTCAAAACTCGTGCGGATAGCTTCCGCAGTCCTTTTATCGGATTCCATAATCGGGGTGGTTATGTTTCAAATTTCACTTAATTCGATGAAGAAGAAAAAAAGTTACAGATTTATGAGACGCTCAACCTCGTTTCGTCCCGTAGTGCATCGGCGTGTTTCGTAGCCAGTGACGGTGAAAACTTACATGTCTATAAAGCTGAAATTGACGCTCGATCCCTCCTCGCTGACATCAGAGAGCATAAGCAAAAAAGAAAATTCCTTAACATCGTTGTACTCCGAGGGTTCTTGGGAGAATTTCTTCAACAAAGCCCACTGCATGATAAAATCAAGATTTTCTCTCAAAAATAAACTGCTTGCACCACAGCAGATATTTGCGTACTGCTAAAAGTTATATATTTCCTGATCAGTTACTGCACTGGCTACAAAACGGCTTCATTATATTTTTAATCAAAACAAAATTTGAAAAAATGTCAAATCAAAAGTGATTTTTACTATGCTACCTTATTAAATGGATAGTGAAATCTCTTTTGATAGGGAATTTTTTCAAATTTTGTTTTGATTAAAAATATAATGAGGTCGTTTTGTAGCCAGTGCAGTAAGTAATCAGGAAATATATAACTCTTAGCTGTAAGTCTATTCATATACAATTTACACTACCAAATACACTAAGAATTTTTCAATTTCTGATTTTATCAGAAATTCTTGGTACATTTTATGGTGTTGTATCTATATCAATAGACATTGAGCTATAAATATTTTCGGATCAAAAATTATATTTACCACAACGCTGTTGCATTTTTCTAAATTAAATTTTTTTTAAAGAAATTCCCTCATCTCAAGCCGTTTCCATTGGTTTTATCAGAAATTACCCAACTAACACCAATTAACAAACACTAGTAATTCCACCGACAAAACTCGAACTTAACTTATATATTCAAAAGCAAAATGAATTTCTCAAAATGTTTTTTATTGTTAGCGATTCTTGTTCTTTGCTTGAGGGCATCCAGTGAAGCTGGTTTTGGCAAGAAATTCAAGAAAGCTTGGGTGGGTACAAGTTTACCGAAATAGAAATAAAAATTTTTAATTGATAACTTCCATTTTTAGAAAAAGGTCGAGGATGGATCAACACGCCGCTAACACAATCCACATAACAGCAAATGCAGCGGTCGACGAAAATTATTGGTTAAGAAAACACTTATTATATTTATTAAGTGAATCTTCAACATGAAATAAAAAATTTTGATTGATTCGATTCTTTTACTTTCCGGCAGCAATTAAAGTTTTGACTCGTATTCAAGTTTGACTGTTTCCAAAAAAAATATGTTAGGATAACTTTCGTGTCTGTAGAACTAACAAAGAAAGCTATAATTCAAATAATTGGCATTTCGAATTACCCTTCGCAGGGTTACGAACTTCTATTCAAGAATGGAACTTTATACTTTACCTATAGTTTTGCTTTATCCTTTGAAAACAAATACACGACAAAAATCTGAGTTAAGTAATGTTTTATTTGCTTAGTTTCGCCAGAATAGTGTAAAGAACTCGGATGTTTTGGGTAAAGTTAATAATAAAAAAAATCATTTGAAATGCAATAACCTATGCGTAGTAGTTAAGGTTGGCCTTCTTCTTTGCTTGGACCTCCATGTAGCGTCCATAAAGTCTTCGTGTGTAACACAAGTCGCAGATCGACGCCAAGCAATTATACCCGCTTCCACACAAACAGCTTTGCATTGAGCGCCATTGAAATCATCTGTGGAACGCGACAACTCCTCGAAGTTCACATCGGGGCTGCGTTCTTTTTTCTCGAATGAATTTGCATAATTCTGGCACTAGCTTCCTCGTTGGGATGTGGGAATTCAATTTTACGATCGAGACGTCCAAAACGTAGCAGAGCTGGATCCAAAATGTCAACACGATTCGTTGCTGCAATGACTTTGATGTCTGCTGTCGAACTGAAGCCATCTAGTTAATTCAGTAGCTCCAACATAGTACGCTGAACCTTACGATCACCAGCTTTCTCCGAGTCAAAACGTTTTGTACCGATTGTGTCCAGTTCATCGATGAAGATTATTGCTGGAGATTTTTCTTTTGCCAAAGCGAAAGCGTCACGCACAAGCTTAGCACCATCACCGATGCACATCTGAGCAAGCTGTGGTCTAGCCAGCTTGAGGAAAGCTGACTTTGTTTGAGCGGCACAGGCTCGTCCCAAGAGAGTTTTTCAAGTTCCAAGGGGGCCGTTAAGAAGAACACCTACAAATACATTTATGAAACTCGCTTACAATAAAATCTACACTCAAAACTTACCCTTTCGAGGATGAATTCCGAGGTTCATGAATTTCTCTTTGTGTGTCATAGGCAACACAACTACTTCGATGAGTTTCTGGATTAGTTTATCCAAACCACCGATATCGGAATATTGTTCAGATGGCCTTTCATCCACTTCCATTGCTTTAACCCTAGCATCGTACTCTGCTGGCAATGTTTTCAAAATTATATAAGAATCTCTATTTATACCGACCAAATCGCCGGGTTTCAATTTCTCAGCATCCACTAGGCCGATGACGGGCAAGAAATATGCCTGACGTGTAGATGTCTTGATGACAGCACATTTGCCCTTTCGTTGAATGTCCATGTCCAGCACTAAGACAGCTCCATCGTCTTCCTCTTCTTGCGGATCGACATCCAATAGTTCAATGACATTGGAAACCAAATACGGGAGTGTTTTGTTGACCTTTATTTAGAAAAACAACACTGTTTGAGCAACAAGAAGAAAAATTTAGAGAAATTTTTTTTTGCATCTCAGAGTCTTAAGCGGTACTGAGCTTAGAGCAAGCTCATATGTACGCACTTATCTACGCTCTTCATCATTAATGCAAGTGTTAGTTGTTAGTAAAAACGCCAACACAAGCACAAAAGAACGTATTCGAACAAGGACATAACATTTAACATAATTAACTTCTACTTCAACGATAAAACAAAATCAAACTATAAAAACATTATTGAAAGTATAAAAAAAAAATACAAGTAAGATAAGCTACAATTAACTAATAAATTAAATACAAATTAAATACAAATTAAATATAAATTAAATACAAAACAAAAATCATGCTTGTGGAGCACTGGTTTTTAGTTTTAATTTTAAACTACTTTTACTAAGATTGAAATCTGAAGTAAGAGGGTTAGAGTTGTATAACCTACTCATGCGAGCTAATGGCTCATGCATGCCATAGTTAGTTCTGTGGTGGTAGCAATGCAAAAACTCCAGATTTCGTAGCTGGTGAGATCCTCCGCGATAGTTGAATCCTATGCGAGAAAGCAAGTCAGGAGCATCAATTGAACCTGTTATAAGTTGATGGAAAAAAACTAAATCATTGTTGATCCGTCTTTGTGAGAGTGGTTGAAGATTTAAAAGACGAATACGGTCTTCATAAGGGGGGAGATTAAAAGGATCTTCCCAGGGAAGACCTTTCAGGGCAAAACGTATGAATCTGTGTTGTACTGCCTCAATACGAGATTTATGAACTTCATATAGAGGTGACCAAACCTGAGAAGCATACTCGAGATAGGGACGAACATGACAGTTGTATAAGGAAAGTGTAACATAGGGGTCGTTAAATTCTTTTGCCCATCTCTTTATAAACCCAAGCATTGAATTTGCTTTGTTTGTTATGAGGTTGATGTGTTCATTGAATTCAAGGTTAGTACTAAAAATGACACCAAGATCACGGAAGTTCGAGACTTGAGATAATGATTGCTGAGATATTGAATAATTTGCAATAGGGGGAATCTTTTTGCGTGAGAACGTCATACTTTGACACTTGGAAGGGTTCAAACTAAGACCGTTTTTAGAACACCACGTAACAAAACTGTCGATATCTTTTTGTAATAAATTGCGATCTGACGAATATTCTATAGATTTGAAAATCTTCATGTCGTCAGCAAAAATTAGAATGTCGCTGTATGATATACAAGAAATGACGTCATTTATTGCAATAATGAAAAGCAAAGGACCAAGGTGACTCCCTTGTGGCACACCAGACAGACCATTGAAAGAATTTGACAAGACGTTACGAAATTTAACTTGATAAGATCTATTTTTTAAGTATGAACTTATCCAAACAATAAATACTGGTGGAAATCCAAATGCTTTTAGTTTATATAATATAATATTATGAGAAAGTTGGTCGAAGGCCTTAGAGAAATCAGTATAAATGCAGTCTAACTCATACCCTTTTTCGAGTGTATTAGAGCATTTATGGTAAAACGAGAGAAGATTAGTAGCCGTTGATCTTCTTTGCATAAATCCGTGTTGTTGATTACAGATTATATTCCTTGCAAAGAATGATATACTTTCGCAGACAACTTGTTCAAACAGCTTAGGAATGCATGAAAGCTTTGCAATTGGCCTGTAGTTTTTTATATCTATTTTTTCACCTTTCTTGAAAACAGGGGTAATAAAAGACTTTTTCCACAAACTAGGAAATTTTCCGGACTTTAAGGAAAGCTTGAAAAGGTATTCGAGAGGGAAGGCTAAGCGTAAAGAACACTTTTTTAAAACTATAGGTGGTATCATATCCGGACCAGATGAAACGTCATCATTTAGAGATGAAAGGTAATGAATAATTCTATCACTGAAAATGGGGATACTATTAAAACTTACTTGAGAACAGTGAGTTAAATACTCAAAATAGTTTTCATCAATTTTGAGAGGTGTACTGCAAAAAGAGCCACCAAAATGATTTGCAAAGGCATTGCATATGTCAGGAGTATCCTTCAAAAGATTGCTGTTATAAATAAAATTTGCTGGATAGCCGTCTGATTTCTTTTTGGAGTTAACAAAGGACCAAAAGCTTTTTGGGTCATTTTTAAGAGAGCAACTCATTTGAGTTACATAGTTGGAATAAAGATTTTGAGAAAGCGTTCTGAAGTCTTCAAAAAGACTTATGAACACTTGGTGGTCAGTTAGAGAAAGAGTGGTCAAATACGTTTTCCAGGCCTTGTTTCTTTTATTTCGCAGAACTTTCAGTTCTTTGGTGAACCACGGCTGGCAATAATTTTCTTTTTTAATCAATTTTAGCGGAATTGTTTTATTCATGCAGTCGTTTAAAATAGAGTAGAAACAGCTGACTGCTTCGTCAAGATTTGCTAGAGTTGATATTTTTTCAATACCAGCCCTGCTTAATTCATCCGAAAGCAAATCGAAGTTCGCTTTTCGAAAGTCAAAGGTATATGAACAGTCATATGGACTACTTCTTTCGTCAATCACATTGCTAAGTTCAATAAAGATATCTAAAGGTGGGTGTAAGTCATCTATTCTTGTGATACCAGAATTTGATTGCATTACAACAGTCTTAATAGCGTCCGAAGAAAATACTAAATCTAACATACGATTTTGATAGTTTCTAATACAGCTTACTTGCCGTAAGTCAGAAGAAATTATGTTGTCTAAACAGGAAAGCTCCTGTTGTGGTGAAGACAGGGAAGCTTTTTGAAAGGAACCATCATCAGAAGGTAGCCACTGAATATATGGTAAATTAAAGTCACCCAGTAATAGAATCTGGCTTTCAAGATCGGATATTTCAAAGACATAATCCAAAATAAGAGATAGCTCAGCATAAACTGGTGCTAAGCTTTTAGGGACAATATAAACATTTATGATGAAAATATTTTTAGACAAGGAACAAACTTTCACACAAACAACATCAATAGACAGGTCAAACGGAAAGTGTATACGAGATGACATAAACGTGTTCCTGACCGCAATAAGGACACCACCTCCAACAGCTTCTGGTTTGTCTATATGCCGATCTTTACGGTAGACGGAAAATTCTTGGCTGAGGATTTCGGTATTCAAATGGCTTGGGTTAAGCCACGTTTCCGTCAAAGCAAACACATCATGTGAGAAAACGAGAGAATTCACATATAAATCTGCAGTTTTACTGCGAAGCCCTCTAACATTTTGGTAGAAGAGGGAAAATCTTTTTAGTTTTTTGGAATACTCTTTAATACATTTTTATTCTTTTTGTTGTAGCTAGAGAATTCTTTGACAAGAGCACCAGCTGGCCAAATATTACTGTCACAAAGAGAATCAAACATTAAGGGTGGGACAAGTAATTTAAAAGACGAAACAAAACTATCAGTTTTACTTATTTTAGAACATTTAATAAAGTTTTCACTAGGAATAAGTTTCTTTGTAAGTAAATAATGTAAAACATCATTCGGTACGAGCTCAGGTCTCAGCCGAGATACAAAAATGGATCTAGGTTTGGGGACTGCTTCCATTCGAGTAATAGATTCTAAGGGAACAGCATCCAAATCGTTACTTACTGATGGTGAACTAATTGCTACCATATCAACTACATCAGTTTGTTCTAATGGGACTGAAACGCTGTTCACCTTTTTAGAATTGCTTCTCAGAGTCTTTCGCTTTGAAGGAGGACTCTGTTTAGTGGAAGCAATGCTATCACTGATTCTTTTGGAGCCCTTATTTAAGACGGAGGCAGGGTTCAAACTTAAAGACGATGCGGATTGTTCACTTAATTCCTTCGTAGCTTGGGGTTTATCCAAAGTCAACAAATTTAAGTCATCTGTTGAAGTAGATATGTCAACAGAGCTAACAGGGGAAGAAAATGACGCTAAGTTTGAAACCGATTCATTGAAAACTTTATGAAGCGTTTCGAAGCCTTTAGAGAGTTTTTCAATTTCTAATTTAAAATTAGACATTTTTACAGCTAAATGGGATAGGGAAATCTTCTTACAGTTTTCACAGTACCAACAAGCGATTTTCGATGCACTAATTTTATCCAATAATGCATTGTTGGAGCCAATACATTTGGCATGAAAAACATTTCCACATGGCCCATAGCAAGCAAACAGAGGTGAGTTCGAATTGTCGAGGCATTTACCCGCTGCACAATCCATATTAAAAAAGAATACAAAAAATTATTTTTTTTGTAAGAGAAAGAAAAAAAAAAATTTTTTTTTAGGCACGGGTAGGAGTTGAACCTAGGTGTAGAAATCAAATTTTCAAATTGGTAAAGACTCCTACCAATTCAACCAAACTAACGATAATTTAGAGGTTGCAAAATTGTTAACTTAAAAAGGTATGTTCTAAAAGAAAGGAATTAGTTGAAAGGGATGTATGAGGGATATTAGTGGTTAAACGGAGAAAACAATAATAAAAAATCACTCAAAACACACTCAAGATAAGAACGGAAAATATTGTCTTACCAATACAACTATAGATAACACAAAACGAAATCAGAATCTAATTTATTTCAACTTTGTTATATTAATTATTAACAACACTTTGAACCAAAGTAAACTGATAAGTAGATGCTAAAACTAAAAAGATTACTGAAACAAATCACAGTTTAAAATAAAAGTACGAAATACACACTATTTAATTAGTTTAGGACAGAGCTATGAAAAACACAACAATGCACAGAGATAACCAGTGCTGCCACTGATGGTGTACTTACCTTGATTTTCTCGGTATTATCCTTTATTTTTTCATTTTGCGTGTGAATTTCGTGAGTAGTTTGCATAACTTCCCTTTTCATGATTTTTATTTCATTGATAGTTCAGTGTGGAAATTATTTTCATAAAATTCGCTCAATGAGTTTCCTACATATGTATACAATATCATCATTCAATATTAATGTCACATCAGTTGCCCTTTGGCTGAGGATCTTACCTTAGTTTGCACCTTCTTGGCCTTTAACAATGCTACAGCCTTAGCCTTAGCTGTAGATAAATTCTCGATGAACTCCTGTGGTGATGGTTTTTCCTACTTTGAAGGCGGTTTCAGATGTTTTGTTTTTCACTTTCAGGAATATGCTGACGCTCACCCTGGAAGCCGCCTATAGGTATTACAATTCTCTACACCATCGCGATTACTTTCCAAATCGCATGCTAGATCTAAAAGGAAACACTGTGCCAGTTTTGCTCGGAGGAGCTGTTCCAACAATGATAATATCCCTTAATCGGAAATGGAATACAATTATGGGTGGTTATATAACACATTTCTTCAACGCTGTGATGCTTCTTTTATTCTCAGCTGGGGTATAACTCAGCGCGTCCAAGGTGTTCCCCAAGGAAGGGATATCAAGACTTGGGTTGCGTAGTGTCCAACTTCTCCAAATGAACAGCTGACTCGGAAATGCTATTTTAACGTTATAATTTTATTTTAGCAAGAAAGTATTATTAGTTTCAAAATTTTAATTCAAAGTATAATGATGGGTGATATGTTTCCCCGTTTTCTTATACAAACTAAATGTATCTCAGTTTGAGCTCAAATAGCTCCTGGAAATCTGGCCTCGTCTTAGGTAGTGGCTAGCAGCGTTCTTCTGGTGTGGCTTCAGGTGGGGTATCTGGTAGGCGGCAGGTAGCGGCTTATCACTGTCGTTGTACGCTCTACTAAATTCTACTCTACTTGGTAAAATGCCCGTATAATTGCTTAATGTAAACTGCCCATGCAAGCACGTCCGGTATCACATTAAGCAATCTACGTTCGGCAGGCTGTCCAAATAATTGCTTGGCCCATGCAAGACGTCCCGCACAATTATTTGCCTGGCTGCTACCTAGGCTCTCGTTACCTACACAAAATTGCTTTCGGCAGACTGTCCAGATAATTGCTTGGCCCATACAAGACGTCCTGCACAATTATCCGCCCGGTTTCTACCTAAACAACTTTCCCTTACACTCTCTGATTTCGAAATTACCTGCCGTTACCTTGCTTGCCACTTGTATGCTGGAACCTCTGCTTTGCACGTTAACACTTTGCTTCGAATATACTGGACTTCACTTCAATATTTACTTTGCTGGATCTTGAACACCACTGCGATTGAACACGATTTTCAGTTTAACTATTTTTATTGAACAGGTATATATACAATTGGTTTTTAAGATTACATTACATTTAGATATATTTTGTTTTGTTGGCACAGAAGGGGCCTTACTTTAAATAATGTGTGGTTTGCTAAAATAATTATAATTATTGCCTATGATAAGAAAAAAAATAAATATTCATATTGTTATTAAAAAAATCTCGGGTTGTTCAGATCCGGTTGTCTTTATGTTGAAGGGGGTTTGTGTGGCCTCTAGCCACGGTGGTAAGCTGAGGCTGCTACCTCGTAAAAGGGTATTGCCTCTTCGTCATTGATTGAAATGATTTCTTCGTCCAGTAATGCCTTTATATCTAAGTATCGCAGCTCGGGATGTCTCTCTTCGCTTGTCATACTTCTAACCAGTGGATTGGGATGATTGCTCAGGTTGTTGGTTATTTTCCTTGCAGCGTTCAAAAGGAATCTGTCGATGGGAAGGACTCCTGATGCTTCGTATAGCTTTTTGTTGCTGAAGTACCTCTGTCGTTGACGGTCAAAGTTGAGTCCTGTGCAAATCCTCAGAATTTTCCTTTCAAATGCTCCGATTTTTTTCATGCTGGTTCTGGATATACTAAACCAAGCAGGGAAGCAGTAAGTGATGATTGGTCTTAGGAGCTGTTTGTAGAACAGCAACTTTGTCTTCTGGCTGAGTCCGTTCCTTCTTCGCACTAGAGGGTGTATGAGGTGGAAGGCGTAGTTTGCCTTTTTAAGAACTGCTGTTGCATGTGGGTTGAAGCGTAATCTTTCCTCGAAGTTTATGCCAAGGTACTTGATGCTTTTTTTCGTCTTCAGCTGTGTTCCATCGGGTAGTTTGATGGTTGTTTTGTGACAGTGTGCGGCTGATCCTGCGTTTCGACGTCTTGTGGGTCTCCTGAAGCAGGCTTATTCGGATTTGGACGAATTAACTTTGATGCCCCATTTGGTGTAGTATTCCCAGAGATGTCTATAACGGCTGTACGGTTCAACCATAGTTCGGTTGCCCTGTTGCGTGCTGCTCTAGCCGATGTCATTGCTACTTTGGGAGGGGGTGGTGCTCGGATTAGGACCGCTTCCGCTAGTTTGAGCGCTACCCGTCAGCTGGTGGTTGCTTGACTTAGTCTCACTGTGTTGACTCTCTGGCAAAATTTATTTTTGCCACCTCGCTGGAAGGAAAAATATTGTCTGCATTATTCAACTTCAAATTTTGTAGAGCATTCGGGTCAACTGCGGAAGTGTTAGACTGGAAATGCCGGTACAGGCGGTTTCCATCAAATTCTGAAAATTTCTTCTCGCCTTACAGGCTCTCACGGTCCAAAAACTTTTGCAATCGTTGCTTATGAATGCGCGCCTTTGTCTCGGAGGCAAAACATAGAGTATCAAAGTGATCGGTCGAATGTGCTTCACTGGAAGCTAGTTCCACTCCTCCCAAAATTATTTGGCACCCTGCGTTCCCCAAGAAATCCATTCCCAAGACAGCATCTTCTCGTAAAGTAGGAAGGTAAGTCACCTCACTGGTCATTGCTTGGTTGGCTAGATTCAAGGTGACGGTGTAATGCTCCGTCGTAAGGGTTGAGCTACCGTCTGCTAATCTATGGAATGAGGGCGCTTCCGCATGGGCATATCTAAGCTACAGCACACCTTTCGCAACTCTTTTCCTATGAATGATCGGGTTGCTCCGGTGTCTATCAGAGCGCGAAACGTTTTATGTTTGGTGCTAATGTCGACGAACAACCGGGAGTCGGTATGTGTTTTTTTTTTTTTTTTATAATTAGCGCGCACATCAAGGGGTTATGAATACCCTTATAATGTTGTTAAACACAGTGCGAGCATTTAGGGAAATAGGAGAGGATTTAAAAGGAGACACCGATGCACGTTGCTTTTGAATTTTTGTGAATCGTAATGAAGGGGAAATACAGAGCCAGGTAAAGCATTCCACATTCGGGTGGTGCGACTGAAATACGAATCTCTATACTTGACTGTACGTCCGAAGTTGGGCTCAAGGTAAAACTGATGAACATTCCTAGCGAGGCGGGTGTTGCGGCTAAATTGTTTCAGGGGAGGAATGCAACTGGCTACTTCACTAGAGCCCTGCTTGTGAAAAAAGCGATAAAAGAGAGTGAGACAGGCAACGTTTCGACGATGTTCAAGAGAATCAATCGATTCTACGATTGAACTATCACCTATCAATTTTAACGCTCTATTTTGTACCCTATCAAGGAGGTGCAAAGATGTTTGAGAAGCACCTGACCAGATATGGGAGTTATACTCCAGTTTTGGGCGGATGAAGGCCTTATAAATTGTAGCCAGATCAGAAGGGGTGAAGAACTTCCTGCATCGTCTCAAGAAGCCTAAGCATTTTGCAGCATTTTTGGCGACTTCAAATATGTGGTCATTCCAACGAAGATCATCGTTTACACACATACCAAGTACTGACAGCTTTTCGGTTTCTTCGATGCAGGTACCATTCATGGATAATGGCAATGGGGGAATGTTAAGATTCAACGACAAGAGACAACATTGAGTTTTCGAAGCATTGAATTCTACTCGGTTCATAAGACCCCATGCAACAATGCTGTCAAGGTCAGAATTCAATGAGCTTATCATACGCAACCGTTCCAGTTCCACATCCAAAGAGCAGGGACGTGAATTTGGAAACGAATATGAAAAGCTGAGGGTTGAGTCGTCAGCAAGTTAAGCGGTTTATAAGTTTCAGACAAGAGATCATTAATGATGGCAGCCTTAAAAATTTGAACAAAACTAGGACAATGTTGAAAGTTTTTCGAAACAGATACGATGGATTATCCATTTGTCATATAAATTCTCAAAGTCTGCAAAAACATTTAGATGAATTTAAAAGTACTTTCAATGACTCTGTTATCGACATTATCTGTGTGTCAGAAACATGGTTGACTGACCAGGTAGATAGCGGCATTTTGAGCACAGGCAACTATAGGGTATTCCGGTCTGACCGTGTGATCTCCAGAGGAGGGGGAGTGGCAATTTTCGTAAGATTGTCAACAGTGCTGACGGTAGTAACGGAATGCAATACTTATTTTTAGAAGTTACTTGTGCAACCGAAAAATGTATGGTTGGTGTAATCTACAAACCACCCAATATAGCAGACACAAGTGTTATTACAGATGTATTAGAAGAAGTTACATTGAACTTTAACCATATTTTCATTGCAGGAGATTTTAACATTAATCTTTTAGATAAAGAAAATAGTAGGATAAAAAATTTCAATGATGACCTTTTAAACAAAACATCAAATCTCTTGGTATCACGAAGAAACAAAAGAACGTTGTAGATGATTGCGATGTAAATGAGTTAAACAAACAGTTCGTAGGTTCCGTGTCTAACATCAATATTAATGCTGGGATTGAAAGAAACGTTCACAGAAGTGTTCAGCTTCTATCAGGTTTCAATTTTAAAAGAGTTTTTGAAGTTGAGGTATTTAAGGCCGTAAAAGATATTAAATCGGAAGCTATTGGATTAGACAATATGCATCCAAAGTTTGTAAAAATAATCCTTCCTTTTATATCTCCTTGACACATATTTTTAATACCATTCTTACAAAGTCGTGCTATCCTAAACTATGGAAAGCTTCAAAAATAATTCCAATTCTTAAGAAGTCGCAATCGCAGAAACAGGAATACCGACCAATTTCCATCCTTCCTTTCATCTCAAAAGCATTCAGGGATCGATACTAGTTCCGCTTTTGTTCACGCTTTTCAACAACGATCTTCCTTCTATACTCAAACACTGCAAAATGCATATGTATGCAGATGATGTGCAAATTTACTTGAGCTATCAAATTGGTATGGTTGAAGATGCAACAGCCAGGTTAAACGAAGACCTTATGGGTATTGGACAGTGGTCTAGAGAGAATCGTTTGAAACTGAATTTGAATAAATGTCAGGCTATTGTTATTAGCAACACAACTATTGACATGTCATATCTGCCAAGTATTGAACTTGAGGGAAAAACTTTAAACTACGTTAAACAGTAAAAAATCTTGGTGTTGTTTTCAATCAAACATTATCATGGGACAATCATTTGGCAAGCGCTATTGGTCGGGTTTATGCGGCTCTGCGGGTTTTGTACATATCTGGAAGGTGTCTTCCAGTCTCCACAAAAATGACTATAGCCAAAACACTTGTTCTACCAACCCTTTTTTACGGTAGCCCCATTTTTTGTTGTCCTGATAGTGCTAACAAACGCAAGCTACAAGTTGCATTTAACAATATTGTTCGTTTTGTCTATGGTCTACGTCGCGTCGTTTTGATCATGTTTTGGTACAGGCAGCTAGTGTTTTTAATATGTCTTTTAACAAGTATATGGATTATCAAACTTTGATATTTCTTTTTAAACTTCTTCATACAAAATCTCCTGGATATCTTTTCGAAAAGCTTAATTTTCCGCTACTAATATTCTTATCGTCCCTACTTTTAAATACAGAAACTCAAAGCAACAGTTCTTTGTGCACGCTGTTGGCCTTTGGAACTCCTTACCTGCCAACCTGAGAGGAATAAATAGCTACAAACGTTTCGAAAATTCTATAAAAAACCTTTTCAAATGCTGAAACTATTTCTTTATCTTCTTTCTTAAACTTTCATCTTTTTTTTTTCTCATCTCTTTTATATATATATATAATAATCTAAATTAACTTAAGCACATTAACAAATATATAATTTTACAAGCTTTATTTAAAAAAAAACAACATTTTTTGTTCTTTTCCTTAAATTCTTTTTTAATAATTTAATTCTGTTTTTAAATAATTTTAATTCTTTTTTAAATAATTACTTTAATTTAAGTGTTCCATTTCTAAGTATTTCTAATAAGACACTTTGTTTTAAAATGCTTATCGTTTAATAAATAAATACAAAAAAAAAAAAAAAAATGAGGAAGAGAGTCGGAGACAAAACGGAGCCCTGGGGCACACCAGCATTTATGAAATGGGTATCAGACTTGAAGCCATCCAATACAACTTGTATTGAACGGTCGGAAAGGTAGTTTCTAATCAAACGAAGAAGAGACTCATCGATACCAAAAGCACGCATTTTCGATAAAAATTAAAAAAAAAATTAAAAAAGAAAATAAATTAAAATTTCGAAAGAAATTATTCAGGCCGTCCCAATTGGCTTTCTCGTATTGCCACACAGTTCTTTTAGGGACTTTATTATTTTTTACCGTGACGGAAAGCGAAAAATCTACCGATATGACACAATGGTCTGATTTGCCTAAAGGAGATGATACTACAACCCTGTATTTTTCGGGATGAGAAGTGAGAAATAAGTCAAGAGTGTTGGCCGCATGGCCTTCAATATCTGGAACCCGAGTGGGCTCATCAACAAGTTGAGTTAACTGGTTAAACTCAGCGAACATCTCAACACACTTTCCTTCGGGTGTTGTCTGGCCAGAATGTCGAAGCCAACCAGAATTGTGTACATTGAAATCGCCCGCAATTGGGATTTCAGTGTGAGGATAAAGGGAAACAATTCTTATTATGGAGTCAGATAGCGCATCAAACTCGTTAGAGGTTGAATTGCTATCTAAATTGGGGCTTCTATAGATAAAACAATAATGAATGACATGCTTACGGACGGTGAATTTTAACCACATGAAATTAAAGTTCGTATTAGAACAGAGGCCGTATTGTGGTAGAAGCTGGTAAGCAATATCATTCCGAACGTATACGGCGAGGCCATGGAAAGAAAAGAATAATGGCACTAAACTATACCCAGGCAGGTTGAACTCTGATGAATCAGAATCAACACCCACCTGAGTTTCACTCAATGCCAAAACAGCTGGCCTGCATTTAGCAGTGTGAGCGTACACAGAAAAAAAATTCGATCGCAACCCCCTAATGTTGCTAAAATCGACTCTAAACTTACCCGACATTACGATCCACAAAAACACACAAAGCAAAGTATCAAACGCAGACGCTTAATCTAAGTCCAATCAACAAGTGAAGATATAGTTGAAAAACCAAAAACATGCTACTAGCGGTGTTATGCCCAGCCAGCAACTTGATTTTAGTTAACCAACGGAATCGACACCGTTGATTGACTATCTGCCTGGCAAACTCACAGTCTCATTGGCTGCACACACCAATTCAATAAGATAAGAAATCAAATAGAAAAAAATGTGTGCAGACACTGAGACTGCGAGAGTGGTGTAGGGGAGGAGATGATGAAAAGGTAGCGCACTTTTGTGTATGGGCTATTGCTCTTTTTTTTTTTTTTAATTATTTATTTTTTGATTAAATGGACAGGCACACACACAGCACTGATATATTTTTGCACAGGTTTTTTTTTCACGGCGCGGCATGGCTAATGATTTATTATTATTATTATTATTTTTTTAAAGGGTATAGATATTATTTTGTATTGGTTTGATGAGGGGAGTTCTTAATTAATTTTTAGGTGGTAGGAGATTAGTGGCACGGAATTAAAGAAAAATTATGCGGGCACTAAGCGCGGCGCGTGTATGCGCGTTTGACACTAGATCGATGATGCTTTTAGGAATGACCTTTCACAAGCCTCAACCCACTGTTGCCTGGTTTGCAACGGCTGTTGAGCTCTGATGGCATGGGCAGTCTTTCGTCAGGCGGCCGTCCTCACCGCAATAGGAACAGAGTAGCCTAAATGGTCGGCGGCAGTGTGCTTTATTGTGACCGCGCTGTTTACATTGCCAACAATGCGTGCTACGGTCGAACATTACATTTGGTGTCGTTATGCAGGGAGTCAGTGCATTCTGGGTTTGATCGGCTATGGGTGGCGGGAACCGGCGAAAGGGTTATAATTCTGGGAGGCGGCGGACTGAATATTGGGTCGGTCTTCTTCGTACTCATCGGTTAATTCCATTAACTCTTCTAGAGTATGGAAATCCATTCGTTTGACGTATAGCCGGTACTCGGGTCTGAGGCTATCGAAGATTAGGTTCAGGTTGTCCGCTGCGGTCATCCGCGGATGCTGGCGGACCAGGTATAAAAATGACCGGATGTAATCCTTGGCTTTCTCCCGGGGCCTTGACGTTTTCCCAAAATCTCGTCTTAAGTTTGACATAATACCGTGCCGGTAAAAAGTAGCTAGTGAACACTTACCGGAAAGTATGCCAGTTGTGGAAGTCATCCCGATTGATCCGTAGCCATTCGAGTGCGGATCCTCTGAATATCTCGGGAAGAGTTCTTACCATTCGATCGAGCGGTATCTCATAGCATCGAGCGAGCTCTTCGATTATCTCCAAAAACTCCAACGGCTGGCCCGTAGAATCAAATCGAAGACCCCATTTACGCACGACATTCATCAACTCTGCTTCGTAGCTCAACGGAAAACGGTGCGGGAACTGGGGGCCTGACGGATGTCTAAAACCTATCCCTGAGCTGAGGTTGCGAGTTCGAAATGTTGCTGGCGGAATGCTTGTTGAGACGTATTCGGTGGAGACGTCATGTTGGCTCGAGTTCTCTTCGTGACGTTGTGGGGTATACTTGTGTCGAGAATCTTGTTTAACTAACTAAATTTGAAAACTAAAAATATGTATTGCCTATGTGATCTAAAAGTTGGAAGTCGGGATCCTAGAATTCAGTGCCAAAATTGCAAGACTTTCTTACATTTGAATTGTGTTAAATTAAAAACTGCTGACAGAGATTATATGATCAAAAATAAAATACCATTTTTCTGTCCAAAGTGCAACAAGAAAAGAAGGGACTCTCTTCGTCACTCACCAACACAACCTCAAGTAGCCTCACTTATGTTGACTACATCTGGCGCAAACTGTGACGGCAAAAAGTCTCTTAACCCCCCGCTGCAACCTACCATTCCGCCAACATCTTCATATTCTGAGAAATTAACTGGGGATGTCTCTCCTAAAACATCCTCAACAGTATTACAATCTCCATCTCCACCTCCGTTATCATCATCATCATCAACATCGCTTCTAAATAAAAATTCTACCAACACGTTAACTTATGATGCAAACACTCCACCACCAAAAACAACAACAGATCAATCAACCTCACTCTCACCGACTAACGTAGTTGCTTTAAATCAAAACTCTAAGCTCATCTACGAAGGCAATGTTAACACACTAACTCATCATATCTCTCCGACACCTATATCGTCTACACTATCGTTTCCGCCACCCCCGCTGCATATATGTTCTAAAGAAAGTGGCATACTCAATTGCAATACTATGCCGATGCCGAATGCTACCGATCTCACTAAACCTATCACGCTGGAAGTAGTTTATAGAGAGATTTTGGCATTGAACAAAGAGATAATTACTCTTAAGGAAATGAATTGTAGTGCACTATCTCTTATCAATACTCTTCAAGAATAAAATCGCTCTTTGCACATGAAAGTTGACAAATTGCATTATAAAGTGAATGCATTACAACAAAAATCACTTAATAAATGCATTGACATTGTAGGAATACCTCTTGTCAACCAAAAAAATGTTTTGCCGCTGGCAGTGAAGCTAATTGCAGAAGGCCTGGATGCTGATGTCAGTGTTTCTGATATCGAACACTGCTATGTAAAATCAATTGTCACTAAGAACAATGCAACAAAAATAAACAACAAAGATAAATCTCCCAAATCATTGGACATTGTACGTGTTAAATTTAAATCCATTGAATGTAAGGAAAAGATCACTTCTAATCAGCGAAAAAGACAACTATCATCTTGTATTTTTGGTGATAAGGTCAATAAGAAACCTATATTTATTAATGAAACTCTTACTAGTCACCCGAAAAGAGTCGGTTCCCATTAGAACACCGTAATTAAATCGGAATGAGCGCTGTTAGTGACAAGATGGGGAACCGTCTTGTACTACTGCGTGCTGTTGTCATGTGTTATTTGTTCTATGTAGTATTTGTGTAGTTAGTCTTGTGGTGTATCAGCCAAATGGTCTTTGTCGCCCGGCTGCAAACCCCCTACTCCGCAGATTTATGTGTGGAGTAGGTTTCATGTAAATGTAAATGTAAATGTAGAAATCTGTTCAACAAAGCTAGGCAAATAAAAAAAGAAAAACAATTTTCATATTTATGGATTAAAAGAGGGGTAATTTTAATGAAGAAACATGATGGAGGAAAGTCGTTGCGTATATCTTCATTTGAAGATCTAAAGAAAGTAACTTAAAAAAGAACAATAATATTGATATAGATTTGAATGTTTCTTCACTTATTACTCCTTTTTGCCATTTTGATAGAAAGTTTCATGATAATGTTTTAAATTCTGATTATTATGAAAAAAGATTTTTCATTAAAAAATATTCGAAGTCTGAGAAAAAATTTTGATTTGTTTTTGATTCATATTGAGTCGTTCGTTAACAAGCCTGACATAATTTTTCTAACTGAAATATGGATTTTTGAGCACGAAAAAGATTTTTTTAATATTCCTGGATATAAAATGTATGCAAAGTGCAATAATTCTTATGCGTCTGGTGGTACTGCTGTGTTTATTAATGATGAAATTAACTGTGAGTATACAAGTTTTGATCTGTTAAGTTGTGATATGCTTAAGATTTCTCTCATTATTAGTTCATTCAAATTGGTCTTTATATGTATTTATAGATTTCATTTTATTAGTGAAGATGCTTTTATTGAGGAGCTTTCAAATATACTTAGAAGTCAAAACGCTTAAAATTTGTTTGTAGTTGGTGATATTAATTTAGACATCTTAATTGAATCTTCTTCCATTGAACACTACAAGTCGTTGATGTTGGCTAATGGACTAGAATCATGTATAAATGTGCCAACTAGAATAACTCCTACTTCTAAGACCTGCATTGATCATATTTTCGCTAGACTTGACCTTAAAGCAAATCTATCTCTCATTAGCTCAATCTTAGATTTGAAAATTTCTGATCATTGTATGACTTGTCTGTTTTTTAATTTTATGGAAATGAAAAAAAACCAAAGTGTAAGAGTTGATTCATAGAAGAAGTTTCATTTTCTAACCAAAAAAATCCCACTTGCACTTTTATGAATTAAAAATTTCCCACTTAAAAATACCGTCTGGTATCACTTAAACAAGTACAGTCGTATTTATAAAATTTGCTTAGAACACCCTTAGACAACTGTCCAACTAGACGGTGTCTAAAGAGTTGGACAACCCTTAGCCGATTTCGTATTTATAAATGCATTCCAACAGTTGTCTAAACATCCTCTCAAACTGTCAACTCCGAATGAAAAACTAAATGGTGGCGTTCATGATGTATCCGTGCAGTACCATTTTTTGTGTTTTGATATACGAGTGCAACAACAAAATGGCTCTCAAAGAGTGTGGCGTAGCACTTGAACCAGACCAAAAAAGCAGCTGATTTGACTTTGAGTTACAGCTTTTCCAAGTCTCATAAAACGATGAAATTTGTACAATTTATAAATTAAATTGTTGAAAGTAGTATTTTTGCACCTCAAACTACTTATTTTTTTCGATCTTAGAGCTCTCAACTGTGTTTTATAACATGGTCGACAAAATTGTTTTTTTCTGTAGCAAATGCCACTTTAGCCATAGTTTAGACAAACAATTTCGGTGTCTAAAGTTAGACGTTCCTTAGACAACGATGAAAGTGTTTATAAATACGATTTGGAGTTGGACACTGTTCTAAGAGCTGTCCAAAGTTAGACATACTTTGGAATGGGATTATAAATACGACTGGTAATGTCTAAGCAAGTCAAAGTAAACGTTTATAAATAATTAAAGATGTTAAATTAAGTGATTTCTCCGCAATAAAATAGCGAAAGGTATATATAAGAAGTGTGTTTTATTCGGTAGTGTTTGTTTTCATTCAATTTTTGTGATTTTAAGGAGAAAAAAAATCAAAAGTGAGGTTAAAACTGAAAAGTTAAAACATTTATTTAATATTTCAGGGGGCTGACTCACACATAATAATTCGAAATATAATGTACTTAGATGCCTCCAAACTTTTAAAAAAAATTTCAAGCCCCAACTCCCGTACAGAAGAAGGAAAGTAGAGCCTTAATAATTTTTAGTTTAGTTATACTTACAATTAATAAAACATCACATGAATTTGCGATTCGTTTTCGTTGACTCTCAATTCTAAAATATCAAAGACATGTCGTGTTTCTTTTTTCCTTTTCTATTGACATTTAGAATCTCACCTCTACTCCATTTTTATCAGGATATAGGATGCCATTTTGAGTTCGTGTTGAGACATTTTTGGAGGGTGTTTCAGGCAAGGGGGGTACGAGCTGGCTCTCTGTATTATCTACTCTGTGGTTAGCACCGAAGTTTGTCGATCCGTTTGTTATAAAGAAGCGTGTGTCTTAGAAGATAGTAATGGTAAAGAACGCGGAACTTGGCATGCGAAGGATCTCAAACCGTACACCGATGCAACAACAATAAAAACTTTCAAAATGTATATCTTCCGCAGGGTACATCTGCAAGAGATATGGCGGATCGTATGGAGAAAGACTTCCGGGGTGACAAACCTGTCATCAGAGATCGTGCCGATAGTAGGGATCAACCTAGCACCAGCAAAATTAGGTCTTCCGAGCTAGTGCATAGGTTAATCCCAGACGCAAGAAAGAAGCCAGAGGGTGCTACCACTGATATGTAAACCAGAGAACTGCATGAGTGCAATCATTTGCGCTTTCGAATCATCCCCCGAAAAACAAGCCGTACACAGTTTCACGCTCACAACGATGAAACAAGTGTGATGCTTGTGGAAAAAGTACACAACACTCTTGAATACATGCCTTCGCATTGCTTGTGCCCATGAACGATGAAAGAATGGACCATTCAAACTCAAACAGGTACACCATTCACTTCATTCGAAAAAAAAACCAAACATTCACGAATGATGAGGGATGACAACGAATATTTTTTCATGTTCTTGTTCATAGATGAAACTATTTTGTTTTTGCGAGATCGCACAGAAAGGTACACATTTTTTGACCTGACTTGGGCGTTATTTATATTGTTTGGGTTTTTTTTTGTTAACTATAGAAGTGATGGTTGCGTAATCTTTTTTTGCTTTGTTAGTGCATATAGGTTATTTATTGTGTTCTATAGAAAGGATTTAAAACGTTCAAGATATGTATTTTATTGCGGTAATGGATGGATTGTAAATGAAGGAAAACCCGTTAATTGTGGAAATTGATGTATGGGGTAAGAAACTACCTACTTATGTTTCAACTAAACATTTTGTAAGCATAGAAAAATTAAGAGAAAAATAATTTGAAATACTTTTAAAATAATGTGTGATTATATTAAGCTATACTATATACTCTTGAGTAGTGCAAAAACTTAAATAGCAGGTCGATTGCGAATGACATACCTGATTCTAAAAAGATGTGACGATTTTTACCTGCACCGGAAATGCATAAAAAATTTGAAGAAACACTTTAGTACCTGTTTTTAACATTATCAGTGGGTTTTTCTGGATTTTAAATTATATAGAGTGACCTCAACCATATCCATTGATTAATTTATAATTCGGTTAAGAAAAACCAGATTAAGGGGTAAATAATAAACTATGTACGTAACGTACCTACTAAATTTTCTAAGAACCACGTTTTATCCCTAATAAAAATTTTATTTCAAAATTTTATTTCTAGCATCTAGGTACTCAATACATCCTCATTAGTGTTATTTACATATATTTCCCACACACTACGCCCTGCTAAAGGAAAAAAAAAAATTATACTCTTCTTTCAGATATTTCAGTTTAACAGATGTATTCTTCATCACAGTATTGCACTGTCAAATATTCGTTGCCTTTTGAAATTATTCGTTGCCTTGTAGATTATTCGTTGCCATCGACACTGTCCGCACAAGTTCATACGCATACACATATTGTCTTTGCCTGCCATTGCTGCAGTTAAGTGAATGAGAATGACAACATGTTTTGTTGACTAAAAAGAGAGTGCAGTGTGTGTATTGCTTTAGATTAAGATGAATGGTGTCTGGATGATGTGGAAGGCAATGAATAAGTGAATGCATTCACAAAATGAGACATTCACTGCAGGTCCCTGATGTAAACACACAAAATGATTGATGTTTCAAGTTTGAATGCTTTATTACTACGGAAATATTTTAATAATATTTTATTACTAGCTTATGACTACACATGGAATATTCCCACACTCATTGAGTGTGGTTTCGAATGACGGGCAAATAAGCTGCTCGTGGACTGACTTAGCAGAACGTGCGTGGTGTCAATCGAACAGCTTAGTTGCCCGTGGGATTGGAATGTGGGAATACCACACCTCCCTTTTCACATGAATGAATTTATTTCATATAAATTTATTCTTAAATTATAAATTTAATTTTAAATTTTTTTTATTTACATAAGCTTATTCTTAAAATCTAAATAACATTGTGTTTTTCTTATATTTATTTAATATTTTTGTATTCAATTATTTTTTTTTTCCTTTTTTTTTTTAATTTATTCTTTAATTCTCTTTTCAGCTTATTATTTTTTTTTTTTTCAATGGTAATTTCTAAGTCAGTCTTTGTGCACGGTTGTCGTCATGTCCTTGTCATCTTTTATGACAACATTATTTCTATTTTCTATGGTCACTACTTTAAATGGTCCCTTATAAATTTTATCTAACTAATGTCCTACTTGTTTTACTAGAACTAGATCTCCTACTGCTATATTTAATCTATTAGTATATCTTAGCTTTTTAATTAACTTTTTTGTTTTTTATAGTTTCACGGCCATTTTGTGAGCCGATTGAAGTCTAAATAATTCTTTTTCATACGCGTCCAAATTATAAATGGGGTCTACTTTAGCATTTAAAAGAAAATCGTAATTATTCGGAGACTTGCCAAACAATAATTCAAATGGACAATAGTAATGCACCACTGATGGCGTAGTATTATAGCAATACGTGAAATACTTTAACTACTCGTCCCAGTCTGTTTTATCTACCGAAATGTATGATCGAACATACTCATTAAATGTCCTGTGGTTTCTTTCTATAGTTCCTAATGTTTGGTGATGGTATGCAGTTGAAGTGACATTTTCTATTTTTAATAGCATACAAATTTCATTAAATGTTTGATTTTTGTACTCGGTGCCCATGTCTGTAATTAATTTTTTCATTGGGCCGTAAATTAGTATACAATGGTCAAAGATTGCTTTCGCAATTGTCATTTTCTAATCTCGGTAATGGTCCAATATTAATTATCATTACTACATCAAATGCGGCTGTTGTAGTCTCAGTTATGATCATTGGTTCTATAATGTTTTTCTGAGACTTATTTTGTTGATATTTGTCGCATCCTTTGACGTATTTTATAATATCTCTGGTCATATTTTTCCAAAAATATTTTCGTTGCATCTTTTAAAAGTACGTGTGATCCTTGCGTGGCCACCACAGATTGGATCATCATGGTACTTTTGCATAATTATTTTTCTCTCGTCATCATTAATTATTTCTATAATTGAAGGCGTTAGTGCAATTCGAAGATTTGTTAGAGCTCTATTTCCTTGTTCTTTATATTTTTCTTGATCCGGATCTTTTCAAAAATATCGTCACTTAGTGACTGTTCTAGCTGTTTCAATCCGTTATCACTTGCTATTTTTTCAAGCAGTAGAAATAATTGATCCAAGTCAATTTTTCCATTAGTGATAAGGTTATTGATTTTTATAGTGATCACTTTTTTATTCTTAATAATTTTTATACAGTCGCCATTAATAGCTAGCCGGGCACTGTTTTTCTTATTTCTGCTTTTGTTTATAAAAGTTATTAAACGTTATTTTATCTGTTTCGAGTGCAAACATGTCAATATACTCCGAGCAGAGTTTATGTAAATCATTCTTTATGAAGGAGGGACCATTTTTGGACAGTTTTTGTAATTTAACATGATTGTTTTGGGAGCTTTGCATTGATACATTTTTAAAGTCATTTAGACTTTCTTTTTTCAATTCTACATTGTGTATCAATATATCCTCATTTGTTGTGTTTATTACATGGACAAATGCTCTAGTGCTTTTTGCCATTGTGTTTGCAACATATATACCCTCTTTAAGCTGTTGTTGTGGTATAAGCACATCTTCTTCCTGACATTTGACGTTTTTCTGTCTGATAACTTCGGATCTTGCGAGTATTACTATTGCGTTATTATTTTGTGAACACGACATTGGTATTTCAATTTGGTTAAACTTATCTGGTCTAAGTGATAGGAGATTTTGATTTTTGTCATAGTTAAGTGTACAATTAAGACTCTTGAATCAAATCCAATTATTCCATCGGACGGTATTGGAAAATCATCACTTACGACAAGAAACTTATGAGTTATGACCTACTAGTTGGTTTTCGAATTTTAAATCAATGTGAGCCTTTCCTATTGTATAAGTTAAACAAACTCTTGTTAATTATTTAAAAAAAAATGTTTTCGGGTACGAGCAGATTGCTCACCTTTATTGTTCTGTACTTCACTTAAGACTGACTACAAAATACTTTAACAAAAATTTATTTCTTTATTGCCATAATATGATAACATGCCAGCTGCAACCTAATTAGAGAATGCACTGCTTTGCATTTCCCAATAATTTGATGGAGTGGAAATGACCCAGAGCCCAGACGCATGGTCAGCATTTCCGTTGACTGTTGTTACTTTTATTCTTGTTAACTCTTCCCCCTTTTGATTTGATTGTCCTCATTCAACTAGAAGTATGGAATGTTGTTGAACCCTAGTTTAGGCGGTTGAACTTCAGGTATTTGGTTACTTTGAGGTAGGTCTGGATTCAAATTTTGAACGATGAGTTTTGTGGTGTTGTTCTTCATGGATTTAAGATAGAGTATGATTATTGTTAATGTTATGATGAAGGCAATGATCCCAAACATAGCGAAGCGGTGTACTGTAGTTTCTGATTGCAAAAGCTCGATTTGGTTGGTGTTGTTGATATGTAATTCGTTCATCATCTCTACTGATAAGAATTTGCGGTACTGCTTTTCTTCGGGAGTTAGTTGAAAGATTGCTGGTAGAATTTGGTGATTGGATTCTTCTTTTGACGTGAATATTTGTTCGTTCACTATGATGCTGGTATTATGGAATTTTATCAGAAACGTACCATCTAAGTGTTGTTCAGTAAACATGGGTAACGCAGCAAAAAATCGTGCGCTGATACACTAACTCAAGCGCAGTTTACTGTATCAACGCAATGCGTTAACGCAATTGCGCTATGGCGCAATTTTTCTGGACTGAATATATCCAGTGCAAAAATGATTTATTTTCTTTTATTTCTTGTATATTTTGAGTTTAAGTGATGTGACAAAATTTAACTTTTTATATGATTACATAGGTGAGATTGATGAATTATTTCTCAGGTAAAGTGTTTCACCTGCTGAGAAAAATAAAGTTAGTCTGCTCAATCTGCATATGTTGCAACGCTTACCGTTGTAGTAAGGTTTGGCTGAGATCAAAATGTAAACAAAAAGAAATCGTGTGATAGTGAAAGAAAATACCCATTACCCACCTGTGGCGGCGACTTCCAGGGAATATGAACAAGAATATCTTTGCTTTAAGAAATTTTATTTCCTAGTAAAAATGAAATGTCATTATGTGTTACAATATAGTAAAGAAAATACTCACACTTTGTCTCTCCCCGTCGCTGCCGTCACCATCGAATGTAAAATGAACAATGGCCGAATAATTTTCATGAGGCCGGAAACTACAAGAGTGCGTTCAACAGCACGATAAAGAAAATGTCATATGGACGCATTCGAGGGCATACGACAGGGAAGGCATTCAAGTGTGTACAATTTTAAGGTGGAAACTGAATTATTTAATGACGAATTAGCTGCGGCAACATCCCGGGCCCCGTGAATCATCGCCCTCGTGGTTCACTCACATCCAGTTTCGCTATCATGCACGCGGGTCGCTTCAGCACGCCAGTTTGCGTTTGGATCTCTGCTACTCTGACCTGGGAATCCTTACCAGGAAACACTCGGATCACCTTTCCCAAAGGCCACTTTGATCGATGCACACTGCTGTCACATATCAGGACGACATCATTTACGGCCAGTGGTTCGACTGGCTGGTACCACTTCGTACGTCGGCATAATTCCGGTAGGTATTCTGACAACCATTTGTTCCAGAAGCGGTGCTGGGCTTGTTGCACTTTTCGCCACTGCTTTCTAGTCACGCTCATATCTTCAGCTCGAGGATGAGGAGTTTGCTGAGAGTTGTGCACACCTAAAAGAAAATGAATAGGAGTCAAGGGTTCGTCAGTTGGCGTGTCTAGCGGTATATGGGTAAGAGGTCGCGAGTTAACTTTGTTTTCTGCCTCACACATTAAACTTAAAAGGCTATGTTCTTCAAGATTTACACAATACAAGGCCTTTCCCATGGCTCGTTTTACGCTTCTTACCAAACGCTCCCAGCATCCACCTGCATATGGATTAAGCGGGCAATTGAATATCCATTCCATATTTGAGTTGGCTAGAGTGTCGAAGATCACGCCATCGTTCCATTGTTGCAGCTGCCTCTTGAGTTCTCTGTCCGCTCCTACGAAGTTTTTTGCATTGTCTGAACGAATGCGCACTGGAGTACCACGCCGGTTGATGAAGTTACGAATGCTCATCAGACAAGCATCAGTCGTAAGGTCTCGAACTATTTCCAGATGTACGGCCCGGACGGTCAAGCATGTAAACAGAGCTATCCATCGCTTTTCGGTTCGTCGCCCAAAGACAACCAAGAAAGGTCCCATATAATCTATTCCCACATATGAGAATGGCCTTACGAACGGTGTTAGTCTATCTTCTGGCAATTGTCCCATAAGTGGGTTCTGCGACATAGCTCTCTCCCTTTTGCAAATAAGACATTTCTTTGTTACTTGCCGTACAACCGTGCGTATGTGGGGAATCCAGTAGCGTCGTCTTATCTCACTGATTATAGTTGCCTCGTTCTGGTGATACCATGTCTCGTGGTAGAACTTGACAATAAGATCGGTGATCCTATGTTTCTGCGGCATTATAATAGGATTGCGAACATCATCAGGAACGGCGTAGGCTAGGTTAATTCGGCCATCAATTCGAATGACACCAGCACAATCCATAGTCGGGCTCAACTTTCGTAAGCTGCTATTGCGGTTCAACTTTTCTCCTGCCGACAGCTTTTCGTATTCTTCCGCGTATACTTCCATCTGTACCCGGCGACATATCGCTAGTTTTCCATTTCTAAGTTCACGCACTTTTAGTCCACCATGTTCCCATTTCTCCGGATCCTTCCAGCAATTATCTCTGAATCGTGTTATCCAGCCGATGACTCTCCTCCTTCTTTGGAAGCATGAAAACCTTTCAAAAATATCTTCGGTGTTGATAAATTGGAACCTTGCTTTCATTCGGAGCTCTTCTTGCGGTGCTAGGTACCGTCTTTGCTGAGGCCACATATTTTAATTTTAATTTAATTTTTAATATTAATTTTTAATTTAATTTTGGTGGGGGCATAACCCCCATTTATTCGGCTTAATACAAGCTATTACTTAATCTAACTTACAGACTATAACTTAATAGCTAGAACTTAACTAGTTGGAGGGTTTAGGAGACGGAGCTTTAGGCAAGGAGTACTCATGTTGAAGTCAAAACTAGAACAGTGAGAATTGACATTCCTCAGCATTCGGGAAATGGGTTCATTGGAGCCGTAGGAGGTTCGATGGGTAGGAAGATAGAAGAGACGGGGATTCCGCGTGTTACGAGGGTTAGTATTTAGAAAGATGGATTCGGTAAGGGCTGGACAGTCAATGGAACCTGTAAAGATTCGGTGAATGAAGAGAATGTCAAATATTTCCCTTCGATCTTTCAGCGTATTGAGGTTGAGGAGTTTGATTCGGTCTTGATAAGGAGGCAATATCAAAGGATTACTCCAATTAAGACCACGAAGAGCAAATCGGAGGAAACGGCGTTGTATGCTCTCAATTCTGGCAATGTGCACTTGTTGGAAAGGCGACCAAACTTGACAGGCGTATTCAAGAAGCGGACGAACAAATGAAATGTAAAGGGAGCGGGTTACGTAAGGGTCTACAAATTCTTTGGACCATCGTTTCACGAAGCCAAGTGCTGAATTTGCCTTAAGGATTATATCGTCGATATGCTTGAGGAAATTTAGCTCACGGTCGCAAATAATCCCAAGGTCTCGAATCAGTTCAACGGAGGAAATGATTTGACTGTTGAGTATATAGAGTCGGGGAGGAGATTTGATGCGTTTCCGTGAGAAGGTAATTGATTGGCACTTGGAAACATTAAGCTCCAAGCTGTTTTTGGAGCACCATATTGAAAAATGGTCGAGATCTTGTTGGAGGAGGGAAGAGTCTTCAGAAGAAGAAATGACCCGGAAAAATTTTGTATCGTCCGCATAGAGAGAGATAGAGGAGTATTTGATGATCATTTCAATGTCGTTAACACTAAGAATGAAGAGGAGAGGACCTAAATGGCTGCCTTGGGGAACTCCGGATGTAGCTAAAAAGCGGCTGGATAAGGCGGATCTGAACCGAACGCTGTAAAAACGGTTTTCCAAATAAGAGGAAATCTATCTCAACAGAATGGGTTCAAAACCGAGGGTGGAGAGTTTAAAAAGAATAAGTTTGTGGGAGATTTTATCGAAAGCTTTACTGAAGTCAGTTAAATTACGTCGACCTCTTTCCCATTCTCCAAGGCTGAGAGGCAAAATGAGACAAAGTCAACGAGGTTTGTTGTTGTTGACCTGCCTTTGAGGAAACCGTGTTGTCTAGGGGAAATGAGAGATTTGCAACGAAAACTTAAATTTTCATACAATATGCTTTCGAAAATTTTGGGTATATGCGATAGTTTAGCGATGGGACGATAATTTTTTACGTCGCACTTAGGACCTTTTTTGTGTATAGGGGTTATAAACGCCGTTTTCCAAGCTTGGGGGAAAACTCCTAGGGATATGGACAAGTTAAAGATTTTTGAGAGAGGAAGGGAAAGATTGGAGGAGCATTTCTTAAGAAGTATGGCAGGTATACCATCGGGGCCAGGAATATACTCATCATTTAGATGATTTAGCTTTTCTTCAATTAGATTGGAGTCGAAGAAACGTGGAAGGAATGGATCAAAAGAGAAATTCGGTAAAAACGAGAAATACGCTGAGTCGGGAACAAAAGAATCATCCGTGAAAGACTGTTTGAAGTAACTTGCGAAATAGTTTGCTACCTCGAGTGCATCGGATGAGGTTTCGTTATTGAAAGAAAGGGAGGAAGGGTACCCATCAGATTTTCTTTTGAGGTTGACAAATTTATAAAACGACTTAGGGTCATTAATAATGTTAGTTTTCATTTCGACTAAATAGCGTTGGTAAAGGGAGTTGAAAAGCTCACAGAAGTGCAAATAAGAACCAAGGTAAGCCGAATAATCAGAAGGAGATCGAGAACGAAGGAAGATCGTCCACAATTTGTTCCTTTTATTTCTTAGAGTACGGAGCCTATGGTTATACCAAGGTGGGGAAGTAGAAGAAGTTTTGAGTCTAGAAAGAGGAACGAAGAGGGATATAGCATTATGTATTTCTCTGTAAAAAGCGGATGTGGCATCTTCTACAGTTAGATTATCAAAATTATAGTGAGTTCTATTGAGATAATCATTAATTTTGCGGAAGTTTGCTTTGTGGAAATCGTATGAAGCTGGAGGTACGGGCGTGTTAGATGGATTTGAAGACTGGATAAAAAATGAGAGAAGGAGAGGAGGGTGTAGGTTATCTATGGTTGAGAGAAGCAGGGGTGAGAGTGAGATTGAAGAATTAATGGGATCTGTTGTAAATACAAGGTCAAGTTGCCTACCCATATAGTTGGAGATTCCACTTACTTGGCAGAGGCAAGAGTCCGCAAGGCGATCAACGAACAGACATTCTTTGGCAGAGATGGGGCTTGGAGCAGTGTAAAACGATTGGTCATCTGACAAAGTCCAGTTTAGATACGGCAAGTTGAAGTCACCGAAAATAAGGATCTCATCATCTGGTTCGCATGAATCTGAAATGTCGTCAATCGTTTTGACTGTAAATTCATAAGATTCGAGGGGTTGCGATGGTAAAATATAAAAACAGATAATGTAAAGCGATTTATGGGGTAGTGTAATTTTGATTGAGACAAAATCAAGGCTTGGGGAAGAGGATGTTGAAAGAAGAGATGAGTCAATTGAATTGGTGACAGCTATCAGAACACCACGACAAGGAGTGTAATCGGTGTCACTGTCTTGATCATCGTCTCGATAAACATTGAAAGTAGAAGGGAACAGTTCCTGGTTGTTAATGCTAGGGATAAGGTTAGTTACAGTCAGGGCATAGACATCAAAAGGCAAAGCGTGGGATTGTTGAAGGACTGCTCTAGTTTTAGAGCGAAGTCCTCTTACGTTTTGGTAGTAAAAGGTAAGAGGCAGATTCTGAGATGCTGAATTATGAACGAAAAAACTTTTCATGGTCCGCTCTGCTACGTTGAAGGTGAGAAATGCGTTTAGAGTGGATGTAATGTCCAAAAGCACATAGATCACTTTCAACTTTTTGAGGAGGCACATCAAAATACTCGTGGTATTTAACAAAGAGCTTCTTGAGACTAGTGACGTCAGTGGGGAGACCTTCCTGTTGAATAGAAACCATAACACTAGTTCTAGTCTTACCTTCATAGCAAAGGGAATCCGATTTGTCGTGAAGATAAGACAAAAAGATTCGTATGTTCTCATAAGTTTTTTTGTCTCTAAGTCTCGAGAGAGCATAACGCGATTCAGTTGAATCAATATTTTGCTGGGTAAGTTTGACTGTGGGTGGTAAAAGGGGGTCAAAACTGGAAGTTGAAGTGGACGGTGGTTCAGGTAAGCCAGGATTAACACGTTCGCTGCCATGTGACCCACCGGTGGGTCACACAAATTATTCATAAGAGGCCATGGGCACCACCGGTGGGTCACGGTGTAAATATTTGTGTATCGAACTTTTTTAAGTGGCTTGCTGATGAAATGTTATTTTTCTTACTTTGGCACCTAGGTAAAAGTCCCTGCTTTGCGGGAAAAAAATCTATAACCACTTATTTGCAAGCTTTAGACTTTTATCGTAGTTTTAAATAAAGTTATTAATTTATTTTAAATTTTGACTTATAATGCAAATAAAAAAAGAAAAATAGACTTAAGAATTCAAAAATAAGTCATAAAGTAATGAAACACAAACTTAGGAAGAAGTAAACTAATGTAAAACATACAATTAGCTTGTGACCACCGGTGGGTCAGGTGGTACTACACTATAGGAAGTTTGTGTGAGGGGCCATGTGACCCACCGGTGGTCACGGTCTTAAAACACATTAGAACAACACAAATTATAAAAACTAAGATACAGTTTAACAATTATACACATAAACATCACGATAACACAAAAAAACACTTTGGGCACTTTGGTAATATATTTTTTTTTCTATGGTGGCAGTCAACGTGTTAAGTATGTGGGAGCTAATAAAATTAGGGTATTTAGCTCCAGATGTAAGGTCAAAGCATGGGAAGGGTGATTGATCCAGAGAAGAGGGTGATGAGAAGGGTTGATTAGAGGGTAGAGATGAAGGGAGAGATGTGGGAGTTAAATTAAAAGAAACTCTACGCGGAGGCTTAGGTTGAGCATGATTGTGCTTCGGTTGGGATGTAAACTGAATATTTTTAGTCTTAGATTGAAGTAAGGACTGTCTTGGCATAGGAAGGGGTTGGGACTTATGAAGAGTCTTAGGTTGGTGCTTAGGTTGGGGCTGTGACTGAGGTCCAGGTTGAGGGGTAAGTTGGAAATAATGATGAGGACGGCTAGGGATATTAAATGGTGGTGCGAAACTGGGCATGATCTGGGTTTTGAAGGACCAATTGGGACCAGAACTCAGGCGCTGTTTTGATTTCAGCTTATTTACTGTCCTGGGATATTTGGACACAATCATATTGGCCAGATTAAAAGCCTCACCTGATGGGTTTAGGAAAAGCCATTCATATTTAGAAGGCATGGTTATTATAAATGCTTTGAGTTTCTTAAATCTATTTGAAGTGGTTAGTTCTATATTGACTAGTTTTATAAAAAATTTACTAAATAAATCCTGGATCCAATTGGAATCAGCGTTGGAGGGAGCTTTCTCAATTAAGAACCTGCAGGTTTGTAAAGCAGGCCCGCTGGCGTCATCGATTTTCTTAAGCCTACGGTCCCATTCCGATCGTTTCCACGATGTGCCAAAACGTTCTTTTGTAGGATCACGTGCAGGGGAAGAGTTTTCGACGGTTGGTTGAGATGGTGGTGGCGATTCAATTCGTGCAGGCTCCGGAGCATTCTCGACAGCTTCTGCTAATTCTTCCAATAGTGACGTATTGGATTCCATTATTCGTGGTGGTGTTGGGACGTAACACGTAGTATCCTTGAGATCCTCGGAAACAATATTTATTAAGGACCGAGTTTCTTTTGTATAGTCCTTTAGTCTCCTCTTCCTTTAAGAACTCAGGTCCATCTAACCAGAATGATTTTCTATTAGTGCTCTTCAGCCGTGTGCCAAAATCTGCTGGATTGAGACCGCTTGGAAGCCACTTCCATTTTTCAATCCTACTGCTGCTCAAAATTTCGCTAACTCGATGGGCTACATATGGTTTGTACCGACGATGGTCTGAATGTATCCATGCTAAAACGGTACTAGCGTCACTCCACATTACCACTCTTATTGGCGTCACATCATGGGATTGCAGAACCATCTGCCTTAATCGCGTTGCTAGCACTACAGATTGGAGCTCCAGGCGTGGTATAGACGTTGCTCTTATCGGAGCGCATTTTGTTTTACCAGCTACAAATGCTAGTTGTACTCTTCCGGGCTCTTCAACAATTCTCCAGTAGGCAGCTGCAGCATAAGCCTGTTCGCTTGCATCAGCGAAGATGTGTAGTTCTACCGGTTTATGTTTAAACACACTGCTGTAGCATCGAGGAACCTTTATATCTTGTACTTCCTTAAGACTTTTAATCCAAACCAACCACATCTCATATGCTTCCTCAAGAACCTCATCATCCCAATCCAAATGTTCACGCCATACCGATTGAAGAGCTAATTTAGCTATGAGAGAGTACTCTGCTGCTAGCCCGAAGGGATCAAACACCGACATAGATATCGATAGCATTTCTCGTTTCGTTGGCCTCCTTTCACCCTTGAGAAAAACGGGATCTATTTTTCCAAAAGCCATGTTACGTAGGGGTTGTGACACTAATACTTGTAAAATAGAAGATAACTAAATTACTGGATAAAATAAATAAACAATATACCACAATTCCATGAACCAATTAAGTCCGATTTATTTATGGTATGATTAACATACAAATGCAAAACGCAACTCTGAAATAAAGGAATTGTTGTTTGTAAACCATCCAAAATCAGTATGTAGTATATACCGACCTACCTCAACAGGAGCAATGAGATGCACCACATAGGGTGGGTGTACCTACACCCGAACCTCGACCTAACTTCACTAGAGCCCTTCAAATGTGAACACAGTGTTACAATGGGCGTAGTTTCAATGTAATCCTTCTGTTTGGTGTTCTGAAACAAAAAAAAATGTACTAATTATTGAAAAGAAAGTAAGGGATTCCACTAAACAAACAAACTCACTTTAGCCATAGATGTACACAAGCAGATAGGGACCGACATGCGGGTTATATGCATGTAAAATTTGATACAAGGTATTCTCGGGGAGGTTAAACATACGTATCCAACACTTTGCCTTATTTTAAACAATTTGGAACCGAAAAATTTATATAAAAACATTTCACACGGGAGAATAAAAAAATTAGACACGTTTGTTTGACTTTCGCGAATTATTTGACGTAAGCGAAATGTCAATGAAAGTTCTAAGGCGAAAAGCTCGTTTGTCAACTAATTCGCTAGAGAAGTAAGTTGCTAAAAGCGATCGAGAGTCGACCAGTTTTAGTCGTTAATTTTTAAACTAATGACGAAACTTGCAAGATAGAAATAAGGGATGAAGTGCAATAATAGAATTAGGAAAAGATAAAACTAAAGAAAGATAGGATAGAATAAGTAAATAGCTGTGATCAGGAGGGAAGGTGCAATTTAGACTAGATAATAAGTAAGGGTATTAGGGTTAACAAAGTTAGCATAGACACAAACACAAACATAGTGAAGACTAGTTACACACAAAGTATAGGAGTATTAGAATAAAGACTGAAACGACAAGAAAAATAAAATAAAAGCTTTCGAATCGAACATAACGTATCCGAGATCCGTAAATAGGGGAAAAATGCAATGTAGGCCAAAGGCCAATGGCCTAGTAAAAGAAAAGAGGTAAGCAAACCGTAAAATTTCAAGTTCAAGGTGAAAAAAAAAGCATTCCATCACCGATAGTGCATATCGAGTACAGAAGTTCATTGTTCTGAGTTGAGTTGTGTAGTAAGTTAGCAAGTCAAAGAATTGAAGTTGAGAATTTTTTTTTTGTATGTGAAAACTAAAATTCAAAATTCAAAATTTTTCAAAAAAAAAAAAAAGGACCTTACAAATAGAAAAGTGAGTGACAAAAATTGTCGGTGCACAAGAAAGTGCCCAGCTGAAAGAGGGTATATAATATACCTACCCAGAGTGGGACATATTAAACAAATGAAGAGAAAATCAGAGGTTGAGCCATAAAGATATATCCATAGACGTATAATATATAGGCCTACACGACAAAATATACATATATATATATAGATGTGCGTACATATATAATACGAGCTCGAGTAAGACACAAAAAACATAGTCTGGGTGGTGCAAGCCTCTGATCGCTTTAAAGATAGCATGCAGCAAGAACCAAAAACAAAGAAAAACAACACATATGAAGATAGTAGAAAGCAATATCTGGATAATTCGACAGGGTGCTCCAAGGGACTCCAGAAGTGTGTGCACAAACTGAATTCCAGTGTACCACTAGTATCCAGTGAACTCGAATTTTTTTTTACTTTATTTTGTGATTCGCGGTGCAAGTTTTCTTGAATTTTTTTTAAAGAAAAAAAAAAAAAAAAAAGGAAAAAGGAATTTAGAGTAAAGATATTAAAATAAGTGAGAGAGGTGTTTTCATTTCATTTCATTTATTAGTTTCTTTATAAGTGAGTACATTAAGAATTAAATTCTTTTCATTTGTACCTTAACAATATGAAGATATATTAATTAATAGACATAAAATTAAAATAACAATATAAAAAAGTATGCATATAACAATCGCAAGAGAATAAATACAATTTAGTTAAATAAGGTGTTCGATCGATTACTTTTAACAAAAGAATACAACATTTTTTTGAACTTAGTGGTTGCTATGCAAGATCTTACAGGCAATGGAAGTGAATTCCATAATCTGAAAGCGTGAACAAAGAATAGGCGTTTACTATTTAAAAAGTTAAAATAAGGAATATTCACAGTTTTCGTACGAGTTGAGCTGGGGAAACTTAATCTTTCAAATAGATAGGTTGGTTGATGGCTTTGTATTATATTATGTAGGAAAATACAATTTCTAATATTAATGTGTTGCCTTAATGAAAAACCTGTGATATTTGATGAAAATCTCGATATGTGATCATATTTACGAAGTCCATATACAAAACGTACTGATGAGTTAAACGCAAGTTCAAGTCTCCGAAAAGAAAATGCATCTGGGTTGCTATAAACTACAGCGAAATAATTGATGAGAGGCATGAAGAGAGCTTGTACAAGCCTCAGTTTAGTTTGAGTCGGGATAACATTGGCGGATATGTAAAGCTGCCGTAAGCCGCAATAAATTCTCCTGACAATAAAGTTTATATGGTTATCACATGATAACGTGCGGTTGATATAAATACCTAAATTGTTGACTTCATCTACATACGGTACAATATTGTTTTTGAGAATTAATACGGGTATGCTAGAAGTATCAATAAGGTTTTAAGAAATGATAATTGCTTTTGATTTGAGTGGGTTAAGTTGCAATTTATTAAGGGAAGCCCAGTTGTCAATGCGCTCTAAATCTTCATTCATCCTAACAACACAATCTTCTATTAGACCGATAGGTCTTGAAAGTTTTATCTGAGCATCATCTGCGTAGAGATCCATCGTGACATCATGACAAACATCTGGTAGATCGTTAATAAACGTTGAAAAGAGGAGCGGACCTAAAATGGATCCTTGAGGAACCCCACTTAAGACTCTCATAAACGACGAAACACCAGAGTCAGTGCAGACGTGTTGAGATCTTTCCTTCTAAGTAGCTTTCGACCAGAAGCAGAGATCTTCGGCTAAAGTTGAAATTGATTTTAAGCTTACTAAGGAGAATATGGTGATCAACACTGTCAAAAGCTTTTGAAAAATCAAGCAGACACAGAATTGAGATGTTGTTACGGTCATAATCATACCTCAAATCATCAAGAATTTTTACTATAGCCGTTGTGCAGCTGTGATTCTTTCGAAAACCAGACTGGCAAGATGTTAGTAAGTTATTTTGACCTATGTAATCATTCATTTGATCACGCATAACTATTTCGAAAACTTTAGATAAACAGGGAAGAATACTTATTGGTCTAAAGTCTTCAGGCTTGCTTCTGTTTGTATTTTTGGGTACAGGAACCACTTTGGCAAACTTCCAAATTGCCGGAAATTCTGATCTCGTAATACATGAATTGATAATGTGGGTAAAGGTGTAATAAATGTGAGGTAGGATTAGTTTTACAAATTTAAGAGACACCCCGTCATACCCTATGGCGTTAGATTTTACGGTAGTTATTGCTTTTAAAACTTCAGACTCAGATACACATCGGAACTCAAAAAGATTTTCTCTTGCTTCTTCGTCGCCTTGCAAGCTTAACACATTAGAATTTGGTGCAACTGTGTTTTGACTATTACCAAGAAAATAATGATTTAAGATATTAGGATCTAAATCACATTTTAAAGATGCTTTGTCTATAACTTTTAACGCTTTTAGATTTTTCCAAATTTGAGAGCTACCGTGAGTAAGATCTAATTTGCTAGAGAAAAAATTTGCCTTAGCTTTGCGAATTTCGGAGGTTACTTTATTTCTTTGGTTGGTATAAATTTGCCAGTTTGTTCTGCTACGGGTTTGGCGCCAACGGGAGTATGATTTGTCTCTTTTTTGATCCAATCCTCAATATGTTTCGAAAACCACGGTGCTTTAGCGTCTCTAACCCTTTTAGTTGTTATTGGTACATGACGGATAAACAAGTCCTGAACAATAGATTGGAAAACTTCAATCTTATGATTAGCAGTAGCCGCACTCCAACAAAGGTACCATGGAGAATTCATAACATCTAGATATAATGCTGACTCATTAATTTGATTGAAATTGCGATAGCTAAATTCAGATGGACGAGAATGCAAATCAAAAGAGATATCAAATGTAGCAAACAATAAATCATGGTATGATGGTATTCCCTGTACCAGTTTGACTGTGGGTGGTAAAAGGGGGTCAAAACTGGAAGTTGAAGTGGACGGTGGTTCAGGTATGCCAGGATTAAGTATGTGGGAGCTAATAAAATTAGGGTATTTAGCTCCAGATGTAAGGTCAAAGCATGGGAAGGGTGATTGATCCAGAGAAGAGGGTGATGAGAAGGGTTGATTAGAGGGTAGAGATGAAGGGAGAGATGTGGGAGTTAAATTAAAAGAAACTCTACGCGGAGGCTTAGGTTGAGCATGGTTGTGCTTCGGTTGGGATGTAAACTGAATCTTTTTAGTCTTAGATTGAAGTAAGGACTGTCTTGGCATAGGAAGGGGTTGGGACTTATGAAGAGTCTTAGGTTGGTGCTTAGGTTGGGGCTGTGACTGAGGTCCAGGTTGAGGGGTAAGTTGGAAATAATGATGAGGACGGCTAGGGATATTAAATGGTGGTGCGAAACTGGGCATGATCTGGGTTTTGAAGGACCAATTGGGACCAGAACTCAGGCGCTGTTTTGATTTCAGCTTATTTACTGTCCTGGGATATTTGGACACAATCATATTGGCCAGATTAAAAGCCTCACCTGATGGGTTTAGGAAAAGCCATTCATATTTAGAAGGCATGGTTATTATAAATGCTTTGAGTTTCTTAAATCTATTTGAAGTGGTTAGTTCTATATTGACTAGTTTTATAAAAAATTTACTAAATAGATCCTGGATCCAATTGGAATCAGCGTTGGATGGAGCTTTCTCAATTAAGAACCTGCAGGTTTGTAAAGCAGGCCCGCTGGCGTCAACGATTTTCTTAAGCCTACGGTCCCATTCCGATCGTTTCCACGATGTGCCAAAACGTTCTTTTGTAGGATCACGTGCAGGGGAAGAGTTTTCGACGGTTGGTTGAGATGGTGGTGGCGATTCAATTCGTGCAGGCTCCGGAGCATTCTCGACAGCTTCTGCTAATTCTTCCAATAGTGACGTATTGGATTCCATTATTCGTGGTGGTGTTGGGACGTAACACGTAGTATCCTTGAGATCCTCGGAAACAATATTTATTAAGGACCGAGTTTCTTTTGTATAGTCCTTTAGTCTCCTCTTCCTTTAAGAACTCAGGTCCATCTAGCCAGAATGATTTTCTATTAGTGCTCTTCAGCCGTATGCCAAAATCTGCTGGATTGAGACCGCTTGGAAGCCACTTCCATTCTTCAATCCTACTGCTGCTCAAAATTTCGCTAACTCGATGGGCTACATATGGTTTGTACCGACGATGGTCTGAATGTATCCATGCTAAAACGGTACTAGCGTCACTCCACATTACCACTCTTATTGGCGTCACATCATGGGATTGCAGAACCATCTGCCTTAATCGCGTTGCTAGCACTACAGATTGGAGCTCCAGGCGTGGTATAGACGTTGCTCTTATCGGAGCGCATTTTGTTTTACCAGCTACAAATGCTAGTTGTACTCTTCCGGGCTCTTCAACAATTCTCCAGTAGGCAGCTGCAGCATAAGCCTGTTCGCTTGCATCAGCGAAGATGTGTAGTTCTACCGGTTTGTGTTTAAACACACTGCTGTAGCATCGAGGAACCTTTATATCTTGTACTTCCTTAAGACTTTTAATCCAAACCAACCACATCTCATATGCTTCCTCAAGAACCTCATCATCCCAATCCAAATGTTCACGCCATACCGATTGAAGAGCTAATTTAGCTATGAGAGAGTACTCTGCTGCAAGCCCGAAGGGATCAAACACCGACATAGATATCGATAGCATTTCTCGTTTCGTTGGCCTCCTTTCACCCTTGAGAAAAACCGGATCTATTTTTCCAAAAGCCATGTTACGTAGGGGTTGTGACACTAATACTTGTAAAATAGAAGATAACTAAATTACTGGATAAAATAAATAAACAATATACCACAATTCCATGAACCAATTAAGTCCGATTTATTTATGGTATGATTAACATACAAATGCAAAACGCAACTCTGAAATAAAGGAATTGTTGTTTGTAAACCATCCAAAATCAGTATGTAGTATATACCGACCTACCTCAACAGGAGCAATGAGATGCACCACATAGGGTGGGTGTACCTACACCCGAACCTCGACCTAACTTCACTAGAGCCCTTCAAATGTGAACACAGTGTTACAATGGGCGTAGTTTCAATGTAATCCTTCTGTTTGGTGTTCTGAAACAAAAAAAAATGTACTAATTATTGAAAAGAAAGTAAGGGATTCCACTAAACAAACAAACTCACTTTAGCCATAGATGTACACAAGCAGATAGGGACCGACATGCGGGTTATATGCATGTAAAATTTGATACAAGGTATTCTCGGGGAGGTTAAACATACGTATCCAACACTTTGCCTTATTTTAAACAATTTGGAACCGAAAAATTTATATAAAAACATTTCACACGGGAGAATAAAAAAATTAGACACGTTTGTTTGACTTTCGCGAATTATTTGACGTAAGCGAAATGTCAATGAAAGTTCTAAGGCGAAAAGCTCGTTTGTCAACTAATTCGCTAGAGAAGTAAGTTGCTAAAAGCGATCGAGAGTCGACCAGTTTTAGTCGTTAATTTTTAAACTAATGACGAAACTTGCAAGATAGAAATAAGGGATGAAGTGCAATAATAGAATTAGGAAAAGATAAAACTAAAGAAAGATAGGATAGAATAAGTAAATAGCTGTGATCAGGAGGGAAGGTGCAATTTAGACTAGATAATAGGTAAGGGTATTAGGGTTAACAAAGTTAGCATAGACACAAACACAAACATAGTGAAGACTAGTTACACACAAAGTATAGGAGTATTAGAATAAAGACTGAAACGACAAGAAAAAAAAAATAAAAGCTTTCGAATCGAACATAACGTATCCGAGATCCGTAAATAGGGGAAAAATGCAATGTAGGCCAAAGGCCAATGGCCTAGTAAAAGAAAAGAGGTAAGCAAACCGTAAAATTTCAAGTTCAAGGTGAAAAAAAAAAGCATTCCATCACCGATAGTGCATATCGAGTACAGAAGTTCATTGTTCTGAGTTGAGTTGTGTAGTAAGTTAGCAAGTCAAAGAATTGAAGTTGAGAATTTTTTTTTGTATGTGAAAACTAAAATTCAAAATTCAAAATTTTTCAAAAAAAAAAAAAGGACCTTACAAATAGAAAAGTGAGTGACAAAAATTGTCGGTGCACAAGAAAGTGCCCAGCTGAAAGAGGGTATATAATATACCTACCCAGAGTGGGACATATTAAACAAATGAAGAGAAAATCAGAGGTTGAGCCATAAAGATATATCCATAGACTTATAATATATAGGCCTACACGACAAAATATACATATATATATATAGATGTGCGTACATATATAATACGAGCTCGAGTAAGACACAAAAAACATAGTCTGGGTGGTGCAAGCCTCTGATCGCTTTAAAGATAGCATGCAGCAAGAACCAAAAACAAAGAAAAACAACACATATGAAGATAGTAGAAAGCAATATCTGGATAATTCGACAGGGTGCTCCAAGGGACTCCAGAAGTGTGTGCACAAACTGAATTCCAGTGTACCACTAGTATCCAGTGAACTCGAATTTTTTTTTACTTTATTTTGTGATTCGCGGTGCAAGTTTTCTTGAATTTTTTTTAAAGAAAAAAAAAAAAAAAAAAAGGAAAAAGGAATTTAGAGTAAAGATATTAAAATAAGTGAGAGAGGTGTTTTCATTTCATTTCATTTATTAGTTTCTTTATAAGTGAGTACATTAAGAATTAAATTCTTTTCATTTGTACCTTAACAATATGAAGATATATTAATTAATAGACATAAAATTAAAATAACAATATAAAAAAGTATGCATATAACAATCGCAAGAGAATAAATACAATTTAGTTAAATAAGGTGTTCGATCGATTACTTTTAACAAAAGAATACAACATTTTTTTGAACTTAGTGGTTGCTATGCAAGATCTTACAGGCAATGGAAGTGAATTCCATAATCTGAAAGCGTGAACAAAGAATAGGCGTTTACTATTTAAAAAGTTAAAATAAGGAATATTCACAGTTTTCGTACGAGTTGAGCTGGGGAAACTTAATCTTTCAAATAGATAGGTTGGTTGATGGCTTTGTATTATATTATGTAGGAAAATACAATTTCTAATATTAATGTGTTGCCTTAATGAAAAACCTGTGATATTTGATGAAAATCTCGATATGTGATCATATTTACGAAGTCCATATACAAAACGTACTGATGAGTTAAACGCAAGTTCAAGTCTCCGAAAAGAAAATGCATCTGGGTTGCTATAAACTACAGCGAAATAATTGATGAGAGGCATGAAGAGAGCTTGTACAAGCCTCAGTTTAGTTTGAGTCGGGATAACATTGGCGGATATGTAAAGCTGCCGTAAGCCGCAATAAATTCTCCTGACAATAAAGTTTATATGGTTATCACATGATAACGTGCGGTTGATATAAATACCTAAATTGTTGACTTCATCTACATACGGTACAATATTGTTTTTGAGAATTAATACGGGTATGCTAGAAGTATCAATAAGGTTTTTAGAAATGATTATTGCTTTTCATTTGAGTGGGTTAAGTTGCAATTTATTAAGGGAAGCCCAGTTGTCAATGCGCTCTAAATCTTCATTCATCCTAACAACACAATCTTCTATTAGACCGATAGGTCTTGAAAGTTTTATCTGAGCATCATCTGCGTAGAGATCCATCGTGACATCATGACAAACATCTGGTAGATCGTTAATAAACGTTGAAAAGAGGAGCGGACCTAAAATGGATCCTTGAGGAACCCCACTTAAGACTCTCATAAACGACGAAACACCAGAGTCAGTGCAGACGTGTTGAGATCTTTCCTTCTAAGTAGCTTTCGACCAGAAGCAGAGATCTTCGGCTAAAGTTGAAATTGATTTTAAGCTTACTAAGGAGAATATGGTGATCAACACTGTCAAAAGCTTTTGAAAAATCAAGCAGACACAGAATTGAGATGTTGTTACGGTCATAATCATACCTCAAATCATCAAGAATTTTTACTATAGCCGTTGTGCAGCTGTGATTCTTTCGAAAACCAGACTGGCAAGATGTTAGTAAGTTATTTTGACCTATGTAATCATTCATTTGATCACGCATAACTATTTCGAAAACTTTAGATAAACAGGGAAGAATACTTATTGGTCTAAAGTCTTCAGGCTTGCTTCTGTTTGTATTTTTGGGTACAGGAACCACTTTGGCAAACTTCCAAATTGCCGGAAATTCTGATCTCGTAATACATGAATTGATAATGTGGGTAAAGGTGTAATAAATGTGAGGTAGGATTAGTTTTACAAATTTAAGAGACACCCCGTCATACCCTATGGCGTTAGATTTTACGGTAGTTATTGCTTTTAAAACTTCAGACTCAGATACACATCGGAACTCAAAAAGATTTTCTCTTGCTTCTTCGTCGCCTTGCAAGCTTAACACATTAGAATTTGGTGCAACTGTGTTTTGACTATTACCAAGAAAATAATGATTTAAGATATTAGGATCTAAATCACATTTTAAAGATGCTTTGTCTATAACTTTTAACGCTTTTAGATTTTTCCAAATTTGAGAGCTACCGTGAGTAAGATCTAATTTGCTAGAGAAAAAATTTGCCTTAGCTTTGCGAATTTCGGAGGTTACTTTATTTCTTTGGTTGGTATAAATTTGCCAGTTTGTTCTGCTACGGGTTTGGCGCCAACGGGAGTATGATTTGTCTCTTTTTTGATCCAATCCTCAATATGTTTCGAAAACCACGGTGCTTTAGCGTCTCTAACCCTTTTAGTTGTTATTGGTACATGACGGATAAACAAGTCCTGAACAATAGATTGGAAAACTTCAATCTTATGATTAGCAGTAGCCGCACTCCAACAAAGGTACCATGGAGAATTCATAACATCTAGATATAATGCTGACTCATTAATTTGATTGAAATTGCGATAGGTAAATTCAGATGGACGAGAATGCAAATCAAAAGAGATATCAAATGTAGCAAACAATAAATCATGGTATGATGGTATTCCCGGAAGACATAGCTGATTGAAAAATTTCACTAAACCCAAGTCTGAGGTAAGGATTAGGTCAAGAAGACTTTCTGAGCACCCAGGACGAAAGTGGGTTGGCAAACACGCATTAACAATATCAAGACCTACCATCGAGCAGTTATTTTTAAATGTTTGCGAGATCGAGATCCTTTTTCCTTCTTGGAACACACAATTTTTGAATATATATATGTGAATGTATCGGTATCCATATTTCCGCAACGATACAAATAGTGAAACTATAACACCCAAAACTGGTGTCTGGTGTACTCCTTCATCGTGCTGCCGGCAGGACTCCGAGGGATAAGATCCAGGTGAGTTTTTTTTTTGATTTTTTTTTTTATTGAAAGAGAATTCGAATGAATATGGGTATTTCATGAAGAATTATATATATGCACATTGCACATATATTTTGGTGAAGAAATGTTTTTTTTTTGAATTTTAAGTTGAAAACTACATAGTTTCCTTTTTTTTTTGGGTATTAAATCCGCACCCTAAGCGAATCAGAAATTTTATGCCTAACGTAACTTACCTGAATTATAGAATAATATGTACTAGAGTTGCTCATATAAAGAGAGACAATAATAATGGTGAAATTGAATTTGGTAGTTTTTTAATTAAAAATGGAAGGCTAAGTTGATCATTTAGGTGGGGGGTTGGCTTGGCTAGGCCGACGACTGAGGAGGAAATCATGCTGATAGACAATAATAAGACTTAAGACCATAGGGTTCAAACCCTATATGACTGACGTACGGATGTGAGCCTCAGGATTGCGATCATTGACGAGCAAGGGGTCATTGTTCAACAGAATGGCTAGAATGATGACACAGGTTGTACGCAATGTGCAAAGGGAGGGGCGGCCAGGTCATTGCCATTAACATCAGGCAAAACCTTGATGTCTCGACGAACCGCTGTCTGGGTGAGATAATGGGATTTTTAAATGGTGTGAAAAGAAGGTAATACATATAATTTATTTTTTACACTCATATAGATATTCATAGTAATAATGGATGCTATATGTTTAAAGATAATTATAGATATAGGTTAGGTTAGGTTACTTACTTCCACGAACAGTGGGAAGTAACATTAATTAGCAATAAGGGTTAGAATTAGTATAGAGTAATGTAAGGCGTTCTTCCTCGTACCAACATATAATCCCGTACTCTCACTGAGGCAGTGGCATAGGTACCTAGTTTTGTACTTACCGATCCTTCTCCTTCTCTTTTTCCTTACCATTCATTCCTATACCCTATCCTATTCCTCTGTCCTTGTTCTTTAGTTTCTTTTCATGGCATGAATTTTGTTTATGAGTCATGGTTGGCGATAAATGGTAAACCCCACCCCCAAAGTCCTTCGAGCTTAGCCGAGCAAAGCTAGCATGCCTCCGCCATTTTTCCCTTCCAATTTTTGCCCCTGTGGCCCAAAACTGACACATGACAATGGCGCCCAACGTTATCGAACGGCTTGAAGACCATATGTATCTTCGAAGAGATGATTTTTTGTTTGAAGGTCATCCCCTCGGATTTACAATGTTCTGATTTTGATTTTTTTCACAACCCTATAAGTACAAACATAGGTATCGTTTATGCTCTTCAAAACACGGTGTATGCTGATCAGCTATCCATTCTTTAAAGGTCTAGAACCTGAAGATTAGTGAGGTTGGGAAGCGATACTGTGCTATGGAGAGCGGAATAAGACGAAGATGCCAAACTCTCATGCCATCCATTCAGTCAGGCGAAGCTGGACTATTTGTGAGGTATGAGAGTGTAACACCTGAATCTTATTCGTGTGGAGGATCATCAGTCATCACCATTTCCTCGCCAGCCTACTATTAGGTTCAATACCAGATAGTACGAAGTGGTAGGAAACAAGGGGATGATTTGAAGCACTCGTCGAGGCAGATAGGTAAGATCGCAATATTGACGAACTACAAATACAAAATGACCAACGACGACTTAAACATAGACAAATTAACAGACTAACTAACGACTTCGAATCCTCAGCATGTTAGGATAACTTAGTCGAGTCAACACCCACCTAGCCAACCCATATATAAAAAAACAAACGAATTCAACATTTTGGTATCAAAACTTCCAAAATTTATTACACTTATATTCTTTTTTAACATTGAATTATATTTTTTTAATTTTTTTTTCGTTTCTAAACCTTTAATTTTTTTTATTACTGAACTACATTGAAATTTTTATTTGATTTTTTTTTTGAATTTTGGTTGAATTTTTTTCTGAACTTGAATTTTTACATTAAACAGAAATAAAATTTTAAACAAACAAACACTATATAAATATGAGTAATACGAATACTGGAGCTATTCCCAAGAGCACCCTTCCGAATCAGTCCAAAGGTGGGGGTAGGAAGGTCACCCGTTCGGCGTCTAGAATGGCCCAAACACAAGATATAGTCCAAGAAGACCCAAACTATATTGATATTGAAGCACAGGGTTAGGGAATAGAAAGTGAAAGAAACCCTTTTGAAAGTAATGAAAGTAGTTTAGGAGCCACTTTCCATGGATTCACTTCCAATTCTGAGGGTGTATTTGAAGAGCGAGAAGAGGCAGGAGAAATAGAGAGTAGGGCAAATTTGATCAGGGAAACTGAAGAATTAAATAGAGAGAGCCTAAATATCCCTGATTTAGAGGAGGCACGAAATCATGAAAGTGAAAGTGAAAGCCTAATGAAAATGATTGAGACTACAGTCTCTCAGTCACTTAATGACACCCATACTAAAACGATGAAAGTCTTAGCCGAACAGATGCGTAGCATGCAAACTATGCAGAATATGGTAGAGTTGGTGTCGGGTAATATGAACGGATTCAATGAAAGACTTAAAATCCTGGAGAAGTCTACATTATCGCTATACGCGAGACAAGAAAATTTCGAAAAATCCTTTAAGAATGATTCGGTTCAAGAACCACCGTTACCAGTAGTTTCACATGTAGAAAGTAGTAGACAGGTTCAAACCGAAACTAGGAAGAGGGAAGGGATCCATAAGTGGGGAGTGAAGTTCGATGGAACGCCAAAAAGTATGACGGTTGAGAGCTTCATCTTCCGAGTGGAGACCCTTCAAAAGAAGAAGGGAGTCTCCAATGAGCAAGTGTTTGCTAACTTCCACCATTTAGTGACCAGCACAGCCGAGAAATGGTATTGGCAATACATGAAAGAAAATCAAAATGATGAACTTATTAACTATTTAGACCTAAAATCTGAACTACTACGACAATTCCGCAACAGTAAGACCGACCACGAAATACTACGGACAATAATGGACAGACGACAACTACCACACGAAACATTTGACGAATTTTATGAAGAAGTTCGAGGGTTGACGTTACAAATGAAAAACAGACCGAACGAGAAAGACCTGACGAACCTAGTGACAAATACCTCTGGAGGCCAAATCTAGAGAGAAGACAGCCTTCACAGTCCCTGGGCGGCCATTATATCAATTCACGGTGATGCCGTTTGGACTGTATAACGCCGCTCAGAGAATGTGCAAGCTGATGGACAAAGTCATCCCCGCTCGGTTGAGAGAGGATGTCTTTGTCTATCTAGACGATCTCTTGGTTTGTTCTCCAGATTTTCAAAGTCACATGACTGCATTGAAAGAGGTAGCCAAACACCTAAGAGAAGCCGGATTAACGATTAACATCGATAAAAGTAAGTTCTGCTATAAGGAAATTAAATATTTAGTATATTTTGTAGGAGATGGATGTCTAAGAACAGACCCAGATAAGGTGTCTGCGGTAAAGGACTTCCCCATTCCAAAAACCCCTAAACAGCTCCGTCGGTTCCTAGGCATGACAGGGTGGTATCGAAGGTTCATCCCGAACTTTTCAACCATCTCAGCTCCGATGACTGATTGCCTGAAGAAGGGTAAAGACTTCGAAATGTCCTCCGAAGCTATAAAGGCGTTCGAAGACCTGAAAACGACACTAGTGAAAGCACCTATACTTACGAACCCTGACTTTACGAAACACTTTTACAAACAAATACAATGTGACGCCTCGACTTCAGGCGTAGGAAGTGTTCTCTTCCAGATGGATGAGGAGAAAAATGAGCGACCGATAGCATTCATGTCCCAGAAACTTAATTCTGCACAGCGAAATTATACAGTGACGGAGCTTGAATGCTATGCGGCCGTTCTATCGGTAAAGAAGTTCCGAGCCTACATCGAAGGACTACCATTCACTATCATAACGGACCATGCAAGTCTGAAATGGCTGATGACCCAGAAGGAACTTAGTGGCCGCTTAGCTAGGTGGAGTTTCAAACTCCAAGGGTTCGACTTCACAATCGAACATAGGAACCTAAATGTAGTCCCGGATACTCTCTCACGAATCCATATGGAAGAGATCACAGACACAACGATTGAAGTTGACCTCAACTCACCATACTTTTCTGCTGAAGAGTATACTGAGTTGAAGAAGACAGTAGACGAAAACAAAGACAGACTACACGACGTGTGCATTTCCGACGGCTACGTATACAAACGTACAGACAGACGATCAGGAGACCCGATTCAGGAAGACAGAGCTTGGAAACTCTGGGTGCCGAGGGAGTTGTGTGGAGGTCTTCTGGAAGCCGCGCACAATTCATTCGCAGCTGGTCACGGGGGAATACACAAAACCTTGTCCAAGTTAAGGCAGAAATATTTCTGGCCAAACATGGCAAGTGAAGTGCAATATTTTGTCCAAAACTGTGATATCTGTAAGTGCAATAAACCAATGAACTCAGTATCTAGGCCCCCCATGGGACAACAGACCATAACAGAACGACCTTTCCAAAGACTATACATCGACTTTTTAGGACCTTATCCACGAACAAAAACAGGAAGCACACACATTTTTATAGTACTTGACCACTTTAGTAAATATGTATTTCTTAAACCGATTAGAAAAGCAACAGCAGCCGAGGTAGTAAAATATCTTGAGGAAGGGGTATTCCATATGTTTGGAGTACCAGAATACATCCATTCTGACAATGGAAAACAATTCGTTTCAAGTTTGTTTTCCAGCTTTCTAAACAGGTATGGTGTGAAACACATACGTACAGCATTCTACTCACCGCAAGCAAACGCTTCGGAACGAGTGAATCGATCGGTTTTGATCAAAATTCGATCATACATAGATAGTGATCAACGAACATGGGATACTCATGTGAGCAATGCTGCATTCTCACTCAGAAGTGAAGCTCATGAAGCGACGACATTTGAGCCATACTATGCCGTATTTGGAACCCAAATGGTCCAAAACGGAAAAACTTATGAGCTTCTGAGAAGGCTAAACATGGTCAGAGATGCAAGCATAGCCATTGAAAATAAAACAGATAAGCTTAGCCTAATCAAAACAAAAATATATGAAAACCTTAAGTTAGCTCATCAAAAAGCAACAAAAACATATAACACGCGAAGCAAAGATATCTCCTATAAAACAGGCCAAATCGTTTTCAGGAGAAACTTTAAACAAAGTAGTATGGCTGACCACTATAATGCGAAGTTAGGCCCTAAATTTTTAAAATGTATCGTACTAAGACCAGTAGGCAACTCACTCTATGAAATAGGTAATCTCAAGGGTGAGAAGATAGGAATATACCACGCAAAAGATATACATTCCTAACCAATATGAGACGCACTCGTGCTGCTGTTGCTAGCTACAACCTGTGATATAAATGTATTGTGTAGTTCATTTTTTTATATATAGAGATAGTTAATTTATTTATTTATTTACAGAGAGAGTTTATTTATTTATACGTAGTTATTTATTTATTTATTTATTTGCATGCATAGTTTATTTATTTAGAAGTCTACCTATTTTATTTATATACAGATATAGTTTATTTATTTCAGATATAGTTTATTTTTTCATTATTTATACGTATTTATTTATTTATTTTTATGTATCTATCTACCTAGTCAATTTATTTATTAATTTTTTTTACATACTACTAACAAAGCACTGTGATATCCACTTACTAACCTAGAATCCTCAACGACCTTAACAACACCCTGTGATAATCCCAAAATTTAAAAAGATCCAATTCTTCAATCCCCCCTGTAGTGTATGTGAGTACAAAGATTATCTTGCACTTGCTAATCCGATCGTTGATCACCATCACCATCTCGAGCACATGCACACAACACACGGAATTAAGTGTCAGTCGGTGGCTGGACCTTGAGGTTGCGGGTGCGTGTGTTGGCGAGCCGGTGAATATTACAAGTGGCGACGAGGATAAAAATCCAAAGTTAAATAAAATAATATAATGTGTATGTGTAGTGGAATATATACTATTTTAAAAAAAAGGGGGTTTTAATATCCAATAGTTTGTCGGGTTATTTTTAAATGGAAACTAAGTTCATGGACTGTTGTATGAACATATGTGTGTTTGTAGCAAAATTGAAATTAATAAGTAAATAATAAACTAGTTAGTTAAATTAATTGAATGGAAATTAATAAAAACAAGAAGAAGAAGAGTTATAAATGAAAAATCATTAAAAGCATGGGAATTGTTGTTTGGTATGCATGGTTACTTGTATTGGAAGACCTTCATTAAATTGAAAAATTATTTAAAAAATATAAATTGGAATGTGAAACCTAAGTATTCATAATTACTAATTCATATATGTAGAGAATTAAATTACGGTTTCTCATTGGATTGAGAATGTTGAAAGACCAAACAAAATTTGGTAGGTAGTACTTACATTAAGAAAGTACCTATGGTTAATACCTTCATTAAATTGAAAAGCATCGGCATTGTATGAATTTGGTCTCTGAAACCTACCAACATTTAATTGTAAAATGAAATAACTCAAAACATTGGAGTAAAGAAAAAAAAATATTGCATGAAAGCTTGCTTAGATTAACGCTAGAACTGGTTTAGAGTAGCAAATGCTTAGATTAGAGAAAGAGCATGGTGAAGGGAAATATAAAAAAGAGTTTTGCGAGTTCATTCATAAGACTTTTTATTGCTTTTCCAGTGGCTCCCACTAATTTTTTTCTAGAAATGGCAAGCACGTTACCGAATTTGGAAGTGTTCTCTTTGCAAGGAGAATCAACATCAGTTGGACTGAGATGGGAGAGGTGGAAGCGAGCCCTTACAATTTACCTTGAGGCAGCATCAATAGACTCTCCTACAAAAAAGAGAGCGACACTTTTACATTTCGGGGGATTAGAACTCCAAGAGATTTTCTACGATCTTCCAGGAGCAAATGATGAAAGCTCTGAAGATAATGATGTTTTTACTATTGCAATTAAGAAACTCGACGAATACTTTGCACCTAAACAGAGTAAGGTCTACGAGAGACATATTTTCAGATTAATGAAGCAAGAAGAAGGGGAAAAGTTTGAAATTTTTTTTGTTACGGTTAAGAAATCAGTCACGGAAATGCGAATTTATAGACTTAGACAACAACTTAATTGATCAAATAACCGAAAAATGCGTTTCCGATGACCTTAGGAAAAAAATATTAGCTACTGGGGATAGCATTACTTTGGATAACATTTTGATGGAGGCAAATACGCAAGAAGCCGTTGAACATCAACTAGAAGGATATGGAAAGAAATTTAAAACAGAACATGTCAGCGAGATTTCGAATAAAAAAAAATATGAATCTGTCAATCGCCGAAAATACGACAGTAACAATATAAAAACAAAAAGCTCTTCATTTGGTTCATGTGGTAGATGTGGAAATAAAAGGCATTCCTCTTCTGATACAAAGTGTCCAGCTAGGGACAAAAAGTGTCACACTTGTGGTCGAATTGGTCATTTTCGACAGTACTGTAAAACAAAAAAACGTACTGCAAGTAATTTGCCTAGCGAAGATGATGGTCCAACCAAAGCTTAAAAGGTTTAAAAGAAAAAATGACCAGATTGATTACGGTGAAGATGATAAAAACGAAATTGACTATGTTTTTCACATTGACGATGACGCTAGTATTGACTGCCTTATAGGGGGGATTAAGATTAAGATGCTCGTAGATTCAGGGTGTAAGTTTAATCTGTTAACGGATAAATCTTGGGAGAATTTAAAAGGAAAAAAAATTAAGGTATACAATCAAATTAAAAATCCTAACAGAACTTTCATGGCATACGGTAGCCAAAACCCCTCAGACGTGATTGGATCCTTTGAATCAGAAATAAAAGCTGATGCGAAAATACTTAAAGCTACGTTTTATGTTATAAAAGGGGGAACAAAAGATCTGCTTGGCAAAATAACTGCGACTTCCCTAGGAGTCTTAAAGATAGGAATTGGTATTAATCAAATCGACACTATCAAAGCTTCCCCAAAGTTTAAAGATGTACTTATAAACATCCCAATCGATGACTCTGTACACCCTGTCTCACAACCATGTAGGAGAATTCCTATTCCATTGGAAGCCTTGGTGGAGAATAAACTGCAAGAAGTATTAGAGTCTGATATTATCGAGGAAGTTCACGAACCATCGAAATGGGTTTCACCAATCGTTCCAATCCTTAAAAAAATGGAGAATTGCGACTTTGTGTGGACATGAGAAGGGCCAATGCCGCTTTTATGAGAGAAAATCATCCTCTGCCCACAATGACTCAAATGTTGCCTAAGTTTCGAGAAGCGTGTGTATTTAGTAAATTGGATATCAAAAACGCCTTTCACCAATTAGAAATCCACCCAAAATCCAGATACATAACAACCTTCATAACCATGAAAGGGTTGTTTCGGTATAAAAGGCTTATGTTTGGCATAAACTGCGCCCCCGAAATTTTTCAAAAAACTCTAGAAAAAATTTTACTTGGATGTGAAGGCGTAATCAGTTTTATAGATGATATTCTCATATTTGGAGCTAGTGAAGACCAACATGACATGCGACTGAAACATGTGCTAAAAATCCTTGAAGATAATAGGGTGTTACAAAATGAAGACAAATGTATTTTCAAAGTTAAAAACATTCAGTTTTTGGGTCATGAACTCACACCACAGGGTGTAAAGCCTCAAAACAAATACGTTGATAGTATCAAACAGTTTAGAACCCCGAAAATACTGGAGGAGCTTCAGAGTTTCTTGGGCCTAGTAAACTATATTGGTAAGTGGATACCAAATCTTGCAACACTGACCGAACCTTTGAAACAGCTTTTGAGGCACAAATTGGGAAAAAATACATCTATAGAGAAATTTTGGGGCAAAGAGCAAGAAACAGCATTTATGCATTTAAAAACAACTTTGAGTAAAATTCAGTGCTTAGGTTATTATAATGTGAACGATAGAACACAGGTTATCGCAGATGCTAGCCCAGTTGGATTAGATGCTGTTTTAACGCAAATAAATTCCAAGGGTCCTAAAATCATAGCGTTTGGAAATCGAACACTATCTGATTGTAAGCGTCGTTACAGTCAGACGGAAAAAGAAGCCCTCGCGTTGGTTTGGGCCGTAGAACATTTTGATATTTATCTCTTTGGAAAAGAGTTTGACCTCATCACTGATCACAAGCCGCTGGAAGTGATATTTGGACCCAAATCAAAGCCATGTGCTCGCATCGAAAGATGGGTTTTGCGACTTCAAGCATATACTTTTAAGACCATCTACAAGCCAGGCAAAATGAATATTGCTGACCCTCTTTCTCGTTTGTGTGTTTACTCTACTTCTGAACCGCCCGGAGGAGATTTTCATGTGCACCAAATAGTAGAGAATTCGAGACCCCTTGCGATTTCGTTAAACGAGATAAGGAAAAATTCCAACATCGATTCCGAGATACAATTAGTAAGAAAAGGCATTCATGAAAACGAATGGGTCGACTCTGTTAAATCATTCAAGATTTTTGAGAATGAATTATGTTTCTATGAAGAAATACTCTTAAGATGGAACAAAATCGTTATTCCAATGAATCTGAGAAAAGACGTTTTGAATGCAGCCCATGAAGGCCATCCAGGGATTGTTGGAATGAAAGGTCGATTAAGAGCAAAAGTTTGGTGGCCTCGTATCGACAAAGATGTCGAAAATCTAGTGAAATCGTGTAAGGGATGCACCTTGGTGGGTATGCCAACCCACCCCTTTCCCTTAAAGAGAAGAGAACTCCCTACTGCACCGTGGGTTGATGTGGCCGTATTTCTTAGGACCGCTTCCTAGTGGAGAATATCTATTTGTGTTGATAGATTACTTTAGTCGTTACAAGGAAATTAAAATAAGCAGAATAATAACTAGTGCCCAAATAATAAAAATGTTGAAAGAAATTTTCAGTCGATTAGGCTTTCCCATTTCTATTACCGCTGACAATGGTAGGCAATTTATCAGCCAAGAATTTAGGTCCTTTTGCGCTGAATGTAATATAAAATTGTACAACACGATTCCTTATTGGCCACAACAGAACGGGGAAGTCGAAAGTCAAAATCGAGATATACTAAAACGACTACGAATCTGCAAAGTAGAGGGTAAAGACATGAAAGATAGTTTATACGAGTATCTTATGATGAACAACAGCACACCTCATTCTACGACAGGAAGTTCACCATCTGAACTGTTCTTTAGGAGACAAAATCGAGATAAAATTCCATCAATAAGAAGCAATAAACGGCGAAATCATGGATTCAGATATTATAAGAGATACCGACAAAACTAATAAACATAAAGGCAAAGAATATGCCGACAAAAAAAAGAAAGGCTTCTGAAAACATTATTGCCCAGGGTGATAAAGTATAATATGTAAAAAACATGGAAAAACCAAACAAACTTTGTGCAAACTTCGACTCAACACCTCATACGGTAGAAGCAACAAAAGGAGGAGAAGTTATGGTGAGAAATGATAAAACCGGTCAAGTTTTGAGAAAAAACATTGTGCATTTAAAAAAAGTAGAAGGTCAATGGACAGTTCAAAATAAGGAAAGCCAGAATATAGATGATGACTCTGAAGAAATCGTATCCTAATTTCTTAGATCAAATCGTTTTTCATACAACTTTTACCTATTTACATTTCTTATTTTTGTTAAAGAAGATTATTTTTGTTTTTGTTGACTTTCATCAAATATGTATATTGTATATTATTATTAATTAAAAAAAAAAAGGGAAATGACTATGGATAAGGAACTAATAAAAGGAAGCAACGTGTTATAAAGCAATTAGTTATAATTATATAATTTACTGACAACACTACGGGTATGAATTTAATAAATTTTATAAAATAAGGAAGAGATGTAGTGTATGTGAGTACAAAGATTATCTTGCACTTGCTAATCCGATCGTTGATCACCATCACCATCTCGAGCACATGCACACAACACACGGAATTAAGTGTCAGTCGGTGGCTGGACCTTGAGGTTGCGGGTGCGTTTGTTGGCGAGCCGGTGAATATTACACCCCCTATTCCTCAGTATCAACAACATCCCAGAAGTAATACAGCATCCCTCCTCCCTGACTAATTTGAAAACAATCTGTGATAATAGGTATTTAGATTTTAGATAGGTATATATATATATATATATAATATATACGTGGTCTTAAGTTCCTCAATCAATAACAAACAAAAATAGCATACGGATAACTATACTCCACTAAACACCAGACAAAACATTCACAACCGATATACAATGAAACCAAAAATAGTTAAAAAGTTCAAATGCCCGGCGTAAAACGACAACTCAGGGAGTGGACGAGCCACACGTCACGAACGGCGAAAAAGAAAAGGGTTGTAAATTCTAATATCAATATAACCTCGAAAAGTGTACGACCCTACTTTTGTTTTCGAAGCCAGTTTCCTCACGACCACTCTAAAACTGACGTCGTGTTTGTTACGTAGGGGTTGTGACACTAATACTTGTAAAATAGAAGATAATTACTGGATAAAATAAATAAACAATATACCACAATTCCATGAACCAATTAAGTCCGATTTATTTATGGTATGATTAACATGCAAATGCAAAACGCAACTCTGAAATAAAGGAATTGTTGTTTGTAAACCATCCAAAATCAGTATGTAGTATATACCGACCTACCTCAACAGGAGCAATGAGATGCACCACATAGGGTGGGTGTACCTACACCCGAACCTCGACCTAACTTCACTAGAGCCCTTCAAATGTGAACACAGTGTTACAATGGGCGTAGTTTCAATGTAATCCTTCTGTTTGGTGTTCTGAAACAAAAAAAAAAATGTACTAATTATTGAAAAGAAAGTAAGGGATTCCACTAAACAAACAAACTCACTTTAGCCATAGATGTACACAAGCAGATAGGGACCGACATGCGGGTTTTATGCATGTAAAATTTGATACAAGGTATTCCCGGGGAGGTTAAACATACGTATCCAACACTTTGCCTTATTTTAAAAAATTTGGAACCGAAAAATTTATATAAAAACATTTCACACGGGAGAATAAAAAAATTAGACACGTTTGTTTGACTTTCGCGAATTATTTGACGTAAGCGAAATGTCAATGAAAGTTCTAAGGCGAAAAGCTCGTTTGTCAACTAATTCGCTCGAGAAGTAAGTTGCTAAAAGCGATCGAGAGTCCACCAGTTTTAGTCGTTAATTTTTAAACTAATGACGAAACTTTCAAGATAGAAATAAGGGATGAAGTGCAATAATAGAATTAGGAAAAGATAAAACTAAAGATAGATAGGATAGAATAAGTAAATAGCTGTGATCAGGAGGGAAGGTGCAATTTAGACTAGATAATAGGTAAGGGTATTAGGGTTAACAAAGTTAGCATAGACACAACACAAACATAGTGAAGACTAGTTACACACATAGTATAGGAGTATTAGAATAAAGACTGAAACGACAAGAAAAAAAAAATAAAAGCTTTCGAATCGAACATAACGTATCCGAGATCCGTAAATAGGGGAAAAATGCAATGTAGGCCAAAGGCCAATGGCCTAGTAAAAGAAAAGAGGTAAGCAAACCGTAAAATTTCAAGTTCAAGGTGAAAAAAAAGCATTCCATCACCGATAGTGCATATCGAGTACAGAAGTTCATTGTTCTGAGTTGTGTTGTGTAGTAAGTTAGAAAGTCAAAGAATTGAAGTTGAGAATTTTTTTTTGTATGTGAAAACTAAAATTCAAAATTCAAAATTTTTCAAAAAAAAAAAAAGGACCTTACAAATAGGAAAGTGAGTGACAAAAATTGTCGGTGCACAAGAAAGTGCCCAGCTGAAAGAGGGTATATAATATACCTACCCAGAGTGGGACACATTAAACAAATGAAGAGAAAATCAGAGGTTGAGCCATAAAGATATATCCATAGACGTATAACATATAGGCCTACACGACAAAATATACATATATATGTCGGAGATCTGAATACTTGGTATACAATATAAACGGCAGGCGGTGATTATTATGTCAAAGCCTGGGGAGAATCGACTGCGAGAAAATAATCAGAAGAAAAAAGGAATCAGAGCAGATCGAGACTGCCTCGTTTAAATTGTAACATGAGAAATGAGAATGATAACGCGACATCAGAAGTGGGATTGGCCCAAAATTCCCTACAAGATTCAAGCGAAGAAAAATGGCGTCTCATATTCGAACAGCAAAATCGCAGCTTTTTAGCTCTTCTGGAAGCAATCAAGAAACCAACTGGAGTTGATACGTATCTACCCGAATTTAATCCAGATGCTGATAATGCCGACGCTCGTGCTTGGGTCGCAATGGCGGATATGTGCATCTCGGAAAAGCCACCTCAAAAAGCAGCTTTGATGAATATTTTAAGTCGAGCTCTCAAAGGACAGGCGTCCGTCTGGTTAGCCCAAGTTTCATATCCAGAAATGACCTGGGCAGAATTCAAGGATATTTTTTCTGCTCGATATGATTGCCCTGAAACCGCAGCAGGATTTTTGACTAACTTAAACAACGGTCGACCTAAGGATGGTGAGTGTTTATCCGCATATGCTGCAACTTTAATAACATCTTTGATGGCTCGGTGGAAGGAACTATCAAAAGAGCAGATAGCTGTTTCAACAGTGCTAGCACACATTTCTCAGTTTGAACCAAAAGTGCAACGACTGACATTTACTGCGAACATTGATACTAGGAATCAGTTACAACAAGAATTGAAGGCTATGTCGTTTTTAAAGAAGAGAGCTGTTTCACAGAATGACTCAAGTGCTCCGGATATAAAAAGATCCAAGTTGTCAACATTATCGTTAAACGTGCAATGCTTTAATTGTGGAAAGCAGGGACATAAGGCATTACAATGCAGATTCAAGAACAATAAAGCAACTATTTCAAGCAACAGTGATACTTTCAAAAATTTGGTGAAGCCGAATGTGACGTGTTTCAACTGTCAGGAGACTGGTCATTATGCATCAAGCTGTCCAAAGAGTGTGCACAAAAAGATGAAAGAAGACATTTCTTCAACGGAACGACGTGTGGACTTATGTATTATCGGTACACCCAGCGGAACATTGAATCACTCTGGTGAGAACTTTTTGTTTTTTTATGATTCTGGTTCAGAATGTTCAATTATGCAAGAATCTGTGAGTTGTAAGTTTAGTGGTAAACGTACTTTAAATGTAGTGACAATGACAGGGATTGGACAAACAAGCGTACATAGTACTATTCAAATCTTAACGCGTGTTGAAGTCGATGGCATTGTTCTAGAAATTTTATTTCATGTTTTGCCAGATTCCTATTTGCGTCATCAAATAATGATTGGACGAGAAATTCTTGATCAAGGTATTGCTGTGCATATGACGTCGGATAAACTATGTTTTAGTAAATTAAATTTTGTTTATAATTGCGAAGCAGTTGCATTTAAAGAAATAAGTTTCGATTTAATAAACACTGACATTTCCCAAAACCTAAGGCCAAAGTTAGTTGACATTTTGAACTTGTTCAAGGCGAATTTTATAACAGGAATACCTAATACTCGTGCTGATACAACACCAATGCAAATACGACTAAAAGATCCTAGCAAAACAGTTTATAGACGTCCATATCGATTAAGCACTGAGGAACGCAGTATTGTTCGAGACAGAATTAACGAACTTTTAAATTGTGGTATTATTCGTCCAAGTTCCTCACCTTTTGCTAGTCCCATTCTCCTGGTAAAGAAAAAGGATGGTTCCGAACGAATGTGCGTAGATTATCGTGAGTTAAATGATAATACTATCCCAGATAGATTTCCATTACCGCTTATCTCGGATCAGATTGATAGATTACATGGTTCTTACTTTTTCTCAAGCTTAGACATGGCTTCGGGTTTTCACCAGATTCCTATTCATTCTGAGTCGATAGAATATACAGCATTTGTAACCCCTGATGGTCAATATGAATTTCTTACCATGCCGTTTGGTCTCAGAAATGCACCATCAGTCTTTCAACGAGCAGTAATGAATGCTTTAGGTAGTTTGGTAAACTCGTTTGTTATTGTGTATATGGATGACATTCTTATAGTGGCTTCTAATGCTGAAGAGGCATTAGAAAGGCTCCGTATTGTTCTTAAAGTACTCACCGATAAAGGATTTTCACTCAATTTGAACAAGTGTTCTTTTCTTAAACAGAAAGTACAGTACCTTGGTTTTGAAATCAGTGAAGGTACAATGAAACCAAACCCTAAAAAAATTGAAGCTTTGACAGCTTTACCTCCGCCAGAAACAGTTACGCAATTACGTCAATTTATAGGGCTTGCATCATATTTTAGGAAGTTTGTTCCCAGATTCTCTCAAGTAATGGCCCCATTATATCGTTTGACATCTAGCAAAGGTAGAATTAATTGGGAGCCTGTACATGAAACCATAAGACAACAAATAATATCTGTGTTGACTTCGGAACCTGTACTAGCTATATTCGATCCTTCTTGTCCAATAGAACTTCATACCGATGCCAGTGCTATTGGCTACGGTGCTGTTTTAATGCAGAAAAAAGACACTAAGTGCTCTGTGGTTGCTTATTACAGCAAGCGAACTTCGGCTTCTGAGTCTAAGTACCACTCATACGAGTTAGAAACTCTCGCTGTAGTTAATGCGATTAAGTATTTCAGGCACTATTTACATGGTCGTAATTTTGTTGTGGTTACGGACTGTAACTCTTTGCAAGCCTCACGTAAGAAATTGGATCTTACTCCTCGAGTCCATAGGTGGTGGGCATTCTTACAAGCTTTCGAGTTTGAAGTTGTTTATAGAAAAGGAACTCAGATGTGTCATGTAGACTTTTTTTCAAGGAATCCACTGCCTTCTTCTGTTAGGATATATGAGAAAATTGAGCCCAAATATGTTAACTTTGCTGAATTGTCTGATAATTGGATTTTAGCAGAGCAACAGCGAGACGACGAAATTTCAAAAATTATATCTGACATAACTGAGAAAAGGCTTAGTGATAACATTTCTCAAACTTATGATATTCGATCAGGTGTTCTTTATAGAAAGATACAACGTAATGGTAGATCACGATGCTTGCCAATAGTTCCTCGGTCCTTAAGATGGTCTGTTATCAATAATACCCATGAAGCACTAATGCACCTCGGCTATGAGAAAACATTAGAGAAAGTCTACGAAAATTATTGGTTCGAGAATATGTCTAAATTTGTGAGAAAATTTGTCGACAATTGCGTAACGTGCAAAATTTCCAAGTCTCACTCAGGAAAACTTCAGGTTGAATTGAATTCTATACCCAAGATTTCAATTCCTTGGCACACTTTACATATGGACGCAACAGGAAAACTTAGCGGAAAAAGTGATAGAAAAGAGTATATTTTTGTGTTGATAGATGCGTTCACAAAATACGTTTTGTTGCATCATGCCGCAAGCATTGATAGTGTTAATAGCATTGCAGCTTTGAGACAAGCAATCGCTTTATTTGGTGCTCCAACACGAATTATTGCCGATCAGGGTCGTTGTTTCACTAGTCGTGAATTTTGTGAATTTTGTAGTTCGCATAGTATTAAACTACACTTGGTAGCAACCGGAAGTGCTCGTGCTAACGGCCAAGTTGAGCGCGTAATGAGTACATTGAAAAACATGCTCACTGCAGTAGAAACTAGTAATCGCGCTTGGCAGGATGCTCTTCCTGATGTTCAATTAGCAATAAATTGCACACAAAGTAGAGTAACTAAATATAGCCCCTTAGAATTGCTTATAGGTAAAGTAGCTAGACCTATCGAAATATTGTTGTCTGATGCAGATGATGTAGCAGTAAATCTTGATGAAGCTCGAAATAATGCAGTTTGTAATATGGAAAAGAACGCTTGCTATGATAAAAAAAGGTTTGATAGTACTAAAGCGAGACTTGACAAATTTGTGGTAGACGATTTGGTCTTATTAAAAAATGAAGAACGTAACCAAACAAAGCTTGACCCAAAGTACAAAGGTCCATTTAAAGTAACGGAAGTTTTAGACGGTGATAGATATATTGTTAAATCGTTAAAAAGTAATCGAACATATAAGTATGCTCATGATCGCATGAGACGAATGCCTGAAGGTCATGTCCCTGTTGAATTTGAAGTAGATAATTAATGAAAAGTTAAATAATTAATTTTGTATTGTAAATATGTAATACGCATTGTTGTCAAAAATGAATATATTGCTGGTTAGAAGCAATAGCGTAAAATTGATATAAATATCACCGGTTAGAGGTGGTATGTGTAGATTGTGCCGGATAGAGGCGCTGTGATGTCACTGGATAGAAGTGATTGTTGAGTAAAGTAACTGGATAGTAGTTACTGTATGTTAAAAAAATGTCACTGGATAGAAGTGATAATAGATTTTTGAGTTATTGAGAAAATTACTGAGTTGATCAATGTGTATTATGTTTCTTGTTAATTTGATGTTTTATTTGATTATGATTATTTAATGGGACATGACATTTGATATTTAAATAATTTCATAAGTTGTTGATTCCTTAAGAAAATATGAAATTGTAATAGAAATTAAGTTTACTTGTTGCTAATAAAATTTTGTTTTGTTAATGAAATTGTATTGCGGTCAGAATTGGCCGAGTGATTGAACTGGATACTGTATAGGATTTTGTTTTGTTCTTTTATAGACCAGTCGCACGAGGACGTGCGAAACGGCAGGATGGCCGTGTCGGAGATCTGAATACTTGGTATACAATATAAACGGCAGGCGGTGATTATTATGTCAAAGCCTGGGGAGAATCGACTGCGAGAAAATAATCAGAAGAAAAAAGGAATCAGAGCAGATCGAGACTGCCTCGTTTAAATTGTAACATGAGAAATGAGAATGATAACGCGACATATATATATAGATGTGCGTACATATATAATACGAGCTCGAGTAAGACACGAAAAACATAGTCTGGGTGGTTCAAGCCTCTGATCGCTTTAAAGATAGCATGCAGCAAGAACCAAAAACAAGGAAAAACAACACATATGAAGATAGTAGAAAGCAATATCTGGATAATTCGACAGGGTGCTCCAAAGGACTCCAGAAGTGTGTGCACAAACTGAATTCCAGTGTACCACTAGTATCCAGTGAACTCGAATTTTTTTTTACTTTATTTTGTGATTCGCGGTGCAAGTTTTCTTGAATTTTTTTAAAGAAAAAAAAAAAAAAGGAAAAAGGAATTTAGAGTAAAGATATTAAAATAAGTGAGAGAGGTGTTTCCTTCTTGGAACACACAATTTTTGAATATATACAGGGTGATTCGCATAAGGTGTGACAAAAATATAGGGTGTGTAGGTTGGACTTAGACAAGCCAAAAATCGTATGGGAGGGGGGGGGTCCATTTTCCCCCGTTTAGGCGGGAGGGGCAATTTAAGAAAAAAATCACTAAATATGGGAAAAAAATTATTTTAAAAAAACGGTAATACCTACAGAGTCGTGCTATAACATTTTGAAAAGCCAAAAACCTATACATTTATTTAAATTTTAAAATAAGTTGTTCAAATGAATAGTTTTTGAAATATTAATTTTCAAAGTCAAAATTTTGAAAAAAAAAAACATAATTTTTTTTTTCAAACCATTTTTTTTTTTTCAAAATTTTACATTATTAAGTAGTATTTTTCTGGCTTATTTTCAATGCTCTTACTTATTTTTGATCAAACACAAAAAACCGGATGTCAAAATAACCTGTAGTTTTTGAGAAAACCAAAAATTACAAAAACGACTTTTTTAAATTTTTTGTTTTTTTAAAGTTTTTTTTTCGTCATTGGATTTTTAAGTGAATTCTCAATAAAAAAAGTAAAGAGAAAATTCATCCTTTAGTGGTTATTTATAATCGCATCCACTGCACTTGGAAATCTGTCACGAAACTCTTCTGCGTTCTTATTCTTCACAAACTGCGCTGAACATGGAGAACAAGTAGCCCCAAATGTCATAGATGTCATGGCATACCCCTCAACTGGGTCTTTGGAATGGGCCCGCCATAAGAACCGTTGTGCTATCTGATCTTCTTCACGAATTTTTACCTGGTGGAACATTTCAACTATGTCCGCACATACTCCGATTGACCCCTGCCTGAACTTCATAAGAACTGTTGTCAATGGTTGACAGCCATCTGGTCCACTAAGCAACACTGAGTTCAGAGATGTTCCTTTAACTCTAGCTGCAGCATCGAAAACTAATCGCAGCTTACCAGGCTTGTTCGGGTTTGAAACTCCAAAATGTGGTAAATACCACGTGCGGCTACTTTCTTCCTGAGCCTCTATAGGAGTGAGTTTTCTTGCGTATCCCTTCTTTTGATACTCTTCCATGATCCGCGAATATTCATAGTGGAATTCTTTTTTCTGTTGAAACTTCCTTTCCAGAGACGCAAACCGTCTTTCTGCCATTCCTTTACTTGCTGGTAGACTAAACTCATCACTTCGCCACAGCAGCCCTGTCTCAAAACGTGTTCCTTTTCGTACAGTTGTTCTTTCCAGAATCTCCTTTGCTCTTGCTGCATCAGCTGACTCAATCACCTTTTCAACAGACCGCACTCCTAACTCGTCATCAGCGATATAACTTCTCACCAACTCATCCAGTTCATGAAGTTCACCATGCTGGGCAAAATACATTGGGCTACTGAAGTCGGAATGCTTCTCTCTGCTGCCGTAGACAACCCATCCAAGTTTTGTGGAAACCACTGCAGGACCCCTCCATCCGTTGGAAATGATTTTACGCGAGACCCCCATGTGAATGTTGTCAAGGCCGAGAAGTAGCTCCGGTGTTGCGTCTGTGTATTAATCTATTGGCAGGCCTTTAGGCATATGACACCTCTTACGCAGATCTGCGACGTCTAACGTTTGTTTAGGCAGCCGAAGAATTGTTGCTGTTCTTACGTTTCTCAAATCAAATGTTTTGCTACCGGGTAGCACTCCAGAAATCTTCATGTTGACCCTCTTAGATGGTTCTGTTATGGTGTTATTAGAAAACCACTGCATCGTAAGACTCTCCTCAGGTCCATTAAGTCGAAGACGATCAGCTAAACGTTTGTTAATTAACGATATCGATGATCCTTCATCAATAAACGCAAATGTTTTCACCATCCTTCTATTCGCATATAACTTCACTGGAAGTATCTTGAATAGTAGCTTATTTCCTTGAAAGTGAAGAGTGGTGCCCATAAAAGATTGCTTCTGTTGATGGTTGATTTGCTGTTCCTCGTTCCGGATCCCGTGCAAAAGTTTGTGGAGCTTTCGACTACAGTTTGGTGAACTACATTCATGCTGCTTGCTACATGAATCAGTACGATGTCCCCGATCGAGGCAATTAATACACAGTTGGTATCGCCGAGCTAGTCGCCATCTTTGGCTATTGTTCATTTCCAAAAAACGTTTGCAGTTCGAAATCCCATGCCTGCCTGAACAAACTCTGCATTGATTTCTTTCTTGGTTATTTTCAGCATCATTAGTTAAAAAGAATCGAGTTGGCTTTTCCCTTCTTGCTACGTTACGAATAGTCGATTCATTTAAATCTGAACAGGCTACTCTAACTTCATTAGCCAACACCTGCAACCATTCACTTAAATGTTCGACTGTCAGAACTCTATCTTCTATGTTACGAGCGTAGCGAGCCCACTCTAACCTTCTCTCAACAGGCAACTTCAGCAGCAACTCATCCATCAACATTGGATTCGACAGGTGGTGTTCACATTTAGCAGCTTTCAAAAACGATGACAAGTTCTGGACCTTGGTTGCGAACGGTAATATTTCTCCCAAACAATTCTCTGGTATATTCGGAATACTTCTTATTTTGATGATTTGGCTTTTAACCAGCATCTCAGGTCGACCAAACTGTGCACCCAAAGACTCCATTATTCGTCTCACATTGCTGCTATGAATCAGCAAGCACTCGACAGCTTCCCTTGCTTTACCCTTTAAAGCTTTCTGAAGTCGCATTAAGTTCTGCTGATCGTCGTAGTTGTACTGCTCTGTTGTAATATCGAGCGATTCGTTGAACATGGGCCAGTCCTCTGGACGTCCATCAAACTCTGGAAGATCATAAAGCTTCCTTCCGCGTTCCTGTCTGGTGTTAGACAACGTGTGGCTCAGATTGCTAAAAACAGCTGCTAGCGTCCCCGAGTCACTACCGTTCCCTGCAGTAGCACCGTTATCAGAAGTACCGTTGGCTCTACTGTCGTTCACATGACTGTTACCTACATTACTGTTTGAGGAACTACCACTTGGAATAACACTATTTACTAAAACTGATGATGGATTTCTTTTCTCTATTTCTAATCGTAAAGAGCTTATCTGCCTCATGATTTCGGCCAGCGTTAATTCAATGGCCGGTGTTTGGTCCTGAACAGTGACTTCGAGCTCCTTGTAGTCACTTAATGACGTAATCCCACTATTGTCCCTGGTGAGTCCGGCCCTGGTAACCGGCACTAAGCTGGCTTGCCCATACATTCGACGGCACTCCAGATTGTGTGTGTGCGTACCTATCCCAGGTAGCGAATTGTTTGTAGCTGATTTATGGATGATGTCTCTGACTTGCTAATTTTTTTTTTTTCTTCTGCTATATGACGTCTCGTAGAGAGGTGTCCATAAAAAGAGGAAGCGCTATAGTAGTTCGCTTGACGTGTGTTTGGAGGTGTGATCGTGCAGGTGTCGTATGGAAGTCCGAGACATGTAAGGCTTCATGGTGATTGGCGGTATGCTTGATTGATTGAGGTGTTGTTGACCGTGTGATGGTGTCTCTTGGGTGAATATGTATGAGATGCTTGATTGATTGAGGTGTTGTTGACCGTGTGATGGTGTCTCTTGGGTGAATATGTATGAGATGTTTGCTTGATTGAGGTGTTGTTGACCGTGTGATGGTGGCTTTTGGGTAAATATGTATGAGATGTTTGCTTGATTGAGGTGTTGTTGACCGTGTGATGGCGACTTTTGGGTGAAAATGTATGAGATGTTCGCTTGATGGAGGTGTGGTTGACGACTGTGTGATGGTGACTTTTGGGTGAATATTTATGAGATGTTCGCTTGAAGGAGGTGTGGTTGACCGTGAGATGGTTACGCTTGTAGGATGACTATATGATATTATTACGATTTTAAGGGATTCTTCCAATTCCAGCAAAGAGAAAAACCTACAAGAAATAAACTCTGAATAAATTATGGCAAATGTGTTACTTTATTAGCGCAAAACTTCAAAACGATTGAACAATGAAAAAGAATCAGAATCGCCTCGTGGTCTGCATAAAAATCTTCTCTGCTAATCTGACAGTTCGTAATATGAAATGGATAGGTATATCGCAGAGCGAAAGAGATGAACAGCGTTTTGCAATGCGGAGGGTGTTCACAGAGTAGGTTTCGTTACACTCCCCCCTACTTGGCCTGGAGCGTGTGCGGAAGTTTTCTCCCAGAGTTCCCAGGGGCTAAGGTTTGTTCCTTGATAACGCGCTAAACGGTCGATATGGACAATCTTCGGCTTGCTTCTGGGCAGCTTTTGGATCTTGGCAGTAACATCTGTAATTAATTCCATTACCCGATAGGGCCCATCCCAATCCGATTGCAGTTTTGGACAAACTCGAACTGCCCGCTTGGGATTGTGAAACCACACGAATTGTCCAGCCTGAAAACGAATAGTATTTGAAGATAGGTCATACCTGGACTTCATTTTGGCAGCAGCTTGATGCATTTGGTATCTCGCTCTTTCATGTATCTCTCCTAAATGTTCTCGCAGAGTCTTAGCGTAATCGCTCACAGACACTTCCTCTGGTATGGTTCCAAAAAGTAGGTCCGAGGGGAGTCTCATCTCTCTTCCGAACAGCATGGAGAAAGGAGATTGTTTGATGGTTTCTTGTTGAGCGGCACGGTAAGCCATGGCAAATAATGGTAGGCATTCGTCCCAATTATCCTGTTTATCGTTGACAAATTTCGATAAGAATTGTAAAATCGTCCTATTCATTCTCTCCACGAGACCATCCGATTGAGGATGTAAAGGTGTAGTTCTGGTTTTATGGATTCCCATTATCTTCATAACCTCTTGGAAAATTCCAGCTTCAAAATTCCTCCCTTGGTCTGAATGCAGCTCTCGTGGCACACCAAAACGAGAGAACACCTCGTCTACAAGTGTCCTGGCAACAGTGATTGCCGTCTGGTCTACCAATGCAAATACTTCAACCCACTTCGTAAAATAGTCCATCAGCACCAGAGCATATTTGTTTCCTTTTTTAGTCGATGGTAATGGACCCAAGATATCGACGGCTACACGTTGAAACGGCTCACCGGATAAATAAAGTTTCAGCTCAGCCTTGGTCTTACTTTTAGGACCTTGCTTGGAGGCACATGTGTCACAGGTACTGCAATATTGTGCTACGTCTTTACCTGCACCGACCCAGTAAAAGAGTTTTCGTACTTTCTCGAGGGTTTTCTTAGATCCGAAATGACCACCGAAAGGTGTGTTATGAAGCATTTCAATCGCGGTAACTATCTGGCTTTTAGGTACAACAGCCAGCAACCTTTCAGGCTCACGACGCAAAGTGGATTCCCATTTTCTACAAAGGAGGCCATTCTTCATTATTAGAGCGGGAAACTGCGACCAATATGCCTTGAAAATACTGCTTTCACCAGATATATTTTTCCAATCCGGCCGTTGCCCGTCATCTACCCATTTTCGAACTTGCGATAAGACGTCGTCCTGCATTTGAGCCAGCTCCAATTGCTCAGAGTCCAATGCACAGTCAATAGCTAGTAAGGTTTTGATGGAGTGCTCCAATCCACCGTTACATCGCAATTCCTTATTTTCGCAGTGATTACAGTCTTCATCAGTACATGGCCTTCGAGACAACGCATCTGCGTTTGCATGTTTTGCTCCCTGACGATGTTGAACGCGATAGTTGTATTGCTGCAACCTTTCTAACCAACGGGCAAGTTGTCCCTCTGGATTTTTAAATGACAATAGCCATTGGAGAGCTGCATGATCGGTTCGAATTAAAAATTCACGTCCATACAGGTAAACATGGAAATGTTCTATTGCCTTGATCATAGAAAGTAGCTCCTTTCTTGTAGTACAATAATTTCTCTCAGCCTTGCCGAGTGCTTTACTGAAGTAACCTATAACAACTTCTAATCCGTCTTGAACTTGAGTCAAAACTGCACCAATTCCACGATCAATGGCGTCAGTATCCAGGATGAATTGACTATCGACACGTACATGGACTAGAATCGGTGGAGTGGTAAGACACTTCTTCAGATGCAGGAAGGCTTCATCACACTCGTCTGACCAGATGAAAGGGGTGTTCTTTTCTGTTAGTTTGTGGAACGGTCGGGCAATGTTTGCGAAATTTGAAACAAACTGGCGGTAGTAAGTGCATAACCCCACAAAACTTCTCACTTCCGAAACATTTGTCGGTGTCGGCCAGTTCACAATGGCTTCAATTTTTGAAGGGTCAGGCAGCACCCCTTTTCCGTTTATGACATGTCCTAGAAAGCGCACCTCTCTCCGGCACAGATGACATTTGGAAGGGTTGATTTTTAACCCGGCAGCACGCAGTCGACTGAAAACAATTTTTAGGTTAGAAAACATTGCTTCAAAACTTTTACCATGAATAAAGACATCGTCCAGGTAGACCAAGCATTGTTCCATCGGAAGACCACGCAGCACGTTAGACATCAAGCGTTCAAATGTCGCTGGAGCATTTGTGAGGCCAAAGCTCATGACTTTAAACTGCCATAAACCGTCTCGAGTGACAAAAGCCGTCTTTTCTCTATCCTGAGGATGCATTTCTACCTGCCAATAGCCGGACTGACAGTCGACGGTACTGAACCAAGTAGATCCGGCGACAGCATCCAATGTGTCGTCGATTCTCGGTAGAGGGAACGAATCTTTTATAGTCACATCGTTAAGTCTACGGTAATCTACGCAAAACCGCGTTGATCCATCTTTCTTTTTGACCATGACTATTGGAGATGCCCATGGACTAGACGAGGGCTCGATAATATCTCGTTTAAGCATGTCATCTATAATTTGTCGAGATTCTTCATGCTTTGATATCGGAAGGCGTCGCGGTGGTTGTTTTATAGGTTTCGAAGAGCCAACATCAATTGAATGCTGTACAAGTTTCGTCCGCCCCAAGTCCTCGGGTCCTGCTGAGAAGATGTCGGCAAATTCGAGTAAAAGCAAGTTCAAATCTTTCGACTGGGATGGTGAGAGATCCTTTTGTGACTCTTCCAAAAGTTCGCTTAGATGTGGAGGTATGACGTTATTAACTATATGACTGGAATCAATGCAGACTGCCTCCTCGAATGTAGCAATTCTCGTTTTAGATGGAACAGTTACAACATGATCAGCAAGATTTGCAAGTCGAACCAAAATACTACCTTTATCATTCCTATTTATAGATTTCGCAATCAGAACTCCCTTTGGTAACTCATTATAAACTGGATTGACTACACCTTCAGCTGGTGCATGACCAGAGGTCTTAGCGCAGACGAATGATTCACTCCTTGGAGGAAGGTCTATAGAGTCGAACGTTCGGAGTGAGATGACACGAATGCTTTCTTCGGTTTGATCACCAATTTGGGAAGGGGAAGATTCAATACATTCGTTGATCAACGGTATTTTATGGCCTCTGATGTTCAAAACATTTGATGAAAAATCTAAAATGCCCTTGGATGGTCTTAAAACATCAATGCCTAGAATTCCTTGGCTATTAGCAGATAACGAAAAATCCACAATCTTAAGCTTTACACGACGTTTAAACCTACCAAGCTGCAGGGTAGTCCGCCACTCATGTGAAACCCGAAGAGTGTTTCCACATAACGTCTTTAGGATTGCTTTGCTGGAGTGTAACTGTGCACCGTTCGGGACGATATCTCTGCTCACTATAGAAGTCGACGAACCCGTATCAATCAACATTTGACAAGTGACAGTACCGACACAAACAGGCACAAGAAATCCACCGGACTGATCATTAAAATAGATGTTGGATATTTGAGGACTTTTTGATTTAGTCAACGGCTGCCCCTCGACGCTGACTTCTGGAAGTTTTCCGGAGCTGTTGACTGGCTTTTTGACGACTGCTCGCCAGTGTTGTTCACCTTGTCAATTCGGCTAAAGGATGACTGATGATGTCTCCCGTCCTCATGTGCAGTAGCACGAGCTAAATGGCTAGTCTGAGTAGAGATATGAGCTGCTTCGATAGTGATGGCCTTAGTTAGTGCGTCACCTAGGGTTGTTGGATTAGTCAATCGAACGGCATCTTGTATAAAGCGATCAGATATTCCATCAAGAAACTGCATCATAGATATTCGCTCCTGTGCTTCAGGTGGGCAATCGCTAAAAACAAGTCGTGAAAGACGTTGGATATCACAACCGAAAGCACATAAGTCTTCTTTGTAGCGTTGTCGTCTACTCCTGAAAGTTGCGTGGGTAATATACGCCTGCTGAGACAGAAATCTAAGTTCCAGAGCGGACGTGAGTTTGTTATAATCTCGTCGATCATTGGCGCTTAGATTGGATAAAATTGAAACAGCTTCTCCCCGAAGCATTGAAGCTAGAATTTGTGCTTTTTGCGAGTTGTCCCACTTGTTAGCTTCAGCGACTATCTCGAACTGGATACGGTAATCACGCCAATGAGCTGCATTGCTGTCGAAAGGCTGAGGCTTTATTTTGCAGGGACTGGTAGAAATTGTTGACACATTGTCGGCATTTCCATCGTTGTTATTTTTGGCTGTTGGAGACCCATCGGTTGGGTTAGGTGTTGACTGAGTTATTGGAGTTGAGTACGACACATTGTCGGTATTTCTATCGTTGTTATTTTTGGCTGTTGGGGACCCATCGGTTGGGTTAGGGGTTGAGCTTTGGAATACCTTCTCCACGAAAGTGGTCGCTCCTAAAGTTCGCATTTCAGTAATTTGACGTTGCTGTTCATTCTTCAACTCGGTAATTTCAGCGCTTTGTTTTACCACACTCTCCGTAAGTAAGGTTAATTTAGCAAGAATTTCATCAAGTTGCGTTGTAGGTTCTAGTGCCATCTTGCCAGAATCCCACTTCTGACACCAATATTACGATTTTAAGGGATTCTTCCAATTCCAGCAAAGAGAAAAACCTACAAGAAATAAACTCTGAATAAATTATGGCAAATGTGTTACTTTATAAGCGCAAAACTTCAAAACGATTGAACAATGAAAAAGAATCAGAATCGCCTCGTGGTCTGCATAAAAATCTTCTCTGCTAATCTGACAGTTCGTAATATGAAATGGATAGGTATATCGCAGAGCGAAAGAGATGAACAGCGTTTTGCAATGCGGAGGGTGTTCACAGAGTAGGTTTCGTTACAATATGCTTGATTGATTTCGGTGTGGTTGTATGATCAAAAAATTTCACATTTTTGTGCACGTGATCTATAGATCGATTTGCAGTGTGTTTGATCGAGTGATGGTATCGCGTGTATGACGTGTAATTTACACAGTTCGGTGCACGTGATTTAAATTTTTTTTTTGTCTGTGTGACCGTGCGTATACGTATCTAGACCCCCCCAAATAACCTCACCGCGTCGATTCTGGGCAGGCGCAAAAGTTACCGTGCAAAAGAAAATTAGTTAACACGTCAAACATTTAGGCAAATCTCGCTTGAGAATCATTTTTCCAGTTGGTTTGCTTTCGCCAAATACCCAATTTCATTACACAATCGTTAAAACCAAAAATTTATGCTTATGACTGTACATGTGTACATGCAAAAAATTATTAGAACCCGACTTAATGGTTACCACGACCAAACCTCTCGGAATCTTAACCCCAACTGAACTATTTTTCTCCACTTTTTCTCCTTATCTCGCTTAAGATAGCTTGGCTTGGCTTTCCAAGATGGAAGTGCTTCCGCTCGATGTTTTTTTTTTTGATTTTTGCGCTGGATTTTTACTAGACCATAACAATTTTGATTTCTAAATTCAAATGCGAATTTTCTAAAAATAGGTGTGACAAATTTTGCCCTTTCTAATTAAAATCCAGCCCAATTCCCCAAATCACTCCACCACGTACACACACACACTCTTCATTTGAATTTATCTCCTACCATCTACTCCCCCTATAACACTTTCTCCAAACGAACCGGTTCACCTGGTACATCAGCCATTTTTCTATTTATGTATGAGAACCTATTTTCCTAGGCTCGAACCTCTTATTCGTAAGAAATGTGTAAGTGAATTATGGATGCTATGTTCGCCTCTACCCGACACCTAAACCTCCTATGGCGAATTACCATTAATTTATTATTAACCTGAAGTTGAACCCCTTACATGTTTTTAAAAATTTCAGTATCAGTCATCAAAGAGAACAATAAAATGAAGAACAGTCACAGTTCCACAGATAAGGAAGGAATTCTGGACATCTTCCAGATTTTTGAAAAATATCTGAAGGAGTTCTCCCAAGGCTGTTGGGAATTGAAACATGCAAGATGCATTAGAGGAAGAAATACGTTTGGCTAGAGAGGTGCCAACCTTGGAGAGGCTACAGAGTGTAGCACACCTCATCAAGGTTTTAAACATTAGGAGCTGTGAGCTGGGTTTTGGGGATGATGTACCTATCATCCCTATAGAAATATATATGTTTTTGCAAAAATTTTAAAAAATATAAGAAATAAATTTTTTTAAACTATAAAAAATCATGTTTTTTCTTCTTATCAGAGAGAGAGAGAATTCTTTGAAAAGTGTTTAGGCTTAGGTACCTTCAGTGTGCTTTTTTTTTCCTCGTTTTTTATTACAGTATTGGACGGTTACCGTGTGTATCTAGCACATCTCATACATCTTCATACATCTTCAGAGCTGTGAGCTGGGTTTTTGAGAGGTGATCATCATCCAAATATATTTCTGCATTAAGACAAAATTTTAAAATATGTTTCAAGTCCTCGTCCTCATCATCGTACAGGTTCTGAGGGATTATTTACCTCAATGATGAATAACTACCTTAAAATAAAGCAAAAAGCTTCAGGGTGGCCAAGTATGTGTTTATCTGAAGAGGATAAAAACAAGTATATTGCGGATTTTCTCGAGAAGGAAAATATCAAGTTGGAATTTTCTGAAATCTCCGAATTCCGAAGAATCTCCAGACAGTTGATGGAAAAGAATTTTGTACTAAGCATTTTGAAAATCTTATGAAGCAACATCAAATAAATCATTACTCAATATTTAGCGTTCTTAAAGCATCGATCGTTGAACGATCTAATCGTACCTTAAAATCACTCATGTGGAAGGAATTCAGTGTGAATGGTACATATAGATGGATTGACATGGTAACGTCGTTAACTAAAACGCATAATAATTTTACACATCGTACAATAAAAATGAAACTATCGTTAATCATACAAATGAAAAAACATTAATTCTCAACAGTATATAACCGTGTGAGACTCCATGTTATTCCCAAGTCTAAAGTTGAAGAGCCTGTGAGAATAAGTAAATATAAACATGCATTTGAAAAAGGATATACACCTTATTGTTCCACAGAAATATTTAAAATATCAAAAGTTCAACTTTCAAATCCTGTCACCTAAAAAAAAAAAAAATAGGGTGGCGCAACAGAGCGAGGAGCCCCTCCCCCTAGTCCTAGTGCGTTTCTCACCACCATGCCATGTGAGGGAATGGAAGGGACCTACAATTTTCTGCCGGTTCCGAACGGCTAATCGAGAAAGCGCTTTTCAAGACAATGAATACTAGCGGAGGACTTGCCAATTCCTCGCGAAAGGCTATACCCGTGGAAAAAACATTTTTGCCTCTGCTGGGATTCGAACTCGAACCTCTGGATTAACAGGCGGACATGCTATCCATCACACCACGGGTACCACTGTCACCTTTCTCTTAGAATATTTTCAAAATTCGGATATGACGTTTCAAACATTTCAAAGGGTGTGTTCTGAATGCTGGAATGCTTCGTATGGGTTTTTTAGTTATTGACAAGGATAGCCCTCGTAATAATGGTCGTTATAGAAACGTTTTGTCTGTTTCCTAAACTATAAAAGAGTTTAACTACAGTCACGATCAACAGTCGTACTGCATCAGTTCGAAGGTATACTATGCTCAAACTGATACAGTTAAAAGCAGATCGTCTCAGTTTATAATTATTTACATTCTATAATTCAACATCTACACTATAATGCAAATAAATGAAGATTTAACAAAAGAGCTTATCCCTCGTAATAATGGTCGTTATAGAAACGTTTTGTCTGTCTCCTAAAACTATAAAAGAGATTAACTACAGTCACGATCAACAGTCGTACTGCATCATTTCGAAGGTATACAGTGCTCAAACTGATACAGTTAAAAGCAGATCACCACAGTTTATAATTATTTACATTCTATAATTCAACATCTACACTATGATGCAAATAAATGAAGATTTAACAAAAGAGCTTATTAAGACTACTGATGCTCTACGAAAAAAATAGAAAGCTCTGAGAGAGGGGAAAGAAGCGCTCGAACTTCAACTTGATGAAACTTTCAAACCTATTACGAAACCTCTCAAAGATATAATAGAACACACAAAAAGAAAACATTCGAAAAAACCTCAACAACAGCATCATTTTGAGTCTCCGCACAAGAAAATAAAACTGAATTATGAAAATTAAAATGGTGATGATGATGATGATGATGACGATGACTATGATGATGAGGATGTTAATGATGAATTTAGAACACCCAATATTAAGAACACTAGTACTTCACTCATGAGTGAATCAACCCCTAAAACGTCCAAGCCATCGTCAGTTAGAAACAGAACTAGTAGAAGTGATCGTGTGCGAAGAAGAAGTCTTGCTCGCAACTTTGGTTTGCAATTAAAACAAAAATTTGAAGAAACTCCTCAGTCATATATAGATTTATTAATAAATAATCCAAAATCCCTTGACGAAGTGTATGGAGTTCATTTGAACAATGGTAAACTACAAATCGGGGACAAAGAGTTCAAAATTCGAGGAAAAGCACTAAAAATGAATAATAAGACATAAAACGGCACGAAGGGTTTGTTTGAACTTATATTCAAGAAAAAACCTAACACTTCCTTATATAGTAAAGAAGTTTTAAAAGCGTATAAAGATATAATGTATAATACCAATGCTTACAGAAGGTCCTACGATTCCTGAAACCAGATACTAGGTCATAGAAACTGAAAACGATGATTATAATTTAAAGAGGAATCGATTAAAATATTCGATGTTTTGAATGCAGATGAAGACAACAGTATAGTACTCAAATCAGACGAGAGACAACATCCGGAGAACTCGAGAACATGAAGTAGTTACCATAGCAGAAACAAAAACGTATAAAGCAAAAGCGGAAAAACGACACTTCTTGGATGATCATAGCTCTGTACAATACGGTTTTAAAAGACAGAAATAAATCAACTTATAAAAAATAAAAATGATAAACTCTTTATAAAAAAAAATTGAAAAGATGTAGGTACTTTGTTTTCAGATGATGTTTTTTTTGTTTTGGAACTTTAAAATTATTAAATAAAAAAAAAATTAACTGATCAACAATCCTATGTTTTATTTTATTTAAAAAGAATAACTTTTAAGAAGATGTTGAACATTGTTTACAGTAAAACATTTTTACATTCTATGTTGCTTAAAACTCAAACAAGCTTGTGAACTTGATCTGCTTTTTGAACTGCTCTGATCTGCTCTTTGAACTGCTCTGATCTGCTCTGTTAACTGGTTTGATCTGCTTTTTGATCCGATTTCAAACAATCAAGGGTGTACTTATACTTTTTATTTGTGGGAGTTATATCTATAATATGAAAAAAGACGGGTTTTCCTTCCTGACGCTATAACTTACGAACCGATTTCCACGGTTTTGCATTCGTTGGAAAGGTCTCTGGCTCCGTGAGATTTATAGTTCCCATGAGTTTAATGTTACAAAAACGAAGCCATCTGGTGACGAAACGGAGTTCGCCGGGTTTGCTAGTATGTTACTAAAAACAAGTATCAATATATCTACTATAAAATATATGTTCATTGAACCCTTAGAAAGATTACTTGAGCATAAACAAATATATGCAGTCAATGAGGCTGTGAGTTTGCTAGACGAAAATCGAATCAACAAGTGAAGATCGTATTAGTTAGAAAACCAAAACAAGCTACAAGCGGTGTTAAGCTGTTGAGCATTCGATAGATCAGCTGGGCGCTCACACGCCGAAATCTCGCTTACTACTCCTGGTGCTATATGGAAAGCCTTTTAGAGCTATTGTAAATCTTTTCTCAGAGTCAACGTTACGGTTACAGAAAACTACAATTGATGCCTTAAATGAACTGAATGTTGAATAATGACTTATTTAATGGAATCTCGTCAAAATATAAAAAGTCTTACTGAAAAACTCTTTTTTTCCATCTTCGGTTTGCATGTTTTTTGGGATGTCGTGAGGATTTTTATAAAAATCTTTTTCATTGCCTCTGTAACAGATGACGCTGTCTTATTTTCTAAAGGAATCGCCCACTCAAATTTTGAAAATGCATCGATAAACGTCATTAAACCGTAGTATGAGATGATTTCAACTATGTCAGTTGTCATAATCATTTATGGCTTTGATAACAACCATTCGCCGATTGAAAAACTTTCGTGCCGAGCTGTGAAGTTCTTAAACAAAAACTTTTTGTGTGTGTTGTTTTTATATAATTGTATTTATTTCAATCTATTATATAAACTCATAATCTTTTGAACTCTGCTTACATGATCCTCAATCATAATACACGCACAAGTATCTGGCCTCATTTGGCATGCATTTGAAGACCAAAGACAGTTTGTAAAATGACATCCGTAAATCGAAATATCATTGTCAACGTCCTTAAAATTACTTAAGAAAGAAATATTTCCAAGAAACTCTTCATAATGCTCCTTAAGCATATCATGTTGACATTGACTTAAAAACTGGACATTCTACTTAAAATAAGACATATATTGATATTAGACATCATTGTACTACAGTTTTGATTTGATGGAAATAAGAACTGAATTCGAAAACGATTTTTGCCTACGTTTTATATGTAAATTTTTAGATTTAGTAGTAGTAGTAGTAGTAGTAGTATGTGTGATTTTATTTTACAATATTAATTTGTCTTTGGTTTACATTTTTCACAATATTAGAGCATTGAACTGTGCCGTCAGCCCGAAAAAGAGAGTACTTATTAATCTAAACAAAGTTTAAATTTACATATTTTAAAAATAAAAAGACTTCATTGATTTAATTTAAATAAATTGAAAAAGTGTTAACGATAACTTATGATTGAATTTAAAGTTAATATATAAAAAATTAGAAAGCTTCATTCAGAATCTGGTTTCTATATCTTTGTGCAGTTAGGACAAAACTACTTAGAATATTCCAGTTTGAACCATTTAGCACTTCGATAGTTTCATTTTGGTTAAGAACGCTTTTTCCCCAATGCGCATAACGGATTGATGACAGTACAGGGCAAGTCCCTATGAAGTGGAGTACGTTTTCCACTGTTCTATGGTTGCAAAGAGTACACTCCGTGTTTTCTTCAGGGCCATATGGACGGTAGTTTAACCGTATCAGCTCTCCTCTGGTTTTAAAAATGGTTGAAATGGTCTTTAACGAGTACTGGTCATGGAAATAGTTGTTTTCACCAAGGTTGTGCTGCAAGGCCTTATACAAATTACGAGATTCACTTTCTTCAGCTCTTTCCGTAAAATTCTCGAAGATTTTGGCATCAATTCTTTCCAACAATATTTGGAAGGTCCCAGTTTCTCCAGTCACTTTCCACTAGCTGAACATTATGTAACACCTCCAAACGAGACCATTCTGCGAAGAACTGTGACCTCTCTCGGAGCAGCTGTCTTACAATGGCATTAGGCAGTCGATGATTTGGAAGCGCCAACACTTTTTTAATGTAGTTAAGATGCATCTTCAGCGTGAAAATATATAGTTGCGGGAGTACGGTCTCTAAGTGCAGCATATACGTAGGTGTATGCTCAGGGAGCCAGAATATCTTTTTGAGGAAATATCTTAAAAGCTTTTCAACCTCCTCGTACTGTAGAAATCCCCACACTTGACCAGCATAGCATAAGATCGACCTCATCACCGCTTCAAAAACTTTAAATTTTGCACTTGGTGCTACATATTTTTTCCCCAGCACTCCCTTCCAGTTGCAGTTGATGGCTTGTTTCGATTCGATTAGTTTTGCCTGCAGGTGCTTCTTGAATGAAAGATTGGGGGTGATTATAACTCCAAGGTACTTATACTCCTTAACCAAATCCAGTGCAACATTATTCCAGGTCCATCTCTCTTCTCTGGCGTATCTACCAGATCCATTTCGGAATATCAAAATTTTTGATTTGTCGGTATTGACTGTGAGGTTCCAGAGATCGCAATATATTTTAAGCTTATTTATCATCATTTGCAGCATTTGAGGTGATTTCGCTAAAATTACAATATCGTCCGCATACATAAGCGCTTTGATGTTGATACCAGCAAACATTATTCCTCCGGGAAGAGCCGTTGTGATGTCATCTAAGAAAAGAGAGAACAGAAGTGGGCTTAGAAGGCATCCTTGCTTGACTCCAGTCGATGTTTTAAACCAATTGGACCCTTCGTTACCGTTCCATATCGCTGACATATTGTTTTCATAGAGCCGTCTTAGTGCTGTCAACATTTTATGGGAGACTCCAAGGTAGCTAAGCTTGTAAAAAAGAGTGTCTCTATCGATTGAGTCAAAAGCTGCTTTTAAGTCAACGAAAAATGCGTACAACTTCTTTCTCTTGTTTAGATAGGATCTAGCAATGCAGGTTAGGGTGAAAATATGATCCACAGTAGAGTATTCTTTCCTGAAGCCTGCTTGGTACTCGCTGAGTAGTTAATTTTGTTGTGTCCAGTTCAAAAGTCGGTCAAGAATAACTCCGGTGTAGATTTTGGTTATGGTGTTGATAAACGATATACCTCGATAGTTACTAGGGTCATTTACGTCACCTTTTTTGAATAAAGGGAAAATGATGGTTTTGCGGAAGCTTTCGGGAATGACACCGTCATTAAATATATAATTCAAAGCAGTCGTTAGTTTTTCAAAAAAGCTTTCGGTGGCGTTTATGAAAAATTCATATGGGACTCGGTCCTCACCTGGTGCCTTGTTAGATTTAGTATTGGGAGTTATAGCGTCAGAAAGGAAAACCCGTCTTATTTTTATATAATAGATATAACTCCCACAAACAAATAGTATGAGTACACCCTTGATTGTTTGAAATCGGATCAAAAAGCAGATCAAACCAGTTAACAGAGCAGATCAGACCAGTTCAAAAGCAGATCAGACCAGTTAACAGAGCTGATCAGAGCAGTTCAAAATTTAGATTTTAAACGACTTCAAAACCTTAAGCAACCAAAGACAATAGTGACGTTTCTATAAAGAATTGTCTTGACGAATCATACGAACTACATAGTACATACACAATGTATTCAACTTGAAGTCGAGAAATTAGAGAAACACTTTTTTTTTTTGTAAATTCCATTGACAGCTAAAACTGAAATTATGACTAGAGACGAATCCGATATAAATCTTCGAGCAAATCCATCTTGTTGTTTTTCCATAATGAATTGAGTTCAGCTTGCATCGCATCTTGCCATTCACTTGCATCTTCCAAGCAAAAGATTTCTTTAATATTTTCAGGATCAGTGCGTATGTGTTTTGAGGTAACTTGCTGAACGATGTCATCTTCGAATTCGTTTACTTCTTGGTTCACAGTTGACAATGTCTGGTTGGATGTTTGTTTTTCATTGCGTTCAGGATGATCCAAAGTTTTTGAGTTATCTGGAAACGAGAAGGTATAAAAATTGCATGGTTTTAATTGGTTTTCTTTGGTGGTTTTTTCATTGTTGATAAATCTGATATCTCTACTTCTAATAATATTTCGCTTGTTCTTTATCCAAATTCTGTAAGCCTTAGACTCTTCCGCGTTACCAACTAAAACTCCTTCTTCAGATTTGCTTTCGAATTTGCCAAGGTTTGAGTCTTTTTTTAAAGTAAAAACTTTTGAACCAATTTCCTTCAAAAAAGATATGTTCGGTTTACTTCCGCTCCACAGCTCTTCTGGTGTAACATCTCCATTTGGTTTCGTTGGACATCTGCTTCGTAAGAACGCTGAAGTATTAACTAATTCAGCCCACATAAATTCGGGAAGTCCGCTTTCGTCCATTAAACATCTTGCCATTTCGGTTAAAGTGCGGTTAGCCCTCTCGGCTAGACCATTTTGTTGCGGCGTGTGTGGCACAGTTTTCTGGTGTAAAATTCCGCAATCTTCTACAAATTTTTGAAAGTCCTTACTGCAGTATTCTAGCCCGTTGTCCGTTCGGAGTGTCTTGAGTTTCTCCCCAGATTGAGTTTCAGCAAAAACCTTAAATCTCTTGAAGGCTTGAAGAGCTTCACTCTTCCTTTTTAAAAAATAAACAAAAATTTTTCGTGAAAAATCGTCTATGAACGTTATAAAGTATTTTGCTTTTCCAATGGATTCTGTCCGCATCGGCCCACATATGTCAGAGTGGACAAGTTCCAAGCGATGCGATGTTTTCTTTTCGTTGTTGCTGGTAGGAAACGCTGTTTGAGTTTGCTTAGCTCGAATGCAAATTGTACAACTGTCGCTGTCATCTTTAAATTTATCGGGTAATCCACGAACCATTTTCTTTTCAATAAGCTGTCTCAAAGATACTAAATTTATGTGTCCTAACTTCTTATGCCAAGACATTAAGGATCCGTAATTTGTTCTAGATTTTCCTGTTGTATCTATACTCACTTGTGCCTTTTCATTTGATTCTATATAGTACAAACCGTTTCGTTTCACGGCTCTCATAATTAAGTCATCCTGACCATCGAAAATTTTAGCTCCAGCCCCTTCAAAAATCACCTTATATCCATGATCCGTGGCTTTACTAATCGAAATGAGATTGTCCGTTAGTTTTGGAACTAACAAGGTATTGTACAGGTACATTGGCTCCTTTGAGTTCTTACAATTGATGTTAGATTTTACAGTCCCTGTTCCTTCAACATTTATAACGTGGTTATCTGCTAGCTTGACATGGTTAGCAGCTTCATTCGAATTTAGGGTAATGAATTTTGATTCATCAGCGCACATATGTGAGGTTGCCCCACTGTCCAGACACCATAACCTCTGATTTGATTGCTCATGAATTACTTTCGAAGATGCTGTACGTTCCTGTACGATGAAACCATGCTGTTGTTCTTGACCATTCTGAGTAAGTCTTGTATGATCGGTTTAAGTCCAGCAATCTTTAGCCATATGACCTCGCTTGCCACATTTTCTGCAAGTATAAGGAAAATTATTATTTTCGGTTTTTACCTTAAATTGAGGTTTCTTGTGATTCTTTTGTGAAGGGAACAACTTGGCACTGAGTACATTGTTACTCGAAAAATCTTTCTTTCTGTCCCCTACTTCAAGTAATCTTGTGCAAACAGTCGAAACATCTGGATATTCGCTTTGAACGTCAAACGCAGATCTTATGTCTCTGTAGTCATCTGATAATCCATCGAGAAGAACTACAACTAGTAGGTCATCGTCCAATTTGGCACCCAACTCCTTTAATCGATTGGTTATCGCTTTGAATTCGCGAACATATTCAGAAACTGATTGTCCTGCAGCCATTTGCAGATTTGTGAATTTACGAAATTCTTCAGTCTTCTGTCGAGGTCCTTTTTTGTCGTAACTTTCCAACAAGAAATCCCAGATCTCCTTCGATGTTCTTAAATTCGCTGCCAAAGCAACAATATGTGGTTCCATTGCCAAAAGAAGCTCTGCACGAGCATCCAAATCTTTTTCATCCCATTGTTGTTGTTCCACTGCAGTTGACGGTCTTGTGATTTCACCCTTTACATATTGGAGAAACCTTCCTCGGTGAAGTATGGCTTCCATCTGTGCCTTCCATGTTATGAAATTTTCTCCATTCAAAAGAGGAATCCGACCATGCACATTTGAGCTAGTCATAGTGACGCAAAAATTAATTATTATCCAATAAAATTTATATCAAAGCTTAATTGCAGTTAATGTTATGGCCTGGGCCCATAACCTGTTGAGATCCACGGATAAAAGCAAAAAAATGTTATAGAGAAAAAGATTTTATTTAATAATATAAAAAGACAACTTGAAGGAAGAAAGAAATAATTTTGAATAGAAAATATCCCTGACAATTTTTGTAAGAAAAATAACAAAGTCTACTAGATTTAATTTAATTGTGAAAGTGAAAGTAGTTAAGTGCAAAGTGTTTTTTTTTTAAATACATCTAACAACGTGGATGATTTAATTGTTGCAACAAATGATTCCAAAGAGTTTGAATTAATGAAGCAGCGTTTATCTGAATGTTTCGAAATAAAGGATCTTGGACATCCTAAACTCTGTGTTGGATTAGAAGTCGAACGTATTGATGAGACTCTTTCTATTACTCAGAAAGGATTCATTAAAAATTTGTTAGACAAATATGGACTTACGGATTGCAAACCCGATCGATTACCAATGCGAACTGGTCTGAAGTTGGAACAAGATCCGAAAATCGAAGGAGAGCGAAAGGAAGTCAACAACACCAAATATCGCGAACTGATAGGAAGTTTGCTCCATCTTTCAACTTTTAGTAGACCCGACATAGCTTACGCAGTCAATGCCTTATCACAATTCAATAACGATCCTAGACAACAACATTGGAGCGCAGCACTGCACGTCCTCCGCTATTTACAAGGTTCAAAAAATATTGGAATTGTTTACAAGAAAACGTCAAAAAAACTACACGCATATGCTGATGCAAGTTGGGCAAGTAATTTCAATGACCGAAAATCACAGAGCGGATTTTCATTCATTTACGGAGGAGGAACAATTTTATGGGCTTCAAAGAAACAGAAAATTGTGACTACTTCGAGTACGGAAGCCGAATATGTGAATCTTAGTTCTGTTGCAAAAGAAGCATTATTCTTACAAAATTTACTTGAAGAACTTGGACTTCATCAAGGACCAGTGACAATTTTTACCGACAACAAAAGTGCACAGGCTATTGCAACTAATTTGGGTATCCAAGGGCGAACCAAGCACTTAGATATCAGATACCACTTTGTTAAAGAAGCCGTTGCCGATAAGAGAATTAGCCTTGAATTTATTGGTACCGAAGACATGCCAGCAGATGTTCTAACAAAACCTTTGGCTTTACCTGCTCACAAAAAAATGCTTTAAGCGATTGGGAATGTCTTTTTCCGATTAAAATCGAAAATATCAAATTGTGAAATTGTGGACGGGTGTTAGATGTATTTAAAAAAAAAAACACTTTGCACTTAACTACTTTCACTTTCACAATTAAATTAAATCTAGTAGACTTTGTTATTTTTCTTACAAAAATTGTCAGGGATATTTTCTATTCAAAATTATTTCTTTCTTCCTTCAAGTTGTCTTTTTATATTATTAAATAAAATCTTTTTCTCTATAACATTTTTTTGCTTTTATCCGTGGATCTCAACACATCTGAACCTTAGTAACACATTGACAAGATAGCAGACAATAATGTCCAACATAAATATCAAGTTCATTTTCGATGAGATCCTGGATTTTATGAAAGCACATCAACATGAGCTGCTGGAGGAACATCATGAATATCTGACAGGATGCTTATCCTTCTTGAAGATGTATAGAAACGTATCCTCTACCACATCGAAACATGGATGTCATTTTGTTAACTGCCCTTGGTCAAAGAATTTATGCCAAGACGGCCCTGATACTTGTGCATGTTATTTGATTGAAAATAGAATGCTCAAAGTAAAGAAGTTAATGTTGTTGTACGAAAGATTAAAATAAATAGATTAAAAATAAAAGAATCTTTGAAATGTATTATTTCAAATCCAGCTTGCCGTCAAAATACAGCTGCCCAAGCGCTTCTCTCTTGACCGTTAATTTAGTCATTATTTGACATGGGTATCTGTGCATCTAAAAATGAGAATTATCGATATCTTCTCACAGTAATACATACATTTCCCGAGTTTATATAGACATTTCCTTCGACATGACAGAAATTTATGAATTCTAACAACTTCCCTTGTTAAAAGTCGAACGATCACAAAAAATTAGCGCCGACTATGAGGATGGATTGTTTTGAACCTTTGAACAAACCTTTGGATTATTATTTTGCTGCTGGTGATGTGGATACAAATATGCCCGTGACACAGACTCCATCGATGAAAGACATACCACAAATACAACAACATCAACCTCAACTAGTGACCTTCGATCATGCTTACTCATATGCATACTACGAGCCAGGTGATGTCAAATTTCATACAAACATTCCTAACAAGGACAGGCTTTTACCAATACTGTCAACTCCTTCTTCATCAGAGAGTGTATGGAGGAATTCCATTCCAACTCTGCAGCCTCAGCGAGTGATCATCGATCATACCTACTCATGTGCATACTACGAGGTTGGTGATGTCAAATTTCATACAAACATTCCTTACTACAAGGACAGGCTTTTGCCAATACTGCCAGTTCCTGGTCCATCAAAGAGTGTACCGAGGAATTCCTTTCCACCTCGGTCAGCAAAGAGCTTCCGCTCGAAAACACTTTATGCAGTTGATTCATCTGAAGATCGAAATGAATACATCACCAGATATGGCCCCACTGAAAATCATTACGAAGAAGTCGATGAACAAAAAACTCGCAAAGTCTTATCACACAATCTAATAGGTTAAGTTAATACTGATGCTGTCGAAGAAGAGCGACGACGTGTCCAGGATAACCATTTTCGAGCACTAATTTAACTTGTCATTAGAAGCACTGATCATGCCACTTATATCACCCTAGTCAAGAGAAATGAGGCAACAAAATATGGTAGAAAACTAAAAAGAAACTACATAAACTGTTATGACAATAGCTGAAACCGAATAATTAAAAAGGCTAAAGAAAATTTGTGTTAAGTTTTTTATTTCAAAAAGTTTTAAATTTTGCGGCCTTTCAAATTGAACCGCTTAATGTTTATATGAGAGTCGCTCATGACTTTTATTTTCTGAAAATAATAATGAGAAGTAAATAAAAAAAAAAAAATTATTTCAATTTTTCGGTTTATTTTTATTTATCGAAAAAATTTTTTATTTTTATCGAAAAACAATTGAGGTACATAGTTTACCTCTTCTTGAACTGGAAGCTTCTGCTTCCTCTTTTGCTTCGGTTTCTGCAATATGATTTGATCCAAGATCTCAACTATTTGTGGTTGTTGCGGCTGCTGTTGATGTGGCTGCTATTCTTGATAGTTTTCATGCTGTTGCTCCAGCTGCTGTTGTTGTTGAGGCTCTTGCGGTTGCTGATGTTGTTGCTGTTCTTGTTGCTGATGATGCTGTTGCTGAGGATATTGCTGCTGTTGATAATTTTGCTGACCTTGTTGTAGTTGCTGAAGTTGTTGCTGTTCTTGTTGCTGATGATGCTGTTGCTGAGGCTGTTGCTGTTGTTGATAATGTGGCTGACCTAGTTGTAGTTGCTGAAATTGTTGCTGTTCTTGTTGCTGATAATGCTGTGGCTATGGCTCCTGATGCTCGTCATCATTCATGTGGAAGTCAACTTCCACGGACATCTCCCCGTATGGCCCCACTACTTCCAAGCAGCAGCGGTCCAATTGCAGGACGTCTTCCTCGTCCAGTTGCAAGTTGCAACGTTTAGGGAGAAAAACCTTTAAGAAAAAATTGTAAAACGGTATATGTCTTAATTCTTTACCTTTACTTTACCTTGCACTCCTTTAACTCCAACATTATTTGCTCCCCGTATTTTGTCTGAATCTTCCTCGCCTTTTGGATCGGGTATTTTTCCCGATGGATGAGCTTCGACAAGCTCAATATTGGCTTAGAACCAAACCCAGACGACGACGATTTTACTGCTTTCTTAATCTTGTTAAGGAAAGACATGATGATGATTATGATTTCTTAAGATTTTTCAGAGGGTCGATTGCTCAAAAATAAACTGAATAGAAAACTCAGAGAACATTTGCTTTTATAGTAGAAACTCTATGGGGATGCAATATATTGGTTATTGGTGCCACTGATTTATAAAAGAAAAAAAGAGACAACATCACATTCAAGAATTGAAAACAAATTATTCCGTAGCTTAACTATAAGTTCCAACTACCTCAACACTCTATCAATATTCACAAAGCATTTTTGCATTGTTGGTATGTTTTACACTCCCGGTATACAAATTGTTTTAAAATTAATAAAAAACATCCACAACCACCAATACCGGATGTGACAAATCAATCCCAAACCTTCAAATCTTGCCAGCAAAATTAAAAATTCAGAACAAAACATGGGTCGCATCCTTACTTTACAGTGTAGCTATGCACAATCAATTTTCGGATGTGACGAAATGCATTAAGTACAAGATATGTTTCAAAACAAAACAAATATCGGACGATGCCTAATTCTCTATTTTACATCCAAAAAAAAAAAAAACCCCAACCACCACCAATTGTCAATGAAATCTATAATACAAAAGGAAACCTATTCATTTATTTCATTTCGTCTTCTGCACATATGTATAGTTTCTAACCTTCACATTCTGTCTGTCATATCAATGCATCAATATTCACAAATAAGCAGAAAAACAATGTACGATTGCATTTTCATCATATCATCATCATCTTTCCTTACAATGTGTATTACTTTATTACCTGTTAGATACTTCCTCTGCAATAAAAACACACAACACAGATACTCGGTTTCAACATTGATCATGGATTTTATAGCTATGCGAACATGGGTCATTTTCTTAAAACGACTTGCTCATACACAATCTATGCCCCCAACCAAATATCGGACGTGACCAAATTCTATAGCGTACAGCCAAAAAAAAAAAAAACATTCCTATTACCCCCACTTACCGGCGCACAAATTCCAAACTTATAAAAAAATCAACCACTTCCGAGCGCCAGCGAAATCTAAAACAAAAAACCATAAAAAATGCTCAATAGAAACCATCTTCCCCTTTACTGTCTCTATTTTCTTATCTCATATCACAATCTCAGTCCTACCTATTCCTATATCTATCAACAAGCTACCAAAATTTCACACCCCCGTTCTAAGATCTCACACACACAACATTACTTTTCATTTTTTCTTTACTCTCATCCCATCGTAAGGATCTTCAACCTACGTGACTCTAAACGCTATTATCTCCCTTTGATCAGACCGACGCGACGGCACCCTTTTGGCTCGCTCAGAAAATTCCCAGGCCCAAGTGTCCCATTACCTACTATCGAAGTTAACATCGATGTTTTGAAAAACGATACATCGCCGATACATCGAAGGCAAAACTGAAAACATCGGCATCGCACATTCATTTCCTTGAACATTCCCTACACGTGTAAAGTGTAGTTCTTAAACAAAAAAGATTTTTGATCACTGAATTGCAACAACAATCTACCTACAAACGAAAAATAGCATAATCAAGAGCCTGTAGATCTTTTGTAAGTTAGTAGGTATGAAAACTATTTCAAAGAAAAGGGCAACCCATTCAGTGAAAAATAGTTTTGTAAGAATCGCGTTTCAAGGATTTATTCACCCAGACATAAGGCGTAACTGGTGACAATTGTAGTTTAATTATTAAGTGAGTGCACTATTCCTTTTCAATTCCCGGCAGAAATAGAGAAATGCAAAGCACTTCATTCATGTTTCGTTAGAGTTGGGACTTGCGAATTGTCAAAGTTACTTTACGCTTCTCATGATTCTGAGGTGTGACAGCCGCTTCTCGATTTGAAGTGAGAATCGACTCAAGAAGCACCAACACATGTTACTAAAATGTCAAAAAGAAAATTTTCTTCTAGGAATATTTCTTAAGAGCCATAGGTGTTTCACTCACACAAAGGAAATTACGTTAAACTGAATCGACACAATTTTGGGTGTTCCATCTTCCATTGGTTTTTAAAATGAGTGCTTCTCCGAATGAAACCAATGGAAAGCGACATAAGTGTTTTCAAAGGAAATCATATGAAATCTGTTTTTAAAAAGTATGCAAAAATTGTAATGCTTTATCTTCCCATCGTTGCCACGTCCGTCTCAAGTGAGCGTTTGCTCTCGCGAGTTGGGGCAAGAATTACTATTCTTGGGTTTGATCAAATAATTTGAATATTTGTAATATTAATAACGTTCAAATAAATGTTTTGTATTGCAATTTGCAAATGAATCCTGTCAATTTGAATTTGGAACTGGTAAGACTAGTAAATTTCCATATTTAGCTACAGTGCACGTAAATAAAGCCAATTTTTTTTTATTATTGACTTGATAATTCAAAAATCGGCAAAACATCGGAAATACATGGATGTATCGTTGTTGACATCGATGTTTTTTTGACATCGATGTTAGTCGGAGCCCATCGATGTTTTCCAACATCGATGTTTCTTACAACGATGTTGCAACCCTAATTGCCACACAGTTCTTTTGGGTACTTTATCTTTTTTACCTTGACGGAAAACGAAAGATCTACCGATATGACACAATGGTCCGATTTGCCTAAAGGAGATGATACTATAACCCTATATTTTTTCGGGATGAGAAGTTAGAAAAAGGTCAAGAGTGTTGGCCGCATGGCCTTCAATATCTGGAACCCGAGTGGGCTCATCCGCAAGTTGAGTTAACTCGTTAAACTCGGCGAAGATCTCAACATATTTTCCTTCGGGTGTTGTCTGGCCAGAATGTCGAAGCCAACCAGAACTGTGTACATTGAAATCGCCCGCAATTGCGATTTCAGTGTGAGGATAAAGGGAAACAATTCTTATTATGGAGTCAGATAGCGCATCAAACTCGTTAGAGGTTGAATTGCTATCTAAATTGGGGCTTCTATATATAAAGCATTAATGAATGACATGCTTACGGACAGTGAATTTTAACCACATGAAATTTAAGTTCATATTAGAACAGAGTCCGCATTGTGGTAGAAGTTGGTAAGCAATATCATTCCGAACATATACGGCGAGGCCATGGGAAGAAAAGAATAATGGCACCAAGATATATCCAGGCAGGTTGAACTCTTAGGGATCAGAATCAACACCCACCTGTGTTTCACTCAGTGCCAAAACAGCTGGCCTGCATTTTGCAGTGTGTGCGTACACAGCAAAGAAATTCGATCGCAACCCCCTAATGTTGCTAAAATCGACGGTAAATTTACCCAACATTAAAAATCACAAACATAAAAAAACAAGGTATCAACGCAAACGCTACCTAAGTCAAACCAACAAGTGTAGTCTCTAGTTAGTAAATCAAAGCAAATTACTAGCGGTGTTATGCCCAGCTAGCAACTTGACTTCGGTTCACTAACGGAAACCCCACCCGTTGGTTGACTAACCGCCTGACAAATTAAAAAACTCTACATCTGCACACACTGCACTGATAATAAAAAAAAAATCTGATCAAATGAAATGTATGCAGGTGCCGAGACTACGAAAGTGGTGTAGGGCAGGAGATGAGACGATGGGACCGCACAATTGTGTTTATGTTATGGCTATTTTTTTTTTGTGGCTTTTTTTTATATTGTTGGAGATAAAATTGGGTGGTATGCTTTGCTGCACAAGATTTACACGGTAAGAAAACACTTCACAGCACACTATGCACTATATGATATTTTCCTTTTTTTGCACGGCACGAAATTAGTGAAAGGTGTTTAATTAAATGGAGCACTGAATTGTTGTTTTTTTTTTTGTATTGTTATTGATTTTTTATTTTATTGTTATATAGGCTTTAGCAGATCGGACACTTATCACGAAGCGTGTTTATGGGTTGAGTCGCAGATCGGAACATTAAGCCTTGGGCCATTATATGCTTCCTGCTGGAAATTCATCACCAAAATCTTCTAGTCCTATTATTTTATTAGTTTTTTACTTTCAAATCAAAATGAGTTTTAAGGGACATTTCATCAGCCGAAATTGAGCAATATTTATGAATATTGGGTAGCTGACGTATTTTCAACTATAAGCTTTTTACATTAAAATCTATATTGCCAGCGACTTTGGCCACTTCGAAATAAAATTTTTAAGAGTCGATACTGAAGGAAGACCTATAACTGATTTCAAAAACCTTTGTGCTACAGGACAAATAAAAAGAACTGAAAGAGCCAGATTTTTCAATTCTTTTGAATATCTATGTCCCTGTGGTAGTCTACCAAAATTTTTTAAAGAATGAGCTACTATATTTTTAACATCTACTGGCAATTTTTCAGACTCTAAACGGCTTGAATCTATCCTAGCTCTCAATTTTTGGTTTTCCTTTTTCAAAAACAAAATTTCACTTTCCCTAGATTTCATGGCTTCTGGGAATTCCTTTTCAATTTTTGCAATTTTATCTCGTAATATTGCATTTTCCTCCTTCAACTTTACCTTTTTAGGGTGTTGTTCTTCAAAGACGTACAGATCTGTGTACCATTGTTCTGCGTCTCAAGGATTATGGAATCATAACCCTGATCAGTCGACAAATTCAAAGATTGTGGATCGATAGAATCGTCTTGTTGAAATGATGTAAGTTCTTGGATGGTGTAATTAACTTCACCATCCGGGAAAGAAAAATGTATGTTGCAGATCCTATGGCTTTTTTTGAGATCCAATAAATTAAATTTTTGCCGCCATAAATCTCTCCTGAGTTTGTAAGGAAAGAAAAAAATTATTTCAATATTTGGTATTGGAATAATTCAGCAGAAAAAAGTATTTTAGCTTTTTATTGAACGACCAAAACAGGTTTGAGAACTATTACTATACTTGTCAGCATATTTTAATTTTTTTAGTAATTTTGCAGAGTACTAGCTTTTTTTACTTAGGTTTGTATTCCAGTCTTCAATTATATATACTAGCCTTCATTAGGCTTACATGCTATTTAAATTAAAACTTATTTCATATTTTTATTTAACTAGCTAATAAAACTCATCATTTTTGCTTTGGCTTTAAGGACTCAAAAGAGGTTAATTTGTCATGGAATGAACCATTATTTGTTTTAACATTAAGAAAATTAAAAAGGGAACTACATCTAAATATCTTAAATCCTAAAGAAGGCAGTATATCTTACTTGCAGTACACTAGTACAGCTAAATAGGAAAATTGCTTTGAAAAGGTAGATTGCACCGAATGATATATTTAACGTGCACCAATAACATGTTTTATGAATTCCCACCAACAAAAACGTTTCTTTTCTTGTTCTATTGTCATATCAGTATGTATACGTACATAAAGAAACTATACACTTTTTTAGAAACTATAAGTAAGTGTAGTTGCTTAAAAATTCGCAACACAAAGGAAAGATAGTGTTCAGGTGAATCTTCAACAAAAATACGCCCTAGTAGGTTGCCACCCTCAAAGTGGAGAGTTGGAGATTTACTTGAATATTAGTCGGCTCACAGCTAATTAATATGGGGCGGCTTCTCCGCCGCCTAAATGAAATATATGGAGAAACCAAGTTCATTCGATTAACAGCATCCACCTTCACAAAACCTCCATTTTCCTAGAGAAAAAGTTAAGACAAAAGGGGATTGTAAAAAGTAAATTTAAACAAGTATAGCACAATAAGTATTAAAATAAACAAAACTAAAGGGTTTATTAATGAATAAATCAAAAGGAAAGGAAAGGAAAAGCAAACATAAAGAGTGCAGTGGCAGTGCACCAAGTAAGATATTGCAATTCATCATTTGGTCCATTCGGCCGCATAGCAACCATTGCGCAATATATATATTGCAACAAATCCGACCATTTTCGGAAGTCACTGCAACCATTGGCACCGTCCCAAAATAACGGCACCACTGCACCCTTGCAAATCAACATATCCGACCATTTTCGGAAGTCGCTGCAACCATTGGCACCGCCCCACAGTAACGGCATGACTGCATCCGTGCAATTCAGCAAAAACAGAGGAAACGAAGTCATCCATAGCTCTCATCAGTTCCAGCACAATAAGTTCCAGCATCGTCAGTTCCAGCATCGTCAGTTCCAGCATCGTTCTCGCAGCCATCATAAATTTTGTATTGTACAGGTATTTATAAAAATTTTTTCCAATTTGCCTTTTTGTATTTTATATTCATATATATATATATATATATATTGGTACGATATAGTACGCGTTATAAAGCCGTAAAATTATTAAATATAAGTGCTTTACATTAGTACAGTTCGTAACGGTGGTGAGTAATTTTATTTTTTAATTAAAACGCGATTTGTATATCATTTTTGCCATGAGCTTGGAAGATTTAATTTTGGCTTGCGACACATTGGTCGATTTTCATGCGGCATTTAAAGAAAAACCACGTAATAAGCTCTCACAATCGGTGATCGAAGCATTTCGGGTTGAGCTTCAAGAATTATGGCTTGAAGTTAAAAAAAATTATGCTCAGTATGCGCGGGCGGCTACGGAGAATGACGACCTCAAGGCGTCACTCGTTGAAGTTAGGGCAAAGTATAAGAGTTCTTCGAACACATATATCGAATTTCTTAGTGAAATTCTGGAGGCCGCTCGGCCAGTCGAAAGTAAATCAAAAAAGGATGGCTATAGCAAAGATGATAATGAGGAAGTTTTAATGCATAGTATGCGTGTTCCACCAAGCGAAGCGGAAGTTTTTAAAGGAAATTTTTTAAAATGGCCAGCGTTCAGAGACATGTTCACTGCACTTTATGTCCGGCACGCAAAACTTAGTCCCGTTCAAAAACATTTTCATTTGTGTGCCCGGACTAAAGATCATGCTTTGAACATTGCTTCCAAATTTGAAATTACGAACGAGAATTTTGAAGCTGCGTGGTCGGCTCTTAAAGAGCACTACGAAAATAAAAGAGTACTTGTTAACTTAGTGTTTTACTCGGGCAACCGTGCATTCAGGTAGAATCGGCCGCGGCATTGAAGGAACTGCAAAGCAACATCAATGATGCTCTTATTGCTTTAAAGTCACATAGTATCGAAACAAAAACATGGGACGCGTTTATAACCTATTTTTGTGCAACTCGTCTTCCAACTCAAACACTTTCACTTTGGGAAGAATCCCTCGATAAGCCCACAGAAATTCAAACGTGGGAGAGCATGAATATTTTCATCTCAAATAGGTATCGGGTTTTGGAAAATGTCGCTGATATGCAAAAAGTTAATAAAGTTTCGCGAGTTACAGTGCCTAAGCAACAGTCTTCAAGCAATACGCCTCATGTTCGTGCACATCATGCACAAGTAGGTTCCCAATGCAAAATTTGCAAAGGAGAACACTCATTACGTTTATGTCGTGTCCAAAAGAAGAAATGCTGTTAGAAAATTAAAATATTGTTTCAATTGCTTAGCCTATACCCATATGGTACCCGCGTGCAAAAGTGAAAACACATGCTTTAATTGTAAGGGAAAGCATCATTCACTTTTACACTTTGATAGCACTCCGTCGGGGAATGCAAATACAAATTTACAGTCCACTCAAGCTCCAAACCCAAGTACACCCAACACTGTTCCAAATAACAGTTCGAGATCTTCAAATCCTACTGAAGCCCCGAATGTAAATGCCCAAGCTTTCTTTGCCAAGTCACAGCGAACAACTTTGTTGGCTACGGCGATAGTAAGTATTCACCAAAATCAAACTGATTTAGAGTGGCGAGCGCTCATCGATCCGGGTTCGGAAATTTCATTTATTTCTGAAGAGGTTCAAAGGAAACTTCAACTTCCCGTAAGATCAGTTAGAGCCACGGTGACAGGCATTAATTCAACAGTGGCAGCAACTTCTTCAAAGATGTGTTCGTTTACACTTTAGTCTCGGGTTGATGAAAATTTTAATCTTTTTGCTCAAGCTCTTGTTCTCAAAACAGTAACAGAGAATTTACCTTCGGTTTCAATGGAATTAAGAGAATCTCAAAAACTTTTCGATTTTCAACTCGCAGATCCCTATTTTAATCAAAGTTCCAAGATTGATCTATTGATTGGCGCGGACTTATACCCGTCTATTATCCGTGAAGGTTTGAAACATAAGGTGTTTCAGCAACAAATGGCTCAAAACACAGTTTTCGGATTGGTTTTACTGGGCCCCCTGCAAAACCCCAATTCTGCAAATAATATGCAGCCTTCCAAATCACTATCGTTTTTTAACGAAGTTTCTGTTGTAGATGAAATTCAAAGATTTTGGATAATAGAAGAGCTCCCGAAAATTCAAGTATGGACGGCCGCGGAACAATTTTGTGAAGATCTTTTTGAAAATATCACGTATCGTGATGACACCGGTCGTTATGTAGTGCGGTTGCCGTTCAAAGAAGATTTTTTACAAGATCCTAGTTTAGGATTTTCATACGGAAACGCACAACGGCAATTACTCAAAAATGAGAAGCGTCTTTTAAGCAACCCTAGCTTTAAACAAGAGTATGATTCGGTTTTATCGGAGTACGTTGACCTGCGTCACATGAAGCCAAGTGATTCATCAGAGACTGGTTTAAGCGAACAAAAAGCGTTTTTTATGCCACATCACGCAGTCATAAAGCCCGAAAGTTTAACGACAAAGGTTCGTGTTGTCTTCAATGCGTCAATCGCTTCTTCAAACGGGAAGAGCTTAAATGACGTATTGTATCCGGGCCCAGCGCTGCAAATGGACATAGCGCTTTAAATGTTGAATTGGCGGCTTTACAAATATGTTTTCAATAGCGATATAGAAAAAATGTATCGGCAAATCAAAATACATTCCGATCAAACCCCTTTCAAAAAATTTTATTTCGCGAAAACCCAAAAGATCTTCTCAGTGTTTTTGAAATGACGACATTAACATTTGGTGGGTCTTGCTTTCCATACTTGGCCATTCGTACATTGCACCACTTAGCTAAAACAGTAAAAATCTCTCATCCTCTAGCTTCCACTATACTTCAAAGAGAATTGTTTGTAGATGACGTGTTATCAGGAGCACATGATATTTCCACAGTGTTAAAAGCGCAATCCGAATTAATTCTTGCTTTGCAATCGGCTGGTTTGAACTTGAGGAAATGGACGTCGAACTCAAAGGAGTTGTTGGAATCTATTCCAAAAGGTTCACTTCTTAACGAAGACTTCTTGAAATTTGATGATAAAAGTTCAGTTAAAACTCTCGGTATACAGTGGAAGGCAACAGTGGAATTATTTTCCTTTTCGGTTCAGTCAATTCCCCAAGCTAGTTCTTTCACTAAGCGTTCAGTTTTATCAGTGATATCGCTTAAATACTGACAAATATGGAAGGACAACACTGATTGGGACAGCAATCTTTTTCCCATTACAGAACAAAGGTGGAGAACATTTGTATCCAGTTTGCATGAAGTTGCAACATTGCGTTTTCCTCGGTGGGTAGAATATCGTTCACATGGTGTATCACAAATACATGGGTTCTGCGATTCGTCGGAGAAGGCCTATGCAGCATGCACTTATTTACGGGTGGAACACTCTGATAAAATTACATCACATCTTTTGTGGGCCAAATCGAAAGTAGCCCCAGTGAGTACAATTTCGTTGCCCAGATTAGAGTTACAAGGTGCTGTTCTTTTGTCAAGGATGCTCCATTTAGCGTCAGCCTCACTTCAGATACAAAACCTTTCGTCAGTCCATTTGTGGACGGATTCTACCATAGTTTTGGCCTGGCTTCAGAAACATCCAAGTTCGTGGAAAACCTTTGTCGCAAATCGAACAGCGGAAATTTTGAAAAATTCTTCAGTGACAAATTGGTCGCACGTTGTTTCATCTGAAAATCCAGCTGATTTGGCTAAAAGGAGGGTTTCTCCGGCCGAGTTAAAACTCAATTCATTGTGGTGGAATGGTCCTGAATGGTTGGTGCAAACAGAGTCAGAGTGGCCAAAATTGAAGCATAAACCAGTCGATGAGTCAGTTTTAGAGATGAAAAGTATTAAAACACTTACAGTTCAAGTCGTTCAAGATTTCAACTCATTCAACTCATGTTGCGGATGATTCGATCAGAATATTGGACACCACGCATTAAAAACCTTATAAAAAAATGTATAATTAACTGTACAACTTGTACTCGGTACAAAAAACATGTGCAAACGCAATTAATGGGTGCGTTACCCAAAGAAAGAACAGTTTTGGCTCGGGCATTTACGAATGTAATGGTAGACTTTGTAGGACCGTTTTTAATTAAAACGTATTATGGTCGATCACGGAACTAATTTCGTGGGAGCCTCTAAGCTTCTTTTATCTGACTTTCATAAGTCACTTACGCAATGTCCTACCGCCTCCGCTCATCAATTCTCACAAATAAAGTGGAATTTTATTCCTCCCGGATCACCGTGGGTTATGGGAAGCGGGCGTTAAAAGCTTCAAAATGCATTTTCGAAAAGTGGCAGGCAACGAAAAATTCACATTCGAAGAATTTGTAACTCTGCTTACTCGAATAGAGTGTAGTCTAAATTCTCGCCCCATCTCACCCATGTCTGAAAATTTGACTGACATTGTTCCATTGACCCCTGGTCATTTTCTCACAGGCGACTTAATGACAGGTCTGCCTGAACCATCTTTCCAAGAAGAATCCCTTAGTATAATGAACCGGTGGAAAAGTTGAAAATTCTCCATCATTAGCTTTTTGCTAGGTGGAAGGAAGAAAATTTTGAAAGAGCTCTATAAGAGGTACAAATGGAAATATCCAAAAAAAAAAATATTGAAATAAATGATTTAGTTCTTATTCGACACGAAAATTTGCCACCCTACGAGTGGCGCCTTGGTCGAGTTATCAAAGTGTATGCCGGACAAGATAATAAAATTCGGGTAGCAGAAGTAAAAACTGCGAATGGAATCGTCACGCGTTCGATTGCCAAACTTTGTGTCCTCGTACCTCAGTAGCAGAATGAAATCGATTAAAAATATTTATTTACAACGTATTTAGAATGGAATACATTTATTCAAATCAAAAATTAAGGCTGCTCTCCATTGTGATATTCAATAAAAAAAAAAAAAAAAAAAAAAACAAATTTATGTCGTTTTCCAAAATATCACTCCCAAATGAAATCGGGAGTGATTTGGAGAGTTGGAGTGATTTTTTGACAGATAAGCTATACTAGAAATGTCAAAGCTGACACTTCAAGTCTCCAATTCACTCCCGATTTGGTTTTTGGAAAACGACATTACTTAATACAATTATATACGGTAAAGCAAATCGGAAAAACATTGTGTGATATCTTTAAGCTTTGAAAAAAAAATAAATTTATGAAATATGTATAACCATATAGAAATTGTAAAGTTTTCAAAAGATTAATGTAAACTCTTTATTGAACAGTATTTTGCAATCAAAACTTTACTATGATAATTAAAAGTCAATTAACTTGAATTTGGTGTTTGGTGGTATGGTGGTATAGTGCTATTTCACAATAATAAATTTCGCAATAAATATTGCAAGGTGGCCGGTAATGTTCAGGTGAATCTCCAACAAAAATACGCCCTAGTAGGTTGCCATCCTCAAAGTGGAGAGTTGGAGATTTACTTGAATATTAGTCGGCTCGCGGCTAATTAATGTGCGGCGGCTTCTCCGCCGCCTAAATGAAATATATGGAGAAACCAAGTTCATTCGATTAACAGAAGCCACCTTCGCAAGACCTCCATTTTCCTAGAAAAAAAGTTAAGACAAAAGGGGATTGTAAAAAGTAAATTTAAACAAGTATAGCACAATAAATATTAAAATAAACAAAACTAAAGGGTTTATTAATGAATAAATCAAAAGTAAAGGAAAGGAAAAGCAAACATAAAGAGTGCAGTGGCAGTGCACCAAGTAAGACATTGCAATTCATCAGATAGAGAGCACAATAATAGCGGTATACAAACAAATATTCTTATATCTGTATTTTACTTCTAGTTAAGAACTAATTTTACCTTTCCCGTACGAGGGGGTCAATTTTGATTTCAGGATTGAATGGGAAGGAGCAAAGAAAAAGCTGAAAAAAAGTAAAATATCAGTTTAAAGACTATTCTTTTCATAAGGCTATTAAAAACCTTTTTCAATATTTTAACTAATTATTTATATTTAATACCAACAACTAAATATGGAAATGATATAGTACCTGGAATCATCCTGGGGACATCTGTGAAGACTCTTGAAGCCATCACAGCTTAGGACACACTTTTTCTTGCTCTTGTGTGTGTACATTTTGATGTCGGAAGTCTCTTCTGACCTTTGAGAGGATTCACCAAGAATCTGTAGGCAGACATTATTCCGACGGATAACATTTACGACAAAAATTAATATGAGACAAAAAAAAAAAATAAATAGTAGGAGTCGGGCTTCTTCATTGAAAATATCAGAGCTGCAGAGCCTAGCACATTTCTCACAGCCATGCTTTGTGAGGGAATGGAGGGGATCTACATTTTTCTGCCGGTTCCAAATGGCTTATTGTGAAATCGCTTTTCATGGCAATGAATTTCCTAACGGAGGATTTGTCAATTCCTCGCGAAAGTCGATAGCCGTCGAAAAACATTTTGCCTCTGTTGGGATTCGAACCACGAACCTCTAGGTTAAATGGAAGACATGCTAACCATCACACCAAGAGTACCACAAAATGATGACCACAGTCAACAAAGATGAAAGCAGCTTCGTCCCACCACCGTGGCTAGTAGACAACATGTGCATTTGCATTGCAGGCGACATTACATATCGTGTTGAAAAACTCTGCGAAACTGGCAATTACATCATTGTGTCTTGTAGGTCCCATGCACTTAGCTGACAGCTGATCAGCCGACATAAAATGTCCTATTGTAGTCGTTTGTACTTGATTTGTACTTCAATGTAATGTAGTTAAAATAATTTATAAACCTTTCATTTATTTGTAATAAGCTAATCAAAAATATGGTCCGAAGTTAGCCGACAATTATTATATAAATATGGTACAGATATATAAAGACATGTATTTTAAAGGAAATCATTTGTACATTCCAAATATATATTTGTCACAATTGTCAGAGGTCTATTTCGCCCACAATTAATTATTAAAAATAAAAAAATCGTTGGCATATTTAAATATTTGAGTCGCATGCAGTTGGTTCAATTGCTTCGGTTCCGTTTCCTGACGATTTCAATTGCATACTTTTTGGCACTGCTCGCAATTAATCGTTTAGCCAGACGACCTAATTGTAGTGAAATGTGTTCTTCGGTAAAAGTTTGCATAATTTGAGGAGAAAATCAAATTGATAAGATAGAACGTCTATTGAAAATCTGAGTGTAGAAAATAATTTATTTCAATGATTCATTCCATACGTGAATAAAAATTGTATTACATTATGATTATTTGAAACTATTTGTGTAGAAGTTGTCAAACATAAATGGTATACCAATGCCCTATTTCACCAAAATGAGAATTACAACCACAAATTTGTACTTGTAATCTACAATTACAAATTTGTAAACCCGTTTTTTGTTTCACCAATTGCAGGATCTTATTTCACAAACTTGTGATCGATTCTAATAAAGTTGTAGAAAAATGAATTGTAAGCCACAAGTGTTCAAAATTACTGTTTCACCGGCATCAAGAATAACTTGTTATTTATAACAGTTTTTTTCACAATATTGTAGAACATTGTACTGCGTAAACATCAAAATGAACAAGGAAAATATAATATTTGCAGTCTCTTTGATAAGAGACAAATAAGATAAGTAAGATAAGTGCGGGAATTTTTCCGATTACTTGACACATTCTGTAACGGGCTGGTTTTGGCTATGGGACCGATGCTGGCATGCATGTGCCTCTCCTTAGCTCGTCGGTGGGGTGGTTCTTGGTCCCTTACTTAACCCGGTTAAAAAAAAAAAACCATGCCAGGCTTTGGCTACTTGTTGGTATTAGCCTACGAGATACGCTTTCTCTACCCTCCCTACCTGACTACTTCTTTCGCTTAAGTAGTCCCTTAAATGGCATCAATTCCCTGCCTAAGTGATCATACTCACTTCCCTAGATTCCTCATCCTTTTAGACTTTTAGATATTTAAACACTCATGTTAAATTTCATATCCTTCAACATAAATTCAGTTTATTGAGCATGGTATTTATATGTATATACGTTATATTACTTTAGATTGTGTGTATTTCAGTGTTTGATTTGTGCGTTACTAAATGTGTATATATGTATAGTATTATTTAGTTGTATCGTTAACTTTTAAGTTACTTCTAATTTTGTATATGCATATTATGTATTTTAAGGTGCTTTGCAAGTAAATATCTTTCTGTTCAATTTAATTGACTTTTAAAAGGAGTTTACCATTGACTCTTTTAATTAACAAAAAAAAAAAAATTAAACGACACCAAGAAATCCGAAATTAACTTAAATACTTTAAATTATCAAAACAAAAATGGATTTAACTTCCTCTTTTGTCAAAAAAAACTAATTCAAATAAAGTCCCCACTTACCCCCCTTTAGCATACTTATACACGTATAAACTTTAATAATTGATATAAGAATAACAGGGAAATGACTCACCAATTTGTAGAAGAATCCGGTTGTTGTGGCCACAGCATCCAATTCCTCCGCAGGTTCACCTGTTGTAGCCTTAAATTGGTCGCGCTTTCTCGCGACTGATTATTAAAATTTACAATTATATAAATATGCAAAACCAAAAACATTTACTCTAAGCACATTCGTTAAAGTATTTATCATTAACCTCGCACTTCCTCTACAGTATATAAAAAAAACTCTATTTTACTTTATGACAAAAAAATTCAAAGAAACTCGAACTAAACTAATCACACAAAAGTAGCACTGTTATATCGGCTTCCGCTGCAATTCGAACCGGGAACCCAGGTTTATTAGCGTACGACGCTACTGTTACCCAACTGCTGAGGGTCAAATTGGTTTATGTCTTTAGATGTCTTTTAAGACACACAAATGAAACTCCCGTGGCTGAATGGGAACTTTTTACAGCTTTTCCCTTGCAATTCGCAGCGAATTGCTTTATAACGAAAGCCCTACATGAAACAAAAGTTCAGACAAACGTTCAGTTTGAGATTTAAAGAAATTACCTTGTTCCAGATGCACATATATATGTATGTGTACTATTATGTTTCCCTCCTCCTTGATTTTTAATAATGCACTTAGTTGTGTATTTATACTTGGCACTAAACTATTTTTAACCGAGTTTCAAATTAATCATTTAAATAAAATTAAATATTTAAAATCACCTACTTTGTCCAAAGTTACACCTTTGTTACATATATATATGAAACTTCCGAGAATAATTTAGAAACAACTTGACGGTTTAAATTTTCAAGAAACAATGAAATGTATCAGAAACATTCAGTCTCCCCTTCGCCGTTGTTTCAAATTATATAAACTCTAACGTTTTCTACATACACAGCCTAACGTTGTTTTCTTTTTCTAGCAACGTTTAGAACATTTATTTTCTCCTACCAGCAACCTTTTTAACGCTTAGATGGAAACAAGCCTTAGTTTATCCTTTGCAACAACCTAAATCATAACATAGAACTTTCCTTTTGTGACCTTGTCCTAATTCTTTCTAGGGAATTTTCTTCCTGTCAAAAATGACATCGATTTCAATTGTCAAATAGAAGTTGTTTGTTGATCGTCGGTCGTAGAATTTCTCGTGCGCGATTGGAATTTTATTTTAAAATAAATATTCTATTCATTTCGTTACAATTCAGACAAAGTAAGAGAATGGCAAACATTTTTAATTTCTTGCTGTCTCAAGCACTTCTCATCAATAAAGAAATATCGATATTCGTTAGGCCAGCATATAACGTTTTCGAACATTAAACTGCTGACTGCGTTACAAACTCTATGCACGCATCCGCAAACTGTTGACTTAGATATCCCATGCATGTCGGCAACTCCATGGTATTGTCCTCCTCTTCATTTTCTTCTTTTTTCGCTCGAGTGGGCTATTTGCGGTCGAAATTTTTCATTAAAATGAAATAACTTAAATATATCATAGTTTATACGCAGCCGATAAATTTTTTTTTCTCACTATCGAAATATCATCACTTTGGCTGTTATTGCTGCTCTATGCCTTCGTCGCAAAGACATTTTTAAATGAAAGTAAGGAATTACAAATTTGTAACAAAAATTACACGTCTACCTTCGCCTGTAGAATATTCTTACAAACCTAACAAATTTTGTAAGTCTATTTTCTTTGGTGAAATGAAAACTCACAAATTAGTGTTATATTAACAAGTTTGTTACTTGTAAAGAACAACTTTAATTTTGTATTGGTGAAACCGAAAAAGAAGTTTTTCCACAAATTTCCTTTTGTAAAATACAATTGCAATATTGTAATTAACAAAGTTTGGTGAAGCAATATTTTTACAAAAACCCACAAACTTTGTTAAAAAACGCTTGTCATGCACGCTTATATAGCAGTTATTACGGTTTAAACCGTAATCACTTATATATGAATTATTGCGTTTTCAATCCGCGGTCTAATGTCGTAATAAAATATATGAATGTAAGTTAGTCTCTATTTTTCACTCCTATGAAGGACAATGCATTCATTGTTCTTCTATATTGAATTAAACAAAAAACGAAATAATAATAATAATAATAATATAAGTTATTTCGGTTTCATGTCGTAATAACTTATATATGAATTATTGCGGATTCAACCCGCAATTACTTATATATAAGTTATTGCGGATTTAAAAACGAAATAACTTATATATAAGCTATTGCGGTTCCATATCGTAATAACTTATATGACCGTTATCATATAAATTACTACGGTTTGAAACCGTAGTAACTGCTATATAAGTAATTTCCGTATAAGTTGTTTCGGGGCCCCGTCAGGTGTACGTTGCGACACAATCCGCCACCTTCCCCAATAACGCACCTTCTCCAACAATGCACCTTCTCCAACAATACACCTTCTCCAACAATCCACCTGCCCGAGAAAAAGATAAGATTGATTTCAATTAATAATTATTTACCTGTCTTTATCAAAACATTAGGGACACGAACCAATTTGTGTGACTCCAGCGGACTGAGGAAGGCGAATGAGGTTGTCCACGAGACGTCAAACTCGAGTTCCACATGAATTCCACTTGGTTGCAAGTCAATTGACTGACACACCAGGTGAATGAAACCGTTCAGACTCCCGGATGCGATTAATTTGTATCGTACAGAGTACGATGATCTACCACCGTAAATACTAATACAACCAATACATTGTAATATAAATGAATATAGAAGTATATGTGTAATTATTTTAGGAAGAGAACTCATGATGAGTAGAAGTCTAGTTAGTTACAAATCAGACAGCGGTCCAAACGGACGTATAACAATAAATTCGGTTTTTTGCCATGATGGCTTTTTCCCAAAGAAAAAATATAGTGCGTTTTATTTCAACAAGTAAAGTGTCGGTTTATTGGTTTTCCACTTATATTTTAATTAGGAAATTATACATTTTGGTCCGAATCGAGCCGGATAGTGAATCAGCAAGTGCGATAGTATATACCGGGTCTATGAAATAACTCCCACGAAATAAGTCCCACTTTTAAAAACGAAATAAGTCCCACCAAAAATTGCTATTTTGAAAGTGGGAGTTATTTCGTTTTTAAAAGTGGGACTTATTTCGTCAATTGGTGGGACTTATTTCGTTACACGTTTTTATTTTAAGTGGGCCTTATTTCGTTTTGAGTGGGAATAAATTCGTTTTGTAAAGTGGGAGTTATTTATTTTTTTCTTATGCAAAAAGTTATATATTGGACATTTCGTAAAAGGGACAACCATAATTGGTTGTGGGACTTAATTCATTTAAGAAATTTATTATTCAAGGGGGAGTTATTTCATTTTGAGTGGGAGTTATTTCAATTCAAGTAAATTTTTAAATCATTTCATTTTGGTGGGACTTATTTCGTTTTCAAAAGTGGGACTTATTTCGTGGGAGTTATTTCATTTTTCTAAGCAATTTTTGGTGGGACTTATTTCGTTTTTAGAAGTGGGACTTATTTCGTGGGAGTTATTTCATAGACCCTATATATATACCTACATATAAAAGCCATAGACCGAAAGTGTAAATGACGCGAGTGCATAGTATATACCTACATATAAAACCATAAACCGAAAGTGTGAATGACGCGAGGGCCATAAAACGAAAGTCTAAAGTGCGAAAGGAAACAATAAATACATACGTAGAACGATAGCATACGAAAGGTAGCTGGGTAAGAAAATTTATAAAACTAAAATTCTCCCTACAGAAAAACAAATCCACACGACGATGCATTGAAATGAATCAATGCAAAGAGCACACAAAAAGTATTCTAAAAATAGACGGCCAGATGCCATACAGTCAACAGAATAAAAAACCCAAATGGAAGATTACCAGACAATCGTGACGATTGTCTTTGAGTAATACTTAATACACAAAGCACAAAGGTGAACAGTGACCATACAACCACACAGTAGCAGACAAGATGCTGCATGTTATAATAATTGTAATACAGCAAACAACCGATGGCCTACGTGACCAGAGTCATAAGAGCCCGACCCATAGAATCCGTTGCGTCCGTTCGCTCTCGGATTCAACTGACAGCCCGATTAAATACACACGATCTTATGAGAGGTGACCCATAAGCACCGGATGCAACGGACGCAACGCAAAAAGTAGCCCAACTTTTAACTTTTTGCGTCCGGCTAAAGAGAGACATGCGCAGTAAGAACCAATTTGAAATTTTCTCTCTGATGACATGCGCAGTAAGAACCAATTTGAAATTTTCTCTTCTGCTAACATGAGTGGTCTTGTTGAGTTGAGACACCGCAACGGATTCTATGGGTCACCTCAATCCGTTGTGTACGGTAAAACTCACAGCTGTCAGGTGAATCCGGCACCGAACGGACGCAACGGATTCTATGGGTCGGGCTCTATAGGATAGCCATGAAGAGATAATGTGCCCCTTCGAATTAGTACCTCACGAGTGGTGTGTAGTGGTTGTAGTAAGTATATGGAAATAATGTACAGCGACAGCGATGCAGCCAGCATAGCGACAGTTGGTTTTTTGGGTAAATGAGTAAGCGAAAAGGAAAATGGAATTATTCTAAAGTATTGAAAAAAAAAACGAAAGGGTAAGCGTAAGCGAAGCAATAATAATAATATGACAGATAGTGGAATTGTGGAAAGTGCAAATCAAGAGAGTGAAAGATAGGAGACGGGCAAGTGAGGAAAGTGAATAGTGAAGTGATAGTAGGGGTACACATATATATTTATTCATTCTGGTTTGTTTTTTAATATTTTGTTTTTTGTTGTGTGCATCGTAGAGGCTTAGGTATTAGAATTTATATGGCCATTAAAATATTCTGTGCATTTGTTTGAAAATATTTTGTACGTTTCAGCGAACCAACCGGACCGGGATAGTGTTTTGATAGTGAGAAATATGCGTATAGTGTGTCGACTGAATGTGGAGTGTGAATAAGTGCACAGTTAAAATATTATTAATATTATTATAGGGTCTCGTTTTTTATATTTTTCATTAGCCAAAAATACGAAGCAGGCACACAAGTGATAGGCAGGAGTAGGTAGATCAGGTAGGGGTAACAGAATAAGTATATTCGACTGAAAGCGCGAAAGGGCCGTTACCACCGTGCATGTGAGGACGATAGGGAAAAAGCGATATTATGTAGGGCGGAAAGTTGGTTACGTAGAATTTATATTCCGGGTTATCATGAGACCTGAAGACACGAGAAAGTGATCGAGAAAGCTGCATGCTACGAAAGGGCTGAAAGTGCGTAGGTCAAGAAAGGAATATGAGGCAAGTGTCAGAGACAAGTGACAGACAAGGGAGATAGGAATATGAAGCAAGTGCCAGAGACAAGTGACAGGCAAGGGGACCTACAATAGGGTATCTATCACATTCAATTCACTATTCACAAGCACGAAAGCTATCTATAAGAGTAATCTTATATAATATTGTTAAAATTTTATGTTCTAATTATGTTTTATATAACATTTCATTATGGCAACCCTAAACCAATGTACCTAGCATGACATTCTCTTGCAGTACTTTTCTTGTAAGCAGTCTATCAAACTCTTATCTATGTACTCTCTTTTGAACTTTAACATTTTAACATTATATTGAATACAGTTCTTCTTGAAGCTTTGAACCAAGTAGTTGTTTCTTTTACTTTATTATCGTAACAGGTTATGGGCCCAGTTGCGATCGAATATAAAAGAGTTTTTTTTATGCTCATGCGTACGTGTAGTAAAGTAAATTTATTTAAGTAAATTTTTTTTTGGTACTGAGACGCAAAAATTATTTGTAAAAAATAATTAGATTTTGCTGACGATTAGTACATACTACAGTGCAGAGGAAATAATATTCTTGGTTTCTAGAGAAAGTTTTTTTTTGGTAAGAATTTCTGCACGATGTTGAACCCAAATGAAGAATTGAAAATAGTGAAGCTCATAAATGGTGACCAATGGAATGTTTGGAAATTCCAAGTTAAAATTATTTTGGCTTCCTCGGATTTGATGAAGTATGTAACGGGCTTAGTAACTAAGCCAACAGAAACTACTCCTGAAATCAAGGCAGAGGATGTACTCAAACAAGCACAGTTATGGTCTCTTTACGACAGTAAGGCACAACGGGTCATCGTGACGTCAATTGGACAACAACCACTTCTTCATATCATTAACTGTAAAACTTCGAAAGACATGTGGGATAAATTGCACAGTGTATACGAATTAACAACAAAGACCAGTATCCACATGTTGAAACAACAGTTTTACAGTTTTGTTAAAGATCCACAGGATGACATTGCGATGCACATATCAAAGTTGCAGGCTATTGTGCAACAATTAGCTGATGCAGGAGAGGGTGTCTCAAATTCCATGGTTATTACAAAAATTTTCATGACTCTTCTCATTCGTTTAGTCATTTTTTTTAGTGCATGGGAGTCGACTGCAGCTGAGCAGCAGACACTTGACAATTTAACCACGAGGTTAGTAATGGAGGAGGCTCGTATGAGTTCAAACAGTACTCAGGAATACGGGGGCACCAATGCTTTTGTTGCAGGCAAACAAAACTCGTGGAAAAAGTCATCTTACAAAGGCAAACAGCAGGTAAAATCGGGAAAGTGTTTCTTATGCAAGGAAAGGGGGCACTGGAAAAAAGACTGCCCCAAAAGAAGAGAAAAGGAAGAAAATTGTGGTTATAGTTCAAAACGGGGAAATGCATTTATTTGTGAGGTTCTGTTGGCTGAGGGTCTTCCAAGAGATGATGCCTGGTTTCTAGATTCAGGTGCTAGTGTTCACATGACCAGTAGAAAAGAGTGGTTTATAAACTATAAACAGTTTATTCAACCGATTGCCGTTAGATTAGGCGATGGAAATACGATTAATGCTTTTGGTAGAGGGGATATTAACGTTCTGTCCTATAAGCTATAACAAGCTGGGAGGAAAATCATTTATCAGATGTATTATTTGTTCCGGACATTCGTTTCAATCTATTTTCCCTAAACTGTGCTTTGGACAAAGGGTTGAAAATATTTTCTGACAGTTCCAAATGCAAGCTCTACAGAGATAAGACATTGCTTGTAGTAGGAGTTTGTCAGTCAAAATTATTCAAGCTCCTAATGAAGGTCAAGAAAGATTCAGAAGTCAAAGTGTGTGCTAACTTAGCAGATAGAAACCTATTACCCTTGCGCGCTTGGCATGAGAAACTAGGGCACAAAAATATAAATCATGTAAGGAATATTCTGAAGGAAGAAGAACCTTTCTTTTGTGAAGATTGCGTTTTTGGAAAGCAGCATCGAGCAGTATTTAAGCAAAGCGAAAATAGAGCGAGTTGTGTTGGGGAGCTGGTGCATTCGGATCTTTGCGGACCAATGCAAAAAGATTCGATAGCTGGGTCTAGGTATTTTCTGCTCTTCAAAGATGACTTTTCACACTTCAGAAAAGTTTTTTTTCTCAAAGAAAAGACTGAAGTTCAAGGATTCATAGAAAAGTATTTAAAAACATTTCAAACAGAGACTGGAGCAAAGGTTAAGACTATACGAACCGATAATGGTCTAGAGCTTACGAATAAAGGTGTCCAGCATCTTTTAACCCAGAATTGTGTGCTGCATCAGAGGACTTTTCCATACACACCTGAACAAAATGGCCGTGCTGAACGCGAAATGAGAACCATTGTCGAAGCGGCAAGAACAATGATTCATGCCAGAAACCTGGATATCAAATTTTGGGCTGAGGCAGTTAATACAGCCGTTTTCATCCTTAACTGTACTGGCAAAAGTCCAGTGAAAGAGAAAACACCTTTTGAACTGTGGTTTGGAAAACAGGCGCAGATAAGTAACTTCAGAGTCTTTGGAGAAAATGTTTTTGCTCACATTCCACAGCAAAAGCGACGAAAATGGGATAAGAAATCCAAGAAAGGAGTTTTTATCGGATATGAGGAGGGTGTTAAGGGCTTTAAGGTCTACTTCCCTGGAACAAATACCATAGAGACTTGTCGAGATGTTTTGTTTGACGACAAAGGTGTTGTTCATCTGTCAAAAATAGTTGCAGACACAACCTTAAGATCCAGTTTTCCAGAAAATTCACAACACCTATTGAGATTAGGAAGCATGGAATGCGATGGCAATCAAACAACAGAAGCTGAGATCAAAAATGGTGATACGGATGAATTTGATGACGTATTTGAAGAAGCTATTAATGGTGATGGTGTACTTGCTGTAGATAACTGTGATGGTTTGCTTGATAAAGACAATGGTAATGGTGATGTGCTTGCGGGAAACAACGGTGATGGTGATGATGTGCTTGCTGGAGACAACGGTGATGGTGATTTTAGCTGTCATGGAGGGGATGATGAACGACATCAGGAAACTCTCAACATAAGAAATCGATTGAGAAGCAATAAGAACTATATTCCAAATCAAGCGAACTTTTCTTCAATCGACAGCTGTATAAAGGAAAGTTTTGCGTTTCTAGCTGAATCATTTATACCATTGACTTTTGAGGAGGCAGTTAATTGTGAGAACTCAAAGAAGTGGAGAGAATCTATGAACGAAGAAATTAGTTCATTGCATTGCTTGAGACAGCAGTGTGTAGCACTATCCACTACAGAAGCTGAGTTTGTGGCTGCATGTCAAGCGGTTAAGGAACTGGTGTGGATTCAACAGCTCTTGCTCAATTTCATGAAAGATAGCATTGTGAAACCTGTTTTGTACGTGGATAACCAGAGTGCCATCAGACTCATTAAGAATCCTGAATTTCACAAGCGAACAAAGCATATTGATGTTCGCTTCAATTTCATACGCGAAAAATATGAGAATGGGTTGTTCGATTTGGAGTACGTTTCAACTCAGGACCAAGTAGGAGATATCTTTACACAAGCTCTTCCTAAAGACAAGTTCCAACGTTTTCGTTTTATGATGGGGATAACTCCTCTACACTAATGATTAGTTTGTTTAAAGCTATTAATTTTTAAAAAGTTTTTGAATTATATAATTTTATTTGCATATAAAACATTTTAGATAGTTGGAGTGTTGAAATTGTATGTTCTAATTATGTTTTATATAACATTTCATTATGGCAACCCTAAACCTATGTACCTAACATGACATTCTCTTGCAGTACTTTTCTTGTAAGCAGTCTATCAAACTCTTATCTATGTACTCTATTTTGATCCCTAACATTTTTACATTATATTGAATACAGTTCTTCTTGAAGCTTTGAACCGAGTAGTTGTTTCTTTTACTTTATTATCGTAACAAATATCTTTACATATATCGCTCCCAAGAGTTTATTCTTTTTTATCATTGCTTTTACTTTTTGTTTTCTATATATAATTATTTAGGATTGAAAATGACACATGAAGCTGTCTTTAGAGGCCAATTGAAGTCAATGGAAAGGGTGGCGGCATACGCCCGACAAGAAATACTCGATAGTGACGATAGGGAGATGCTGAAAGTCATGCATGATGGAGCATCTGTGCCAGATTTGGGAGCAGATGCAGAAAAATAATCTTAAATGGAAAAGCGCAAAGGATCAGCAAGCGGTTGACACGAAAGAGCAGCAAGTGACAGCGTAAAGACTATATCTTACGACAAAGGCGAAATTGAAGGGACAAATCAAGAAGTTCAATTTGTAAGCAGCAAGCGAGTCAACAGTTATAACGATAGCAGGACAGTCCATTAAGGTTCAAGTAAAGATGCCAGCGAAAATGAAGTGAAGAATATCTGGGGCGAGTTTGATGATTCTTTGCGAAAGTGGAAAGGTTTCCACAACCGGTTTGTGGCAGCAGCACACAACTATCCAGACATAGCGCTAGCGTTCAAATTCCAGCATTTAAACAAGACAGCACAGACAACGGGAGAGTAGCAGCTTGTAGATATGAACAACGCCGAAACTTGGGAAAGGATGCAGCAGCTGTACAAAAAGAAGTAAAAGACCTATCGGGAGCCGCTGGAGCAGTTTTTTAAGTTGCAAGGGGCACCAAGAGATGAGGACTTACAATCCAATTCTAATGTTGCACATAAGACGTTACGACAGCTTCGAACACAGGGACTGCCAGTAGAACACTGGAACATGTTCATCGTACTGAGGTTACACGAGAGGTTTTATCTAGATACAACATTACAACCAGGCAATGGGAGTTGCACCACCAGTTAGAGACGCAATCAGCTAAAGACATGCTAGATGTCTAAGTAAGGCAAGCTGCAGCCAACAGCACAGCTACTACCAGCCAGTGAGCAAGAGATTACGAGAGTACAGGCAAGTAAATCTAATGCACTGCGGAGAAGGGGACATTTGTGGGAAATGTGCAACGAGGGACATCAGTTATTCAGATGTGAAAAGTTTTTGATGTTGGGACAAGCAGCCCGATTACGACTAATGCGCACAAAGAAGCTGTTTGAAAACTGCCTGAAGCAAAGGCATGAATCAGCAACCTGTTTCCAGACACCCTGCCGGAGATGTTCACCACAAACGATGCATAACAGCACCTTGTGCAGTAATTGACGGCCAAGGAGGAACATATCAGCAAGCTTGAACACCACAGCGCTCAAGAGAGAGAATTCATGACAAGCATCTGTCAAGCGAGCAAAGCGTCGCAAAAGCGAAACGACAGGTACCCTTGTAAATCTTGGAAGCGGTAAACTAAAGGTAAAAATACAATTTATTCAAAAAAAATATTTTTCTCTAGGGATTTAAGTATATAGACAAAGGTAGGACGAGTATGCTATTTCGTACAATTGTTGTTATGTTAGAGGTGTGGTAAGGTACTAGGGTCAATAAGGGCATTATTGGATTCTGGGGCTCAGCCAAGTCTGATACCAGAGAAACTTGCGCAGGCATATAAGTTCCCTGTAAAGCAATTGTCGCGTAATATTATAGGGATAGAAGGCAAGGGAATGCAGTTACGACGTAAACAAGTCAGAATCAGAATAGCGAATCAGAATCTTTTTCGAAGAGAATTTCGGCGTTTTACCAAACACAATTGGTCATTAATGACACTGCAAGCTAGCAGGCAAGTAAGTGTAAAGGTTACATTTATTGCAAATTCTGCTTCAATACAAAAATCTGGTTCATCATCAACCTTAACTACCACAGCTACTGCCACCAACACCACTACTAACACCGCCTACACCACCAACACCGCCAACCCCGCCAACACCGCTAACACCGCCAACACCGCCAACACCACCCACACCACCCACACCGCCCACACCACCCACACCGCCAACACCGTAAATACAGCCAACACCGCAAACTCCGACAACCCCGCCAATACCGAGTTCATCACCACACCATTGTCTGAAGAAAAAAGAAAAAAAGCTGTGACCTTAGAAATGGTTTATTCTGAAGTTGTCTTGATGAAACAATATCACAAAACACAAATCGATGCACTTGTCGCCAAAAACATTGAAAGTGATAAAAAAATACTTGCACTAGAAGCAAAGGTCAACAACCTAGAACAACAGCTTCTTGAAAACTGCATTGAAATTTATAACGTTCCAAATAACAACAACACATTAACGAACGTTGATATCGCTCTCAAAGTCTTGTGCGATGGTTTAAACGTAAACATAAACAAAGCAGACATTGATCAATGTTATATGAAAAAAATAACAACAAAGCCATCTTCTAATGCTAATGCTACTAACAAAAATGCAAAGAGCACCAACACCAACATTCTTCGTGTAAAATTGGTTTCACAACTAATGAAGGAAAAGATCATGAAAACAAAACGAGAAAAAAGAGAGAAGCTTACAACTAATCTGTTTGATGCGAAAAGAAAATCAGAAAATATTTTTGTGAACGATTGCTTAACTTATGAGACTCGGAAATTGCTAAACACGGCATTATCACTGAGGACTGAGATGGGATTTAAATATGTTTGGACAAAAAATGGGAGAGTTTATATGCGTAGGAGTGAGGGTGACAAGCCAGTAAGAATATTTTGTGCTGCTGATCTTGATAAAATATGAATATTAATAGTTCTATTTCTGTCCCTCCTTCTGTCCCTGAAATATGTGTTTATCCAGTCATTGCATCTAATAATTTTGTTGATAATTGTTTTTGTTTACATCAAAATATTCGTAGTTTAAGGAAAAATTTTTCATCTTTTTTAGCGCATATTGAAACATTTAATAGCTTACCTGTTGTTATTGTTTTGAGTGAGATCTGGGTTTACGAAAGTGAATTAAGTTTATATAATATTCAAGGTTATTCAATGTTTGCTAATTGCAATGAAGTATATGGGTCAGGTGGTATAGCTGTTTATGCAAGAGATGATATTTTTTGTGAAAGCTCAAAAGTTGAAATTACAAGTGCGGATGTATTGAAGTTATTAAAAGTTTTTTCATTGATGAATTGAGCACTGTCTTAAGTATAACTAAGGCCAAGAACTTAATTTTAATAGGTGACATAAATATTGACATTTTAAATGAAACGGATAAAGATTCTGAAAATTATTATACTACTTTTGGCAGCTAATGGTCTTAAAGTTACATTAACGAAGCAACTCGTGTGACAGAGTCCTCTAGTACTTGTATAGACCATATACTGATGCGTTTTTAAAAGCTAGAGGAAATGTCAGAGAAGAATGGAGAGTTGTTGATAACATCTTAGGTAAAGAAAGGCAACCAATTGAAATAAAAAATTTAGAAGTTGATGGTGTTTCCTTTACTGATCCAAGTTCAATTTCTAATCAAATTAATGAATATTTCACTGAAATATCTGATAAAATTAAGCCTAGAGTTGATTCTTACTGTAGTTGTGATTGCTCGATGAGTTCAATTTTAATGACTAGTATACAATGTAATAGTTTTGTCTATAATTCTATAACATCACAAGAAATATTAAAAGCTATTCTATCGCTTAAAAACAAAAATTCAAGTACTTCTGATGGAATTTCTAGTACTCTTCTTAAAAAAATTGCATTTTATGTTGTGGATGTTTTGATGTGCTTATTTAATGCAAGTGTTGAAAGCGGTTGTTTTCCTAAAAATTTAAAAAGAGCCGAAGTAATTCCGCTGTTTAAAAAAGGTAAAAAAAATAATATACCAAACTATAGACCGATATCTTTGCTTCCAACTATCTCCAAAGTTTTCGAAAAACTTATGAAGGTGCGAATCATGTCGTTTTTGGAAAAAAACAACTTTTTTAGTAAAAACCAATTTGGTTTTAGACAAAACATGTCTACAGAAGATGCTATTCTACGATTATGTAGTGAATTATATGGCAGCCTTAATGCAAATAAGTCCACCATTGCACTTTTTGTTGACATGACAAAAGCATTTGATATGGTTGAACACAGCATTCTTCTCGATTAGATTAGATTAGATTAGATTTTATAAATTATTTATTCATTTTTTTGTTTTCTTATAACATTATAATTTTACATTAGCAAACTTTCGTACTGAAAACAATAAAACAACATTAATAATTTAAATAAGCAATGGCGTTGCCGTCTGCATTCTTCTCGATAAACTGTACAGTGCAGGTTTTAGAGGAAAAACTTTTAAATGGCTTCAATCCTATTTGAGAGAAAGGGAACAAAAAGTTGTTGTAAATGGGACCTATAGCGATTCCCGTTATTTAAAAAATGGTGTTCCACAAGGATCTGTCCTTGGCCTGTTATTTTTCCTATTTTATATAAACTCAATATTCGAATTAAAACTTAATGGATCATCTACTGCCTTTGCAGATGATATAGCCTTCACCTATCAATTTAGCACGATATTTGAGTGTATAACAAAAATTGAAGAAGATCTAGAAAAACTAAGGGTATGGTTTACTGCTCATAAGCTTATCATCAGCGAAAAAACAAAACTGGTGACCTTCAAAGTATCTGGAAATAGTCTTCCTGATTACAACCTATACTTTCATGCCCATAACTGCAAAAAATTTTGTCTACCTATTCACAAGTGTGGTAGGAGCAATTTTAATCCTAGATTTCAATGCTCCAATAGTTGTTTTAAAATTGAATCAGTATTGCATTTTAAATATTTAGGGGTTTTAATTGATTCAAATTTGAACTGGAAGGATCATACTCGCACTTTAAAATCGCATATGATGTTGGTTTCTCGGAAAATGTATCTTATAAAACCATTTTGTTCAAAAAAAGTATTAAATTGTATTTATAACGGTCTTGCTCAGTCAAAACTTCAATATGGTATAACCAGTTGGGGTGGGTGCTATGCTAATAATCTTAAACCTCTTTTGATAGCACAAAAACGCTTGATAAGAATTATTTGTAATAAAAATCGGTTAGTGTCAAGTTGGCCCCTATACAAGGAATTGCAAATTCTACCGATGAGACATCTCTATGTTTTTAAAGTACTTAAAGAATTTTTTAAACAAAGTGGCAACATCCCCAGTAGAAACTCTGAAATTTATGATCTACGCACAAACAGCTTGCACCTAATGAATGAACCTTTCACTCGTAGAACACATTTTTCACTTTTTTACATTGCTACAGCACCTAAATTTTTCAATAAACTGCCTGTTTTTGTCAGAAACACTACCCGGTTGAGTTCCTTTTTGAAAAAAGTCAAGGACTGGCTTTTCACTATTGAAATTGAACATATTGAATCCATTTTAAGAATCCCAAATTAATTACCAGCACAAAATAACAATAATGAATTTACCTTTTGAAATTGTTAAGTTGATTTTTTTTCTATTTTTTCGTTTTTTGCTTTTTTCGCTTTTTTTCTTCATTTTTATCTTTTAATTCTACTTATGTAACTCAATTTAATTGCATCCAGATTGAAATATTGTGTTCATTTATTATAATTATATTAATGAATTTACTTAGTACTGATTGTCACCCCACATCAGACTTTTATTGAAAATTATTTATTGGAGCGTGTCATTCAACACTAACTTTATAAGTTAAAGAATGATTACTATTTTTACTTCATTCAATTTAATTTAATTTGTATAATTGTATCTAGCTTTAAGTAATTTATATGAATGAATAAAAAACAAAATGAAATGAAAAAAACTCAACCCAACCTTCCTATGGGAAGAGATAGATCAAATAGAAGCATGCAAGTTGAAAAACAGTGGAAGAGAAAGCGGTCGAAGAGAAGTTTGTTAACACGGCAAGGCGAGATAATTATAGGTGGTTTGTGGTCAGCATGCCAGGTAAAGATAGTGTGAAGAGCATAGAGTGTTCGAAGGCAATAGCGCTATGGAGATTCCTTTATCTGGAGAGAAGATTATTAAGAGAGCCAACATTAAAGAAGTAATATATAGAGTTTATGCGAGAGTATGAAGAGCTAGGGCACATGAAAAGGGTCAAAAGTTCTGTAGGAGAAAGCGACATGGTGTATTACATACCACATCATTGCGTAACGAAGAGATTCAGAGTAGTGCTTGATTGAAGTTATCGAACTGATAAGGGGATATCTCTAAAAGAGGTACAACAGCTAGGGGAGAAACTACAGCGAGATCCTTTTTGGAAATAGTAACGTGCTTCAACGGCATAGAATAACCTACCGATATTAACAAGCAAGTTGATCGTATAGGAGACTAGAGTCGAACCTTTAAAAACAAGGCGATTTATTAGAAAAGGACAAACTATGTTCTCTGGACAGATTTGATGATAGTTCTGCATTGGTTGCGTAAGATACCTCGAGATATGAAGAATGAAGATGTATGTTGAAAATCGTGGATCTTCCATACAAACGATTACAGATATTAAAGCATAGCGTCATGTTGGGACTAAAGAGAGCAGCGATTCTGATAAGCAGAGGACTATATCCTGAAGAGCTAGTGAACAGTAAGCTATGGCAGCAAAGGCTATCGTGGTTAACCTTAGGGGAAAATAAATGGCCAGTCAACAACATCCCATATGGAGAAGGAAGTTCCGCCAGAAGTAGCAAGAGAAATGAACGTACATATAGCATTAGTAGATACCACAGGAACAGGGAATTCGGCCAGCAAAAAAGCAAGTGATGATATTCAGCGAAGAGTATGTATGGAAATTGGAGAGGGCAATAAGTACAGTGGCTTATGTCATAAGATTTAAGCAAATGGCTTAGTCTAAAGTAATGGAAAATAGAGCACGCTAGGGAAGAAGCAACACGAAACGTAAAGTGTACCATTTACCGAAATACTAACACCCAGTGAGGGAGCTATGGCGATGAAATATTTAATACAGAAAGCACAGCAAGTATTTTGCAAGGACAAAGCGCAACTGCGCAAGAACGGTCAGTAAACAGAACAAGGCAGAATTGAGTCGCTTAAGCCGGTGTTCGAAAACGAAAACACACTGCGAGGAGAAGGACAGTTTCATCATACAGAAACACGGTATGAAGTTAGGCATCCAGCCAACATATCACATAGGTCAAGGTTAGCATGGTTGCTCAAGCATAGCGCAAGTCAAGTTACGATGCAGTACTTAAGGCAGCAGTATTGGATTCTGAGATCATAGAGTGAATTGCGAAGCTACATACACAAAGGTACCGTTTGTGTTCGCTACAACTTTCGTCTAGAGTAGCAATTGATGGCAGAGTTGCCAGCTGACAGGGTGCATGCAGATATACCATTTCTTCAAGACAGGGGTTGATTATGCGAGATTGAAGACGGATCAGTTTCAGCAAGGTATGGTAGCAGTATTTATATGTTTGAAGACAAGAGAAGACATAAGGGATCTAACGACAATTTCATTTCTTGCAAGTAACGAGAGATTCATCAGCAGGGAGGTTATTACCAGCGTTTGTATAGCGATAATGGCTCTTTTATTTATTGGGGCAGCAAAATCATGAGACAAGCATTAAAGCAGAGGCAAGAAGATAACCTCTTTAACAAAATGAGCATTAAGGGTACTGATTGGAAATTTATGGTGCCAGCTGCACCGCATCAAAGAGGCATATATATGAAGCGTATATGAAGCAGTCGATGAAATATCATCTCAAGCGAATAGTGGGCCAGCACACCCTAGAATATGAGCAATTCTTAGCGTTGTTAACCGGAACCAAGGGTATACTGAACTCACAACCGATCCACTAAGTGATGATCTAACAGACATGCAAGCGTTGACGCCAGGACACTTCTTGATAGGCGAAGCCAGAAACATACCGTTACCTTTATCATTGAAAGAGGAAGGCACATCGAGAGGTGTAAAGCTTTTTCGAGAAAGGAAGGCAATAGTCGAGCATTTTTGGCAAAGATGGAGAGAGGAATATCTTGTAACACTGCAAGAGCGGAAGAAGTGGCACAGAGAAAGGGAAGTAATGAAATTTGGATAGCTGGTCATAATCGAAAGTGAAAATCTCCCACCAGCACAATGGTTGATGGGTCGAATTAAGGAGTTAATCAAGAGCAAGGATGGAATAGTGCGATCAGTGGTTCTGAAACTGAAACGGGCCAGCTTAAGAGACCAGTACAAAAGATATGTATCCTGCCTGTTGAACAACAGATATAGGGTAGGTAGGTAATGTTAATTAGGTAGGGGTTACTAAGGTAGGGTAAAGATAGGCAGGTGTTTCAGCAAGTTATCGAAAGGGCAAGGTGATGAATAGGTGGTTAGCGAGCGAAAGTTCTAATCAAAATCGAAAGCTGCTGGCAACGGCAATCTTATTTCTTTACAGAGTGACGCAAAAGTGGATAGTTAAACAAGACCAGGTGAAGACAGAAGTGAATCATGTGATGATAGCAATGCAATGAGAGACGTTCAAGGAGACCAACTGCCAGCAATATGAATGCGCACTCTGAAGAAAAAACAGCCGTTTTTTGTTGGGACTGTATCGTACAGAGTACGATGATCTACCACCATAAATACTAATACAACCAATACATTGTAATATAAATCAATATAGAAGTATATGTGTAATTATTGTAGGAAGAGAACTCATGATGAGTAGAAGTCTAGTTAGTTACAAATCAGACAGCGGTCCGAACGGACGTATAACAATAAATTCGGTTTTTTGCCATGATGGCTTTTTCCCAAAGAAAAAATATAGTGCGTTTTATTTCAACAAGTAAAGTGTCGGTTTATTGGTTTTCCACTTATATTTTAATTAGGAAATTACACATAATTATAGTTAGATTAATTAATAAAACCAATCACAGGTGAAAAACATCAAAGGATGTGCTACATGGACGTGCATACAAGTATGGTACATGAAAGAGCTGGAAATCTGATGGCGATTTTGAATAAAATAACTTCAAACCGATTTGAAGCGAGCCGGAAAACATTAAAAAGCGATATTCGTGAAGACATTTAAAAGGACATATTGCCTTGGAAAGCTTCCAATAAAACGACAATGGAGACTGGAATGATGAGGAGGTGGTTGGAAAGCAGACATTTCCTATAAAAGCCGCACTAAAAATTGCTTAAGGGCGAGTTTTCTTGGGTAGTTTAAGAAAGGAGAATTGTAAGATTGTTAAAAATAGAAAAACAAAAAAAATATAAAATTAGAAAAATAAAAATAAAACCCTCTCGGGAACCAGAATAAAAAAAAACGAAATATTTTCTTTTAATAATTGATTCTTTCAATTCTCCCTTCCGGCGCGGCGTCTAGATCCACTTTCGCTACACTGGTGTCAGATGTGGGGTCTCAAGAATTTGTTAATTCAAGCCGCCGCAAAATTAATATGGAGGAAATAAAAGCACTGTTGGAACAACAATAGAACAACCAGACTTTGTTTTGGGAAGTAAAACTCACTCAGTGGAAAGCTGAGTTAGCCAACCGGCAGACAAGCGTAGAGAGAAAACAAAAGCAGTTAGAGAGAACAGTTAGCAATAGGACTTTTGCAACCAACCCTTTTCTCCCATGTGAAGCCGATCACCTACCCAGCCCAAACATCACCACCGGAACAAAACGCACCGATACTAACGCAATCGTATCATCATCTCTGCGACGCTACGTCCACGAAGAATGCGTTGTCGGGGGATTGATTCTTTGGAAGTATCGACTTTAATCCACAGCATGCTCATCCAAGCACTAGTTGTCCAGGATAAAGGATACCACAGATATGGCACCCACCTCCTCTGATCGACACAACAAGGGCACCAAACTCAAATTCGCAGACGACTCAACCGCCTCCTCCATGCCGCTGAGCTGGCGAGTGCAAACATGACCTCTTATCCACAGGTGTCTCAAATGGTGTTCAGGGAACCCTTTCTTCATCCCACTGGCTCCAGCCACATCCCAAACAGGTATATAACTCGGAATGGAGACAATTTCGAATTGGATATATACAGAAAACCAACGAATACTCTGAGATACATTACATCAGACTCGTTCAATTCCTTTGAGCATAAGATGTCAGCTTTTCACTCAATGATTTTTAGAGCTCTAAATATTCCAATGACTATAGAAACAAAAATAAAAGAATTCCAAAAAATTAAAGATATAGCCAAAATTAATGGATATACCGAAGAATTGATTGAAGATTTAACAATTGCACATAAAAGAAAACAAGAATTGAGAAACTTTACAACTTTAGATCTAATAAGGAGTGAAGGAAATGAAGAAACGAAATATTCAAAATTTTATTTCTATCCAGAAATAACATCTAAGATAAAACCAATCTTTAATAAATATAATATCCGTATGAGTGAGTGCAGCGAAATAAAAATAAAAAATCTGATTGGAGCATCTAAAGATAAAATTGAACAACTTCAAAAATCAGGAATTTATTCTATCGGATGTAATGATTGTGCAAAAGAATATATAGGACAGACAAGAAGACCTATTCTAAAAAGATTTAAAGAACATTTTGCACATCTTAAATATAATGAATGCGTGGTGGCAAATGAACGTTCTTCCGCCTCTCTCAAGGTCTTAACTGGAGTACCCCAGGGATCTATCCTTGGACCGATCCTTTTCTCGCTATATGTTAATGAATTGCCACATGTTGTAAAAAATTGTACGATTCATTTATATGCTGATGATGTGCAGCTCCTCATAAGTCGCCCATTTGCAGCGAAAAATGATGCCGTAGCTCTAATGAATAAGGACCTGCTTCTCATTCTACAATGGTCCAAAAAGAACCATCTTTGCTTAAATCCTCTTAAATCAACAGCTCTGCCAGTTTATCGGAAAACCTTTGATACATCGATCTTAAACCCATTAAAGTTGGAAGACAAAATCATCAACTATGTCAGCACTGCAAGAAATTTAGGAGTAATTTTCAATCGTACCCTTACTTGGAACGACCACCTTAATAGTGCCATTGGAAAAGTCTACGGTAGTCTTCGTGCTCTTCAGATTACTCGAAACTTCATTCCTACAAACACAAAATTGATACTTGCGAAAACTCTCTTACTTCCTGTTATGCTATATGCATGTGAAGTTTTTTGCAAGTTGGACTATGCTTCTAATCGCAAACTAAGTGTTGCATATAATAACATTACCCGCTACGTCTATAATCTGCGGCGGTATGACCACATATCTAATTTTGTACCACGTATCTCTGGCTGTAGCCTCGACAGCTTAATAGACTTCCGTTCAGTGAGCTATCTGCACGAAATCATTCAAACTCAACAACCTGATTACTTACATGCTAAGCTAAACTTTCCTAGTTCAAGAAGGTCTTTGATACTAATACAACCTCGATGTAAATATCTTATAACTGAGCGTCAATTTTTTGTCCACGTTACACGCCTCTGGAACTCCCTACCCATTGCGATGAGAAGTATAAGAAACACGAAAAGGTTTAAATTATTTGTTTTCAATTATTTGGCAAATCGTTGATAATATTTACTATTTATCATTATTATTATTTTTCTCTTCTTTTTCATTATATTTTTCAATATATTTCTTCTTTTTCATAATATCTAAAACTTTTGTACATTTTGTAAGTAGACACCCTTATTCTCTTTTTAATTTTATCTTTCTTAATTCTTTTTTTTTAAATTTTTCTTCATTCTTTTCAAATTCATATAGTTTCAAATTCTTAAATTAATTTAAAGGCTTGCAGAATTTTATAAGACTTATGTCCTACTATGTAAGCGTTTTGAAATAAATAAATATATACCGACCTTTTAACCCGAAATTAGTACAACCCTACGATGGAACCGCTTCATGAACTGATTACGAGACCCAGTTTGGAATTGTATCTAAGTTTCATAGGTGGACCGAATATTAAAAAGCCCATGGGCTAGCGATGCAGCTTCGAGGAGAAGCTTTGACTGTGCTAAGTGCTATGCCCAGGGGGAAGCCTTTCTTGTACGCAGTCCTGAAGGAACTTCTGCGACAGCATTTTAGCTTGGACGACCGCACGAGTTATACCTTACTACGAAAGCGGCTCCAAAAACCTAAGGAATCTCTGCCAGAGTTCGCTACTCACCTTCAGCGTTCAGCAACCTCTGCATTTCCTGATGATGCTGAAAAATTGTCGAAGAGAAAGTCCTTAGCCAGTTCAAAGAAGGCATACAAAACGATCATGTTCATAATCTAGTCGCAGTGTCACGGACCAAAAATCTGTCTGAGGCCCTGAGGGTTGCGCAAGAGATAACACCTTGAATTGATCAATGCAGTCATAAACGCGTTCTGCGCTACGATGCCACAAAAGACAAAACTTCGTCGGAAAACTAATATCTGCCGGCGTTGAGAAGCGAACACCAGCAGAAACAAATCAAATCGTTCATCACATACTTCTTTCCCCAAACCCAACGTAGCTTCCGCTTGTGATTCGAATTCAAATTTTATCTTCGTATGAGTGACTAGGTATCGACTAGGTATCGACTTCCTTCAAGATAATCAATGCAGTCTGGATTTCGCAGAACTATCATTAGGAGTTCACGGAAGAAAATTTCCCCTACAACTGTCGCGAGCAGCTCTTAACCTTCTTCTTGTGACAAGAAATTCAGAAGTTCTCCCAGCCTGGTCAGAAATACTCTTCCCGATACCATGACCATTAAATCTTCGAAAAACGTCAGCTTTGGTTGAGCCATGTGACGAAAATCAATTACCTGGAGGAGTTTATCTAGCCCGTTCTCTGGTCGATACGTCTCAACCCCAACTGATGCTACGGATGATTAACACTTCTAATGAAGAAGTTATCTTACCAAAAGATTTGGTCGGAAAGGCATGTGCTGCTGATGTGTGTGACACCGCCCCTCGCACCCGTTCAAATGCAACACAACTACAAGGTTTAATGGAAATACTGCCAGAAAGGATCACCCAGGAACAGGTAACTCAATATCAAGACCTTCTTCTTTGTTATCAGGATGTTTTCTCATCCCAGCCCAACGACCAGGGGAGAACACGCCTAGCCAATCATACCATAGATACTGGGACCACCAAGCCTATCAAAGTTCCACCACATAGAATTCCTTTAGCAAAACGAGAAGAAGTGGCACAACTAGAGATAACACCTTGAATTGATCAACGCAGTCATAAACGCGTTCTGCGCTACGATGCCACAAAAGACAAAACTTCGTCGGAAAACTAATATCTGCTGGCGTTGAGAAGCGAACACCAGCAGAAACAAATCAAATCGCTTCATCACATACTTCTTCCCCCAAACCCAACGTAGCTTCCGCTTGTGATTCGAATTCAAATTTTATCTTCGTATGAGTGACTAGATATCGACTAGGTATCGACTTCCTTCAAGATAATCAATGCAGTCTGGATTTCGCAGAACTATCATTAGGAGTTCACGGAAGAAAATTTCCCCTACAACTGTCGCGAGCAGCTCTTAACCTTCTTCTTGTGACAAGAAATTCAGAAGTTCTCCCAGCCTGGTCAGAAATACTCTTCCCGATACCATGACCATTAAATCTTCGAAAAACGTCAGCTTTGGTTGAGCCATGTGACGAAAATCAATTACCTGGAGGAGTTTATCTAGCCCGTACTCTGGTCGATACGTCTCAACCCCAACTGATGCTACGGATGATTAACACTTCTAATGAAGAAGTTATCTTACCAAAAGATTTGGTCGGAATGTATGTGCTGCTGATGTGTGTGACACCGCCCCTCGCACCCGTTCAAATGCAACACAACTACAAGGTTTAATGGAAATACTGCCAGAAAGGATCACCCAGGAACAGGTAACTCAATATCAAGACCTTCTTCTTTGTTATCAGGATGTTTTCTCATCCAAGCCCAACGACCAGGGGAGAACACGCCTAGCCAATCATACCATAGATATTGGGACCACCAAGCCTATCAAAGTTCCACCACATAGAATTCCTTTAGCAAAACGAGAAGAAGTGGCACAACTCGTTCAAGACATGAAGGACAGAAATGTTATAGAACACTGCAAATGTGGTATAAATAATTCACCCGACACGGTTGACTGCCAAGAAACAACTCAACTTTTCCATTAGGAACATTCAATGTGATCGCTGCTCAAACAAGGTCAACGCAAAATCACTGAACGTAAGAAAGTGCATGGCTTGCATATAACACGTAGTTAAATGTGATGCCTTTCGGGCTCCGCTACTTTTGAACGATTGATGGACAAAGTATTTCAAGGAATGTCCTTGCCGACTGTCTTGATTTACTTAGATGACATTATTGCCTATAGTCACACCATTGAGGAGCACCTTCTGATCCTAGTAGAGATTTTTAAACGCCTGCGAACTGCCAACTTGAAGCTTAATCCATCCAAATGTGGCGCAGGGGCATAAGACCCAGGGAACTTACCCCCAATCAAAAAAATTGGGCCTTATTACCCACTCTGGTGGGTCGTAAGGCCCAACCAAAAATGATGGGGGTTATGTCCCACTACATGAAAATGACAACATTATACATATATTTTAAACCATTTCAAGAAGAAAAATGTCGATTCGATTTTGATTCGATTACTCGATCTTGCCACCAAAAACAATTTTACAGGCATACCATCATAGAACAAAAATTCAGATAAAGTATTTTCTTAGCTCCAAAGATAGTGGAGTTAATTGAAAACCAATTGCCTCAATCGGAAAAGCACTTTTTGATTGACAGGACTTTTAGTGTACTACCCTGTTATGCGAATGCAAGCAAAAAATTATCATATTAGTATGTACAATGTACATTGCTCATGCCGAACACGTAAGTGCATAAGTAGATGATAAATGAAAGACGTGATATTTAGGTTTTTATTTTAATCAAATTCTCTAAAACTAGAATTGTGTAAGTACATACGTATGCAAGTTTTTGTTTGTTTTTTAATTCTCAAGAAAGTCAAATTGTATTGAATTGGAAACAACTAGAATATTATCTTTTCTAATTTCACAAAAAAACTATCGGAGAAAACAAAATAATAAAATTATAGCCATAAAAAATTTTATACTATAAACAAATAGAATTTGATTTTTTTTTAAGATTTAAAAACAAACAGAAACATACATTTATATGTACTTACATATGCAAATAAAGTTTTAGAAAATTGGATTAAATTAAAGCCCAAAAATCGCGCGATTTTCGGGCTTTAATTTAATCCAATTTTCTAAAACTTTATTTGCATATGTAAGTACATATAAATGTATGTTTCTGTTTGTTTTTAAATCTTAAAAAAAAATCAAATTCTATTTGTTTATAGTATAAAATTTTTTATGGCTATAATTTTATTATTTTGTTTTCTCCGATAGTTTTTTTGTGAAATTAGAAAAGATAATATTCTAGTTGTTTCCAATTCAATACAATTTGACTTTCTTGAAAATTTAAATATGAGACTCTATATCTGTTTACCTATAATTAAAACTGTATACGTTATATTCGGAGACCATTTGTAACCAATGATTAATTTTCGAATTCGATTGTTTTTATTTGTATTGAAATCTTTATTTTGTTATGTTTTTGACTTTTTGTTTTCTTTTCTTGTTTTCAATGAATTTCAAAAATCGTACGTTGTCTTATGTTTTCCGCGAAGCTTTTGCTCCTTTTTCCAAATATTTGGGGTTTGAGACCCACATCGTGCAAATGGAAAAGGGCTTTATGACCCACCCAAGCGGGTAACAATCCCCAACTACAATTTGGGCCTTATGACCCACTCTAGTGGGTCATAAAGCCCAATTTTTTTGATTGGGGCTAAGTTCCCTGGGTCTTATGCCCCTGCGCCTCCAAATGTAGCTTCCTACAAAAGAGTGTACACTACCTAGGACACATCGTATCAGAAGATGGGCTAGTAACCGACCCAAAAAAAATTAAAGCCGTACAACAGTGGTCAATTCCGAAGAATAAGAAGCAGGTGCGAAGCTTCCTCGGACTTTGTTCGTACTACCGTCGATTCATCGAAGGATTCTCAACTATAGTCAAACCTCTCTCCGAGCTGACGGAGGAAAATCGCCGTTTTTCTTGGAACTCTAACTGTGAAGGTGCGTTCAAAAAGCTAAAAGAAAAACTAACCTCCGCACCAATCTTAACTTTCCCTACCTACGCCGATGAATTTATCTTGGATACCGACGCTTCCAACTTTGGTATTGGATCGGTACTAAGCCAAAAAAGAGGAAGTCAGGAAGTCGTCATAGAATACCTCAGCAAAACTCTAGGCCGTGCAGAAAGAAACAACTGTGTAACTAGGAGGGAGCTTTTAGCAGTCGTTGTAACTACACGTCATTTTCATCATTACCTATTTGGCCGCACGTTCACTATCCGCACGGATCATGCTTCTTTGAGATGGCTTTGCAACTTCAAACACCCCGAAGGACAAATGGCAAGGTGGCTTGAAATCTTGCAGCAATATAGCTTCCAAATTGAACACCGACCAGGCGCACGACACGGAAATGCTGACGCTTTGTCTCGAAGAACGTGTGGTGACAGCAAACATTGGTCGAGAGCCGAAGAGATAGATGAAGAGTCATCGAAAAATGTTCTTTTTACTTCCATTTCAGTAAACCTCTGTGAAGAATAGAGAAAAGATAGCTCTCTCGCGACGTTGATAAGATGGAAAGAAGAAGGTAATCGCCCCGATAAAACTAGCATCGCAAACCAAAGTGCGGAGTTAAAATCTTACTGGACCTTGTACGATCAGCTTAGTTCAGAGGATGGAATCTTAGTTCAACTTTGGGAAAAGACCGAGGATAAAACTAAGGAACCCATCTTAGTTCCTAAAACATGTGTTCCTCAAATTCTCACATCACTTCACGACAGCCCCTCCGGTGGCCTTTTAGGCCAAAAGAAAACTTTATCCAAAGTGAAACAACGTTTCTTTTGGGTAGGTCGAACGGTAGATGTTAAGGTGTGGTGCATGACCTGCGGAACGTGTGCTGCTCGACGTGGACCCCAAAGAAGAACCCGAGGAGCACTCCAACCCAGTCGACCAGGATGTCCTTTTGAACGCGTTGCAATCGACATCTTAGGTCATCTCCCTAGAACCATAGAGGGAAATAGATATATCGAAGTGGTCATTGATTACTTCACAAAATGGCCCGAATGCTTCGCCGTTCCCAACCAAACTGCTGAAACAGTTCTTGGACCTTTGATTGATCAAGTATTTTGTCGGTTTGGAGTCCCCCAGGTGATACATTCGGATCAGGGGCGAAATTTCGAATACGAGGTGTTTCAATCATTACTTTCGCTGCTTGGAATCGAGAAAACACGAACCACTCCTCTGCATCCACAGTCAGATGGTATGGTGGAAAGGTTCAATCGAACACTATTAGACTACCTTGCCAAATTTGTAGATCGTCATCAAACTGGTTGGGATCGTCATCTACAACCAGCCCTCCTAGCTTACCGGTCGGCAGAGCACGAAGCGACAGGGTTTTCTCCAGCTTATCTCAATCCTGGACGTGAGGTAAGGCTCCCGGCAGATCTAGCTTTTGGATCCGAGAATACCTTATATGAAAATGTTCCTCTTTACGTACAGGAACTAAAGCAAAGGCTACAGAAAGGTCATAAAATAGCGTGAAATAACCTTAACCTTGCAGCCGATTCTATGAAAACAAGATAAATAAAAAAAATAATAAATAGGGTGGCGCAACAGAGCGAGGAGCCCCTGGGCCTAGCGCATTTCTCACAACCAAACCTTGTGAGGGAATGGAGGGGACCTACAATTTTGGGCCGGTTTCGAACGGCTAATTGAGAAAGCACTTTTCATGGCAGTGAATTTACAAACGGAGGACTTGCCAATTCCTCGCGAAAGGCGATACCCGTGGAAAAACATTTTTGCCTCTGCTGGGATTCGAACCTCGAACCTCTGGATTAGCAGGTGGACATGCTAACCATCGCACCACGGGTACCACATGAAAACAAGATACGACATAAAAAAACCTATTGAGTTTCTTCCAGGTGACGAGGCATGGTTTCACTGTCCAAAACGCAGGAGAGGAATATCACTTAAATTGCAAAGTGATTGGGAGGGCCCAGTCCGGATCATCGAAAAACTTTCAGAGCTAGTCTACAGAATCTAATTCGAAGGCAGTCTAAAGACTAAGGTAGTTCACGTAGAAAATTTCCCCTACAACTGTCGCGAGCACCTCTTTACCTTCTTCTTGTGACCAGAAATTCAGAGGTTCTCCCAGCCTGGTCAGAAATACTCTTCCCGATACCATGGCTATTAAATCTTCAAAATACGTCAGCTTTGGTTGAGCCATGTGACGAAAATCAATTACCCGGAGGAGTTCATCTAGCCCGTACTCTGGTCGATACGTCTCAACCCCAACTGATGCTACGGATGATTAACACTTCTAATGAAGAAATTATCTTACCAAAAGATTTGGTGGTCGGAAAGGCATGTGCTGCTGATGTGTGTGACACCGCCCCTCGCAACGCCCCTAGCACAAGGTTTAATGGAAATACTGCCAGAAGGGATCACCCAGGATCTTACTTACTTACTATGCTAGGTGGGCATTACAGTTCGGGGTGAACCTGGGCCTCAACCAACATCCTTCTATAACGACTTCGATTTCGGGCGAGCTCTCTCCAGTTTCGCACTTCAAGTCGGTTGAGGTCTTCATCCACTTGATTGCGCCACCTAAGACGAAGTCTTCCCCTTCCGCGATTTCCCTGCAATGTGCTTTTGAACACCCGACGAGCCGGAGCGTTTGGGTTCATCCGCTCTACATGGCCCAACCATCGTAGCCTCGCGATGCGTACTCTTCTGGCTATGCCCATGTCGCGGTACAGCTCATACAGCTCGTTGTTGTATCTCCTTCTCCACACATTGTCTTCGCATACGGGACCAAAGATCATTCGAAAAAATTTTCTTTCGAAACGACCAAGGGTTTCCTCATCCGCTTTCGATAAGGTCCATGCTTCCGCGCCGTACAATAGGACTGGGATGATTAAGGTCTTATACAAGGTTACCTGGGCTTTTCTGGAGAGGGTTTTGTTTCTCAATTTCCTTCTTAACCCAAAGAAGCAACGGTTGGCGAGAGTTATTCTCCGTTTGATCTCCTCACTGATGTTGTTGTCCGTGTCTACAGCGGATCCTAGTTAGACGAAGTCCTGTACTACCTCGAAGTTATGTCTGTCTATTGTGACGTTTTGTCCAATTCGTCGATGTTCTGTGTCCTTGTTTGATGACAACATATACTTCGTTTTGCATCATTAACCATCAAACCCATTTTTGCCGCTTCTGTTTCAATACTCGCAAAAGCACCTATGACATCACGCTTTTTTCTTCCCATTACGTCAATATCGCCTGCATAGGCGAGTAATTGTTGATAATGACGTATCAGGTTGTTGACGTGGGGTTTCAGACGTTCACATATTACATCAGACAAGATCTTATAAGCGACGTTAAGGAGGATTATCCCTCTATAATTGGCGCAATTGTGAGAGTCTCCTTTCTTTAGGATCGGGCATATGATACTGAGGTTCCATTCATCGGGCATGCTTTCTTCCGACCATATCATGCAGATCAGCTGGTGCATGCTCCTTTCCAACTAATCTCCAGCTGCCTTGAAAAGTTCGGCACCAAGGCCATCTGCACCTGCAGTCTTATTTGATTTGAGTTTGCATATGGCAAGCTTAACCTCTTCTAGGTCGGGAGGACGGCATTCTTGATCATTGTCCAAGCTGAATGGGGCAATCTGCCTGACAGCGGAATTTGTGTCCTCATCGCCGTTAAGCAGTCTGCAGAAATGATCTTTCCAGATCCTCAGTAGCGACTGTGACTCTATAACTATGTTTCCCTGCTGGTCTTTACAGGCTTGAGTTCGGGGTTTTCCACCCTGCCAGGATCTTTTTACCTTTTGGTAAAACTTCCGAATCTCGTTCCTGTCATGGCACCTCTCTATTTCTTCAAACGAGCGCTTCCAGGAACAGGTAACTCAATATCAAGACCTTCTTTTTTGTTATCAGGATGTTTTCGCATTCCAGCCCAACGGCCAGGGGAGAACACGCCTAGCCAAGCATACCATAGATACTTGGACCACCAAGCCTATCAAAGTTCCACCACGTAGAATTCCTTTAGCTGTTTTGCTAGAAGAAGTGGCACAACTCGTTCAAGACATGAAGGACAGAAATGCTATAGATGCCCCTTGGCATCCCCTATATACATACCGATCTTGCGTGGACACAAAAAAGATTCCTATCCGTTACCGAGAATAGACGACATCCTCTCCAACATGACCGGTGCCAAATGGTTTTCCACAAGGGATCTCCAGAGTGGATACTGGCAAGTAGAAATGGATGAAAAAGACGAGGAAAAGACCGCATTCTCGACGGGAGATGGACTAGCAGTTTAATGTGATGCCTTTCGTGCTCTGCCCCGCTACTTTTGAACGATTGATGGACAAAGTATTTCACGGAATGTCCTGGCAGACTGTCTTGATTTACTTAGATGACATTATTGCCTATATATATTGAGGAGCACCTTCTGATCCTAGCAGAGATTTTTAAACGCCTGCGAACTGCCAACTTGAAAAGAGATTGAAGCCGTACAACAGTGGCCAATTCCGAAGAATAAGAAGCAGGTGCGAAGCTTCCTCGGACTTTGTTCGTACTACCGTCGATTCATCGAAGGATTCTCAACTATAGCCAAACCTCTCTCCGAGCTGACGGAGGAAAATCGCCGTTTTTCTTGGAACTCTAACTGTGAAGATGCGTTCAAAAAGCTAAAAGAAAAACTAACCTCCGCACCAATCTTAACTTTCCCTACCTACACCGATGAATTTATCTTGGATACCGACGCTTCCAACTTTGGTATTGGATCGGTACTAAGCCAAAAAAGAGAAAGTCAGGAAGTCGTCATAGAATACCTCAGCAAAACTCTAGGCCGTGCAGAAAGAAACAACTGTGTAGCTAGGAGGGAGCTTTTAGCAGTCGTTTAAACAACACGTCATTTTCATCATTACCTATTTGGCCGCACGTTCACTATCCGCACGGATCATGCTTCTTTGAGATGGCTTTGCAACTTCAAACACCCCGAAGGACAAATGGCAAGGTGGCTTGAAATCTTGCAGCAATATAGCTTCCAAATTGAACACCGACCAGGCGCACGACACGGAAATGCTGACGCTTTGTCTCGAAGAACGTGTGGTGACAGCAAACATTGGTCGAGAGCCGAAGAGATAGAAGAAGAGTCATCGAAAAATGTTTTTATTACTTCCATTTCAGGGAACCTTTATGAAGAATAGAGAAAAGATAGCTCTCTCGCGACGTTGATAAGATGGAAAGAAGAAGGTAATCGCCCCGATAAAACTAGCATCGCAAACCAAAGTGCGGAGTTAAAATCTTACTGGACCTTGTACGATCAGCTTAGTTCAGAGGATGGAATCTTAGTTCGACTTTGGGAGGAAACCGAGGATAAAACCAGGAAACTCATCGTAGTTCCGAAAAAATGTGTTCCTCAAATTCTTACATCACTTCACGACAGCGCCTCCGGTGGCCATTTAGGACAAAAGAAAACTTTATCCTAAGTGAAACAACGTTTCTTTTGGGTAGGTTGAACGGTAGATGTTAAGGTGTGGTGCATGACCTGTGGAACTTGTGCTGCTCGACGTGGACCCCAAAGAAGAACCCGAAGAGCACTCCAACCCAGTCGACCAGGATGTCCTTTTGAACGCGTTGCAATCGACATCTTAGGTCCACTCCCTAGAACCATAGAGGGAAATAGATATATCGAAGTGGTCATGGATTACTTCACAAAATGGCCCGAATGCTTCGCCGTTACCAACCAAACTGCTGAAACAGTTCTTGGGTGATCCCTAGAGAGTGTGTACGTGAGTAGACCGGTTGTGTTCAAAGTAGAGCTCCTGAAATAATAGTTAAAAAAACGCTTAAAAAGGCTAAATAAACTAACCAAAAGTACATCAAAGTTTGACTTTTACATTAAATTACAAGGGTGAGTCCAAAAACTTTAGGATATTGCAATTAATCTTGCCAAAAAACCAAAAACATTAAAATGCAACGAACCCCACCTAACAAAGGAAATGAAGAGAACACTATCCTCATAACGTCGTCACCACCCCCGCCCCCGAAACGTCCCTTAGAAGAGATTTCTCCGGAATTCCCACCTCATAAAATGACTTCATGCCAAGAAAGTAAATCGTCCGTCGGTAACATGTCAGTTACTGCCCTAAAATCTTTAATAATGGGCTCAATGTCATCTTTACTAGATGAAAAACTTAAAGATTTGCCCACCAAATCCGATTTAGAGGGCATCGGTGAGGAGATACACAAACTGCAACAAAAAAATCTCTCTCTACAAGATCAACTACAAAAAATGGAGTCTCGCTGCATATCGCTAGAAAGACATGTCGAGTGGCTGTCAAAAAAAGCAAACGAAAAGAATATAATCTTTCACGTCCCGGCAATAAGCGGTGAAGTAGCTACTGATAAAGCAAAATCTTTATGCCTTGACTTGCTAGAGACACAAAATACTGCTGCCATTACATCGGCAAGGTTAATCAAATCCCGAAACCCTAAGGTGGAAAATATAATTGTGGAGCTGCACAATCGCGAAGATGTCGGCCGGATTTTACAATCTGCAGTAAGACTCAGAGGTACTGGCATTTCAGTACATAAAGATTATCCAGCAGCGGCACGTGAGAGACGAAGACGTGTAGTCAAACTAAGAGATGAAATAACGTCAAAAAACCCGAAAGTTAAAATTTATTTACGGGGAGAAACTCTCAAAATCCAAGAAAAAATATTTTATTTCGACATAAACAACAATCTTTCATGTGATGAGGAAGGTGGAATGTCACTCATGGAGCAGCTGTTAAATGTCAGTGAGGAAACGTCATCCCATGACGCAGTAGCCAGTGGCTCTCAAACTGTGAATCGAAATGAACGCACTCAGCGCTTTTAATTATAATGCCGTCAGTCGTTTTAAATTTAATGTTAATAAAAAAAGATATAATGTAAGTAACTTTTTTTTAAGTATTACCGCTTTTAATATAGCAGGGCTAGGAAATAAGCTTCTTTTCAACGATTTTTTTAAATTTATAAATAAGTTTGATATTTTTGTTCTTTTTGAAACTTTTATTGATAAGGGTATGGACAGGTTCGAAAACTTCTTCATTAATCACAAACTATTATGGATACCAGCAACTAGGACGTCCACACAAGGAAGAGCTAGCGGTGGAAGTCTTTTTGGAATAAAAAAGGATTTAAGCATTGATTGTAGTTATGTCCAAATACTTCAAAGAGATTTGATAGAAATAACTGTCGAACAGAGGAAAATATATATAATACCAGTCTATATAAACTGCAACAAATGGGCGCAAGACTTAAGCAGTTTATACAATTTTCTCATAGAATTCGAAAAAGAAGACCTAATGATTATTGGCGATTTTAACGGGAGAGTTGGAAACTCACAAATACTGAATGTGGAGCCGGAATTTTTGACTGAATCAATAAAAAATATAAGAAGTGCAAGGGATGAAGTCTTGGATGGCAATGGAAAGAAACTAGTTGAAATGTGTGAATCCATCGGCTTAACGTTACTAAATGGAAGAACAAACGGAGATACAAATGGTAATTTCACATTTATCAGAGGTACTGCTTGCTCAACGATCGATTATTGTCTTGCAAAGGGAATGTGGCTTACATATATTTCCGACTTCACAGTGAATGAGCTTACCTACTCAGATCATTTACCCTTGTCTGTTCAAGTTGATTTTAAGCTCCAGCAGGATCCTCAGCCTAAACAACAGCACTTATTACCTAAACTACGGTGGTATGAAAGAGATTTACAGAGGTATACAGCGAATCTAAACCACAATATTAGCCTTATAAACGAAACTGACCTTCTGTCTATATGGGGTACAGATATTCTTACTTCGTGTATTATGGAATCAGCGAAGCCTTTGCAGAAAAAAACAGTAAACATAGGCAAACAACCATGGTATGATTGGGAATGCGAGTCTGCAAGGAAAAAATCATTTGCCTTTCTCCGCTTGTTAAGAAGATGCAATTCTAATCACGCTAAAATCATGTATCGCGAGGCTAACAAAAACTATAAGATTTTATGCGCTCAAAAACAAAAGCTTTATTCACAAAATTTATCTTCAACCTTGGTTAACATCAAAGACAGTCGTTCATTCTGGAAAACGGCCAGAGTGCTTAATGGAGCCCTGTTCATGCAAAATATCAATGTGGAAGCTGTAGAGTTAGCTACACATTTCGAAAAACTACTAAATCCGCCACCAAACCCAAACCCCATGGAGTATGCACTCCCATATCAACAGGACATCTCCTTAGACCGATCTATACTGCTCGAAGAAGTTACAAGTGTCATACACCGATGTGGATTGAATAAAGCCCCTGGTGAAGATCGCATCTCGTTTGAGTTCTTCAAATACGCTCCGACAGATTTTTTAGTAAAACTAACATCGACTTTCAATTTCATATGGTCCACGGGAGTAGTACCTGAGAGTTTTAAGAAAAGTGTAATACTACCGATTTTAAAAAAAGGAGATCCAACAAACCCCAGTAACTACAGAGGTATATCGTTTTTGAACACTGTCACGAAAATCTTCAGGCATCTTACTACAACGTTTAACAGACTGGATAAACGAAAATGACCTGTTAAGCGAATTTCAAGCCGGTTTCCGCAAGGGGTACTCAACAGTTGATAATATCTTCTCTCTGACTAGTATTGCTCGTATGTATGTGGAAAAAGGAAAAAAATTGTATGCATTCTTCGTAGACTTCAAGGCAGCTTTCGATTGCATAGACAGAAGATCTCTATTTCTCAAACTAAGCAACCTTGGAGTCTCAACGAAAATGCTAAGAATCTTTCAAAAACTCTACGAAGAAAATAAGACGGCTGTTTGGGATGGAAATATTCTTTCAAATTGGTTCGAACCAACAACTGGTGTAAAGCAGGGATGTCTCTTGAGCCCACTCCTATTCTCAATTTATTTAGACGATCTAGTTTCTGTGCTTCCGGGAGGAGTTCTTTTTGACGGAATGCCCTTAAAAATATTGCTCTACGCTGACGACATTGTTGTTATCTCTGAATCTCCCAACATGCTCCAGATCATGATAAATAAACTTTATGGTTACTGTAAACTGTGGAACCTACAAATAAATACAGCTAAATCAAAAATAATGGTGTTTCGAAACGGGGCGGGTCGTCTTGCAAGAAATGAAAGTTGGACTTGGGGAAATGAAAAACTAGAAACTGTTAAGGAATATAAATACCTCGGTGTTTGGATTACTCAAACGCTATCATTCAAAAAACACTTACAAGAAAAACTTATAGAATCCAAACGCGCGATAAATTGTAATTGGAAAACAGTATTCTGCAATCGAAATATAGCTACAAGTGCAAAATACAGAATTTTTGATGCTGTAGTCCGATCAATTATGTGTTATGCGGCACAAGTTTGGGGTATTCTCGAGTTTGAAGAAGTAGAAAAATTCTTACGATTTTTCTTAAAAAGAATATTCAGACTTCCAGAAAACACACCAACGTACATGTTGCACCTTGAAACTGGTCTACCACCATTGTTTATGTACACACTTAATATACACTTCTCATACATAATAAAGACTTTAAAACACCCTAATCATCGCCTCACAAATAAAATCGCCTTACATCTTAAAAACAGAAATGAACAATTTTTTTCGGAATGGAGAAGACTGAGCCTCGAGCATGATGTACAACTCCAGCTAGAAAATGAAGATTGTTTAAGAATAAACCTGCAAACTCTTTTAAGTAAAATTGAGGATTCAACTAGAAATGCTTTCATCGAACAATGTCAACAAAGTCAAACAAGAAGCTCCTATAAGTTCTTAAACCATCTCCTGGGTGAAAACAACTACTTTAATGACCAGAATAGTCTAGATGTTATCAGTACTATCTTTAAAGCGAGAGGCGAACTCCTCAGACTAAATTACGTACCCTACATAAGGGAACAAAATACGGAATGTACCTTGTGCAATATGAGAACTAGAGAAGACATATGTCATTTCATAGGCATCTGTCCTATCTTCAACTCAATCAGAAGATCAATCTGGAGAAAAAATACTCTTACTGGAGATGAAATACAGGGTATTCTTAATGGCGATAATTGGAGACTTCTTTACTGCTACATCAAAACTGCCTATAAATATCGAAATCAAATCATAAATGAAGCTTTTTGATCCGGCCTTTAATTTTATGTCCATATAATTCCTTTTTATAATTTTTGTATTAGTTTATCTACTTGTAATTAATGTAAACTTAACGTTTAATTAATTCATACTTTGTATAAAGAAATTTCAAAGCTCTCTCTTCGGCTGACGGCACATGCCAATGCTTTTTTGTGAATAAATTTATACCAAACTATGTAATTACTTCTTAAAAATGTAAATAAAAAATCACATTTACTACTACTACTACTACTACAGTTCTTGGACCTTTGGTTGATCAAGTATTTTGTCGGTTTGGAGTCCCCCAGGTTATACATTCGGATCAGGGGCGAAATTTTGAATCCGAGGTGTTTCAATCATCACTTAAGTTGCTTTGAATCGAGAAAACACGAACCACTCCTCTGCATCCACAGTCAGATGGTATGGTGGAAAGGTTCAATCGAACACTATTAGACTACTTGGCAAAATTTGTAGATCGTCATCAAACATCTTGGGACCGTCATCTACAACCAGCCCTCCTAGCTTACCGGTCGGCAGAGCACGAAGCGACAGGGTTTTCTCCAGCTTATCTCAATCTTGGACGTGAGGTTAGGCTCCCGGCAGATTTAGCTTTTGGATCAGTGAATACCTAATATGAAAATGTTCCTCTTCACGTACAGGAACTAAAGCAAAGGCTACAGAAAGGTCATAAAATAGCGTGAAATAACCTTAACCTTGCAGCCGATTCTATGAAAACAAGATACGACATAAAAAAAACCTATTGAGCTTCTTCCAGGTGACGAGGCATGGTTTCACTGTCCAAAACGCAAGAGAGGAATATCACCTAAATTGCAAAGTGATTGGGAATGCGAGGGCAGTCAAAAGACAAAGGTAGCTCACATAGAAAATTTCCCCTACAACTGTCGCGAGCACCTCTTTACCTTCTCCTTGTGACAAGAAATTCAGAAGTTCAACCAGCCTGGTCAGAAATACTCTTCCCGATACCATGGATATTAAATCTTCGAAATAAGTCAGCTTTGGTTGAGCCATGTGACGAAAATCAATTACCCGGAGGAGTTCATCTAGCCCGTACTCTGGTCAATACGTTTCAACCACAACTGATGCTACGGATGATTAACACTTCTAATGAAGAAGTTATCTTACCAAAAGATTTGGTGGTCGGAAAGGCATGAGCTGCTGATGTGTGTGACACCGCCCCTCGCACCCCTTCAAATGCCCATTGTTATATAGTGTACTGCTAACTTTTCACAGACTTGAAAGTGTACTCTTATTGTGAATTGTAATACTCATCAAATAAATCTTAATCTAAATAGTGTTAAGAAGAATGAAAGAATAAAATTGAGTTGTAATTTGGACATCAAAGCCATCGGTTCTTTTAATTGAGTAAACACAAATTTAACTCGAATGTTGTCCATTTTGCTGGAGTTGCTCGTATCCAGGAAAGAGCTATTGTAGAATCTGTCCAAGCAAAGGTATGAACATCAGGATTTTCCAAAACGTCTTTAGTGTATTTTAATATTTGTCGGTCAGATAGGAAAAATCGCACTGGTGGAGGTGTAGCTATTTATGTAAGAGAAGGCCTTAAATGCAAAATAAAATGTCATTCACCTAATGAATGTTCTGTTGAATACCTTTCTGTAGATATAGTTGTGGGAGATAACTTTATTCGTTTAGGAAGCGTTTACAGGCCAAATAGGAATATTGAGTTAACACCTATTTACACATTAATGGAAGAGTCTTCAACCACTGCCTGTAATGTTATTGTGTGCGGTGACTTTAACAGCAATATTTTGTTGGAAAGTCATCTCACAGAAAATATGCTTGGGTTTGATCTGAATCCAGTAAATACTCAAACGCCTACTCATTTCACTAATACCTAAAGTACACTGCTAGATTTGTTTTTCGCCAATGATATGGACAGAGTTCTTTTTTATAATCAAATTTCTGCACCAGCCTTTTCTAAGCACGATCTTATCTTTCTTACCTTTGACTTTGATACTAATATACAAGCTAGTTCATCAACTTATAGCTTCCGAAACTTCAAAAACATAGATAGTGGTGCTCTTGAAAATCATACTCGTTCCTTGGAATCAAGTTTATGGTATGACCTCTCCGGATTACCAAGTTGAATTTCTTCAAAGTAATATTAATGAGCTTTTTAATACACATGTTCCTTTATCAACCGGTAGAGTGAGGCCCAAGGCAAACGCCTGGTTTACGAATGAAATTCGCTTGTTGATAATGCAAAGAGATCAGGCCTATTGTCCATGGAAGCGATTCCGCATAGAAGAGTACCTATCTGCGTACAAAAATAAAAGAAACGAAGTTGTTCGTAAGACAAAAGTGGCTAAGGCGCAGTTTTATACTAGCAAGCTTAACTTAAGTAGAGGTGGCCAAAATCTGTGGAATAACCTTCGAGAGTTAGGGATGGGCAAGCAGAAGTTGACTTGCCCAAGTGACGTAGATATAAATGAACTGAATCGAAAATTTATATTGACTTCAGATACACATAACACGTCTGGCCAAGGAACCTCGAATAGCAATCATATAGTCTATACAGATACACCGTTCTTCTTTTAAAGAATAGAGAGCACAGATGTAGTGAAAAGTTTTTTAGCCGTGAGTTCTAATGCTGTCGGAGTAGATGGAATGCATCCGGTCTTTATAAAAGCTATACTGCCTATATTGCTCCCGTTTATAACACACGTTATGAATACTATTTTTATGACTGGTATCTTTCCCTGCCAGTGGAAAATGGCAAAAGTGGTACCAATACCTAAGAACTCAAAGGGAGAGGAATTCAGACCCATATCAATTCTGCCTTTTCTATCCAAAATCTGCGAGCGCATTAGGCATACTGAAATTAATGAGTTTCTTGTAAATAATAATCTACTGGTTACAGAGCAGTCTGGTTTTCGTGCCAAGCATAGTTGTACCACCGCACTTTTGAAAGTAGTAGAAGACATAAGAGCACAATTGGACGAAGACCAGGTTACTTTTCTTGTTTTACTGGACTTCTCAAAGGCTTTTGATATGGTCGAATATCCTATCCTCATAAATAAGCTGCTCCAACGCTTGAATATGTCTTCCTCGGCTGTAAAGTTACTCTCATCCTATCTACGAGAAAGAAAACAGACTTGGAAGTAGATTATCAGAATTTTTACCTTTAGTAAAGGGAGTTCCACAAGGTTCGATTTTGGGTCCGCTCCTATTTTCACTGTACATAAACGATATACACAGTATAATTTTGAATTCATCTAAGCATTTTTATGCTGATGATATTCAAATCTATAAAAGCTGCTCTCTTGGCCTCATAGAAAACTGCTAATGACTTGAATGAAGATCTTAAAAGGATTTTGGAATGGTCGTCTAGTAATGGTCTCTCACTCAATCCAATAAAATGTAAATGCTTGGTTATCTCCAAAAAGAAATTAGATCTTTCTTACTTTCCCTCAATCATGCTGGATTGCTCAGAAATTGAATTTGTAGATAGTTCTAAAAACTTGGGATTGGTGTTCAATAGAACACTCACATGGAACAATCATATAAATGAAGTTGTGGGTAAGACATATGGAGTTCTTCGAACTTTATGGGCCACTCAAAAGTTTACGCCCCCGAAAACGAGATTAATGCTCGCTAAAACTTTAGCTATCCCTGTTCTTACATATGGTTGTGAGTTGTTTTATAATTGTGATACTGTGTCCAAAAGAAAGCTACAGGTAGCATTCAATAGTATTCTTCGGTATATTTACAGTCTCAGAAGATTCGACCATATCTCACATTTGGAAAACAACTTATTAGACATGTCTTTTTTCAATTATATAAAGTTTCGCACCCTCCTTTTATTATTTTCTGTAATTAAAACACAGCAACCAACGTATCTTTACGACAAAATCCGGTTTTCGGCATCCAACAGAGCTGCTTGTTTAATTTTACCACGTTTTACCTGCCTAACATCTGAAAGACAATTTTTTATTTCTGCTATTCGCCTTTGGAATGCACTTCCGCGCAACTTGATAGAGCTAAGTGACATGCATCGATTTAAGAGCGAGCTAAAGCTGTTCTTAACTAACCAGAGCAACTAATTTTGATTTGAACCCCTCCTCTTCTCCCCTTCTCCTCTTCTCCTCTTCTCCCGTACTCCTCTTCTCCTCCCTTCAAGCAAATTCAAATTTTATGGTTTTTACTGTTTTTCTAGAATCAATTCTGTGTACAAAGAATTATCAGAGATATTTTTCATAATTTCAATCTTACATAATTATCTAACTTACATTTAATTTTAATTTTCTCTAGTTTTTGTTTTTAATATTATTCTTACTCTTTTTAAAATTATGCTATTCTTTTTTATGTTAATTTATTGATCCATTGTTATATAATGTACTGCTAACTTTTCACAGACTTAAAAGTGTACTCTTATTGTGAATTGTAATACTCATCAAATAAATCTAAATCTAAATAGTGTTAAGAAGAATTTTTTTTTTTTTTGTCAGGAGTAAATTTTCAAAAGACACTTAGTAGTATTCGATACCAAGTAGTGTGGGATTCTTACCCACTAAAAACTCCTCGTAATCAGAACCAATCTATAACGATCGACAACAGATTTTTCTTTCTCAATAATACTATCGCTTTAAGGGAAGCTTAAACTTTTAATGCTTCCCATGACTTTTAGGCCATTAGCTCGTGTGGCTTGGTTCTTCTTAATCTCCGAACATTGCCTCTCGTATTTAATACTGTAACGTGCGCTTAGTTCGCAAAAATAAAACTCTACCTTTCAATTTAATTCTACCACTTTTATTCAGTATCTACTTTCGATATACACTTTATTCGAACTCAACTCGTTTATTCAATATTCACACTATCACTTTCTAAATAAAACTGACTTCTGGTTGCGTAAGCTCCCTCTTTATATAGAGGTGTGAAACATCGAAAGATTTCTAGTAGTTTTTCTATGAACCATGATGTCTAGACAAGTTCCCCTACCGGTATTTTTCTGCACACACACACACTCACTGACAAACAACGTCTTCCATTATAGCACTCCATTATAGCGTTGCCAGCACTTGTGTTTTCGGTTTAACATTTTCAATTAGGAAATTAGCATGAAATGTTGGGTGCACATTACAGTATAAATGTTGGGTGTACATTACACTGCCCCCTCCTTAAGATTGTTCGTCCCGAATAATTCCATTTGCAGCCTCCCCACTATATCGATGCAGCCGGTCACAATGAACTACTTTTAACTTGCCTCTTAGTCCTCTTTGGATGCGGTAAACCACGTCGTTAATCCTCGTGACAACAGTATAAGGACCTTCCCAGTTTTGCTGAAGTTTCGGTGACAATCCCTTTTGACGATGAGGATTATAAAGCCACACACGATCTCCTGGTTGGAATCCTGACGTTGTCGCTTTTGTGTCGTACTGTGTCTTCATCCGGTCGCTGTAGGTTTTCATCCGTTCCCTTGTTCTTTTATGGATGTCAGCGAGTCTCTCCTTGAGGTCGTCCACATACTCGTTTGTGTCCTGTGGCTCCTCTGTGGGGCATCCAAATTAAAGTTCGCTGGGCAGCCGCATGGTTTTCCCGAACAGGATGTCAGATGGTGTTTGTCCTTTCGAGCTATGTACTGCACTTCTTTAGGCCATCAGGAATAGCGGTACGTGCCTATCCCAGTCTCTTTGGTAGTCGCCTACGACCTTGGTGAGGTGTTCTTTCAAGGTCCGGTTTAATCTTTCAACCATCCCATCAGATTGTGGATGAAGCGGTGTGGTTCTTGTCTTCTTAATGCCTAGTAGTCCGCACACTCCTTGGAAGATGTTTGACTCAAAGTTCCTCCCTTGGTCGGAATGGAGTTCCATAGGCACGCCAAACCTACTTACCCAGTTAAACACAATCTGGTCGACCACCGTTTTGGCTTCTTGATTTGGGATGGCATACGCCTCAGGCCACTTACTAAAATAGTCCATCACGACCAGAATGTACTTGTTTCCAGCGTTGGTCTCTGGAAAAGGCCCAGCCACATCTGCTGCAATCCTCTCAAAAGGTGATCCAACGTTGTACTGATGCATCTTACCTTGAATCTTCCTACCAGGTCCTTTGGTTGCAGCACACTTGTCACATGTTCGGCACCACTTCTCCACGTCATCTCTAGCATGTAACCAGTAGAACCGATGTCGCACCTTCTCCAGTGTTTTGTTTACTCCCAGGTGGCCTCCAGAAGGTCCGTCGTGCATCTCCCGAAGAACTTCACTGACTTTCGATTGCGGTACGATCAGCTGCATCACATATGACTTACCGTCATCGGATTCCCATCTTCGCCTGAGGATACCCTCTTGCACATATAGTGAGTCCCACTGTACCCAATAGGCTTTGAGAACTGGACTCCTGTCAGAAATGTCTCCCCATTCAGGTTTCTCTTCATTTTCTTTCCATGCGAGAATGGGTTCGATATCTGGATCCTCCTGTTGAGCAGTCCTCACTTCCTCATTGCTCCATCCGCATATTGGGTCAGCTCTTAGTCGCTGAGCGGTAATATTTTCTTTGTCTTCTTGCCGCCTACAATGCTTGCAAACCACTTTGCAAGGTCTTCGGGATAATGCGTCGGCGTTTGAGTGCAGCTTTCCTCTGCGGTGTTGAATCTGGTAATCATAAGTCTGCAGTCTTTCAATACACCTTGCGACTTGACCTTCTGGATTTTTAAAGTTCAACAGCCAGTTCAGAGCACCATGGTCTGTCCGCAGAAGGAATTTCTGTACATAGATGTACTTATGGAAGTGCTTTGTTGCCAAGATGAGAGCTAGCAGTTCCCTTCTGGTAACGCAGTAGTTTCTTTCGGGTTTCGAGAGGACCTTGCTGTAATATGCCACCACTTTCTCTTCGCCATCATGCACTTGGGATAGTACAGCCCCGATTCCAACGTTGCTTGCATCTGCGTCGATGGTGAATGTTTTGCCAGGTGTTGGATGTGCCAACACTGGAGCATTACAGAGGCGGTATTTGAGTTCCTGGAAAGATTTCTCACACTCACCTGACCATTTAAACTGCTTCCCCTTTTCGGTGAGCTGATGCAAACTCTTTGCAACTCCAGCAAAGTTCTTAACAAAACGTCGGTAATATGTGGCAAGACCAAGAAAGCTTCGGAGTTGATGTTTGTCCTGTGGTGTTGGCCAATTTTTGACGGAGTCAACTTTTTCAGGATCGGTTTTCACTCCTTGGGAAGAGATGATGTGTCCCAAATACTTAACTTCAGTTTTGAAAAGTGCACATTTTTCCGGATTCAGTTTAAGGTTAGCCTCTCGAAGTCTCTGAAACACGGCTTTTAGGTTCTTGCAATGTTGGTCAAATGTTTTCCCGTAAACAATGACATCGTCCAAGTAGACTAGGCAAGCTTTCCACGTCAGTCCTTGAAGAACGCACTCCATCAAACGCTCGAATGTTGCCGGAGCGTTGCATAGCTCAAACGGCATAACTTTGAACTGCCAGAGCCCATTACCTGTAGAAAACGCCGTCTTTTCCCGATCATCAGGGTGGATGTCAACTTGCCAATATCCGCTCTTCAAGTCCAGTGTCGAGAACCACTGGGCTCCCTCCATGGCATCCAGGGTATCACTGATTCTCGGTAGGGCATAGCTGTCCTTCTTAGTCACATCATTCAGCCTTCGGTAGTCTACACAAAAACGAGTGCTTCCGTCTTTCTTTTTCACTAGCACCACTGGTGACGCCCAAGGACTTTTGGAATTTTCGATAAGACCGTCCTTTTTCATTGCTGTTATCATTTCTTCAACCTCACCTTGTTTGGCCAGTGGAAGGCGTCTTGCGGGTTGACGAATCGGTCTTGCATCTCCTGTGTTGATGCGATGCTGCACCAACTGTGTCCTACCATATTGCCCCTTTTGCGATGCGAAGATATCAGAGTACTCTTGTAGGAGATTTTCAGCCATCCTTGTTTGTTGGTGATCAAGGTTGGATCAATTCAGTATTTTAGCTCTGGTGGTTTTGAGCTCCTCCGGAGTTATAGTTTTTCTCGGGGCTTCGTCTGTGATCCTCGTAATTGCTGCAACCGATTCGCAACGTCCAACGACTTCTCCTTTCTTCAACCTTACATCGTACGGTCTGGTGTTTAGTAATCGTACGGGGACCATTTTGTTTTTCGGTGCTACCAGTGTTTTCCCAATGATGACGCTTTGGGAGGAACACTCCGAGTCTGTTTCCACCATGAGGTATCGAAGGCTTCCAAACTCACCTTCCAGTTTTGTCCAAACGAACACTTCAGAAGAAGGAGGCAGAATCAGATCTTCCGTGATGACAGTTCTCAATGTAGACGTACTTTCGTTCGAATAGGTCATTGGAAGTTCCTTATTTTGGTACTTCAAAACCTGATTACCGATGTCTAAAATAACTCCGTGCTGTTTCATAAAGTCGATTCCAATGATGCACTCGTCACATATATCTGCCACCAGGAATTGATGAGTAAACACTAGATCGGCCAGTCGGATCTTAAGACACACTTCTCCATATACTCTTGCTGCTTCTCCCGTTGCGGTTCTTAGACGGTAGCTATTGGTGTTATGAAGCCACGTCGTCTTCACCAGGTCTCGACGTACGTTGGAGGCTGTGGCACCGGTGTCGATGGTAGCAACATGTTTGTTCCCGTTAATAGTAGTCTCCACAGTCAGACTTTTGTTGTCTCGTTTGGTCTGAGAGACCTGGATAGTGGTTCTGGGGCCATCGATACAAGAAACCAGCATCTGCTCCTCGAAGTTGGTTCTTACTCGTTTCCCTGATGGGAAACGGGCTGATAGGAAACGCTGGTGTTGTTGTTACCTTGCTCTGTGCTGGATCTCTTGCTTCCACAATGTTGACAACCGGCTTTATTTGGTGGTAGTCGGCATTGACGCTGTAAGTGCCCGGTCTTGTTGTCCGCTCTTGCTAGTCCGCTCCGTTGGATCTTTTGTAATTCAGCTCTTTGGCACGAGAACTCTTCGACTATGGCTTCTCTAATTCGATGTACTCCATGAGAAGCCTGTTCTGCTGCTTCAATTGTCAATGCGTATGCTAAGGTTTCAGAAAGAGTACGTGTTCTAGCAGTTCGCACAGACCTCTGAAGATGTATATCGGAAATGGCACGAACGAAGGACTCAACAGCAAGCTGGTTGATGATTTCTTCTCCAGCATCCGGGTATGCCAGGTGAACCAGTCTTTCGACGTCTGCTTGGAGCTGCTGTAGACTTTCACCCCTTTTCTGGACTCTGTTATTGAGTTGGACTCGGAAGACTTCTTTCAAGTGGCTATCTCCAAAGCGTTTATCTATAGCTGCCACGAGAGAACTGAAATCACCGCTCTTACCAGCTGGAACTGTTTGAAGTAGTTCAGCTGGTGGTCCTCTAAGAGCAAGAGTCAGTGCTATGTTTGTCTTCGTCATCCCAGCCATTTGTTGTCGCGGCTGCCTCAAATTGTCTCTTGTAAACTGCCCAAGAAGACTGTCCATCAAATGTTGGCGGTTTCATCTCCTTTTTCTTTGCAAGCTCTCCAGTAGTTTCTCGAATTTTAATTTTCCGGATCTGGTCTAGTTCCTTTGTCAAAACAGAGAACTGTTTATCGCATCGGCTTTCTAAACGATTCTCTACAACAGAAAGCTGTTTTTCCACACCTCCAACGCGTTCGTCAAGGGCACATACGTTTTTCTCAATGTTACCCAATTTACCTTCTAGAATGTTTTTCTGACTTTCCAAAACATTCTGTTGTGCCTCAAGTCTTTCGAGAATATTCTGTTGTTCTTTCTTTTGTTCGCTTCGTTGTTCTTCAATCAGCTTCTTTTGCTCGTTTCGTTGCTCTTCAATCAGCTTCTTTTGTTCGTTTCGCTGTGTTTCAAGTTGTTCGAGAACATTCTGTTGTTCCTTCTTTTGATCGTTTCGTTGCTCTTCCAGACGTCCGAGAACCTTCTGCTGTTCCGTCTTTTGTTCTAATAAAAGCTTCATTATACTAGAAAAATCTACGCTTTCACTTGCTTCCTCTTCCTCCACTTCTGTTTCAAGAACAAAAGTGTTCACGTCTTCCCCTTGCTGTTCCAAATAGTTGCGCAAGCGCAGGACGAGCTCATTTTTCGACCCCGCTCTAGAAAGATTTCGCTTACCTAACTCACTTTTAAGCTCAATGCAGTTGAGCTCTTCTAACAACTTACCCATTTTCACTGTATATTGTTTTTATTTTTCTTTTTTTTTTACTTTTTTTTTTACACTTTACTAATCAACCGGTTTTCTCATTTTTTTTTTTTTTTCAAATAAGTTTTATTTACACTTCTGACACCAATGTAACGTGCGCTTAGTTCGCAAAAATAAAACTCTACCTTTCAATTTAATTCTACCACTTTTATTCAGTATCTACTTTCGATATACACTTTATTCGAACTCAACTCGTTTATTCAATATTCACACTATCACTTTCTAAATAAAACTGACTTCTGGTTGCGTCAGCTCCCTCTTTATATAGAGGTGTGAAACATCGAGAGATTTCTAGTAGTTTTTCTATGAACCATGATGTCTGGACAAGTTCCCCTCCCGGCATTTTTCTGCACACACACACACTCACTGACAAACAACGTCTTCCATTATAGCACTCCATTATAGCGTTGCCAGCACTTGTGTTTTCGGTTTAACGTTTTCAATTAGGAAATTAGCATGAAATGTTGGGTGCACATTACAGTATAAATGTTGGGTGTACATTACAATACGGACTCCATTTCAGAGTTGATATGACTATGCAGTCGCTGATTGTGTGATACAGCATGTTTTCTTACAACTTCTGTAACCGTTTCTATTTGTAGGTCACGATGTAAATCGCTATTTCTTATATACCATGGTGCATTTACTATTCCACGAAGGACTTTGTTTTGGAACTTTTGGATGATTTCAGTATTTGTTTTCTTTGTACAGCCCCATAATTGGATTCCATAGGTCCAAACAGGTCTAAGTACTTGTTTATAAAGCATTATTTTATTTTCGACAGACAAGCCCGAATTTCTACCGAGTAACCAGTACATTTTTCTATATTTCAAGTTGAGCTCTTCCCTTTTCTTTTTGATATGCTCTTTCCATTTTAGCTTTGCATCCAAATTCATCCCAAGGTATTTGGCCGTATTGGCGTAAGGTACAACTTGATTGTTGATGAATATTTGAACGTAGCTTAACTTTTTATTTGTAAAGTTTATATGTGCAGATTTAGCTTCATTGAGCTTGATACGCCATTTTTTGGTCCAATCACTAACGGTGTCGACGGCATTTTGCAATTTCTCAGCAGCCTTGACGACGCACTTACTGGATGCCAAAATTGCGGTATCATCTGCAAAAGTAGCCATAATGGTGTTGTTATCCACTGGAATGTCCCTTGTATATAGCAAATACAGGGTAGGTCCTAGGACGCTTCCTTGTGGAACACCGGCTTGTATATTACATAGCTTTGAATATTCTTGATCATACCGTACTCTGAAGAGCCGGTTTGAGATATAAGATTTTAGTATTTCGTAGTACTGCCTGGGTAGGTCCCTTTGCAGTTTGTACGCTAGCCCCTCATGCCATACCTTGTCGAATGCTTGAGCAACATCTAAAAATATAGCCGAACATACTTGTTTTTCTTCTAATGCTTAATGTTAAGAAGAATGAAAGAATATAATTGAGTTGTAATTTGGACATCAAAGCGATCGGTTGTTTTAATTGAGTAAACACAAATTTAACTCGAATGTCGTCCATTTTGCTGGAGTTGCTCGTATCCAGGAAATAGCTATTGTAGAATCTGTCCAAGCAAAGGTATGAACATCAGGATTTTCCAAAATGTCTTTAGTGTATTTTAATATTTGTGCTAAAAAAACTGCACCACAAAGCTCCAGACGTGGTAGAGTAATCGTCCGCTTACTCGGAGCAATTTTCGTTTTTGCCAAAAGTAAATTTAAATGAGTGTTTCCTTGATTGTCCTGGACGCGAAGATAAACCGCAGCACCATATGCTTTCATTGAAGCGTCGCAAAAGCCATGCAATTCGATTGCTTGATTTGATATTTTAACATTTTCTATCATTGGGAGTTCTTGCTGAAAGGTTTCCCATTCTGCTTTAATGTTGTCTGGAACTGGCTCATCCCAATCACACCCTAGATCCCAAAGTTTTATCTATTCACGGTCTTGAATTGGAATATCTTCAATCAAACCTTTATGATTGGCTGTCCACTTTCTTAAATTGAAACCACCTGAGGCTAAAAGTGCTCTTGTTTCGTCTCTTTTAATTTAAACTTCTTCCATAGAATCTGCACCGCTGATTAATTCATCTTCATACATGTCCCGTTGCAAGACCTTCGCCCCCACAGGAAACTTCGTCTCTTCATCTTTGGCGAGTTTTTGTAATGTTCTGATGGCTAAATACGGTGCACTTGCTGTGCCAAACGTAACAGTATTTAGCTTGTATAGTTTCAACGGCTCTGTTTGTTCATTTCTCCACATAATGATTTGGTAAAAGGAATCTGGATGGCTTACCCAAATTTGGCGATACATTTTTTCAATATCGGCCGTAAACGTATATTGATGAGCCCGCCATCGTTAAACCAGATCTATTATACTTGTTTGCAGTTTTGGACCTACCAACAGGCAATCATTTAACGACTTTCCTGTCGAATCTTTTGCTGCAGCATCAAAAACAACTCTTGTTTTAGTCGTTGTACTTGACTCCTTGATCACAGCATGATGGGGTAAAATGAAATGATTTGGAGTACTAAGAACTTCACTATCGCTTCTGATTTGCTCCATGTGGTGAATAGTCTCATACTCTGTGATGCATTTTGTGTATTCCTTTCGAAGAGTTGGATTTGCATCAAGTCTTTTCGCGAGGTGAAGAGACCGTCGATATGCCATGTTACGGCTGGATCCCATTTTTGGCTGCTGCTCATCTTTAAACGGCATTTTAACTTGATACCTTCCATCAGGTAAACGAAGAGTATGTTTCTCAAAATGTTCTTCACAGATTACATTTTATTCGGTTTCATGGGCTTGAAAAGGCAGTTATTCTATTTCCCAGAACTTTTGTAGTTGAGTGCTCAAATCAATCTGTGTGGGCTCAGTTATTTGCACAAAACTTTGGATTTTTTGGGTAGCTTGTGTGGAAACTCTTCCCAGTACGATCCAGCCCAATTCCGTTTTTTGTGCCATCGGTCCGATTCCATCCTGTGGACGTTGGATTTCTGGAAGAAATATTTGAGCACAAACGTCGCTGCCTAACAGCAAATCGATCGGTGCAGGTACATGGAGATGTGGATCTGCCAACGGAAGCCCCTTTAAATGATTCCATTTGTCGGGTATCATACGTTGGGTCGGAAGAAGGCCAGTAAGTGACTTGAAGATTAACGCCTGGATGGCAAAAAGATGAATGGCAAAATGTGATCTGTACCTGTACAGTGTACAGCGTTCTGCGTGGTGCCACTACTGACCAACCCCAGCCCTGATACCTCAACACATGTACGCAACTTGCGCAGTTTTAGTAATTGTGCAGCAGCTTCAGTGATGAATGAAGTTTCAGAACCTGTGTCAATAATGGCTCGTAAATGATGTAATCGACCATCTGAAGCACGGGCCTTGACAATGGCGGTTGCCAAAAGCACTTGATGAGAAAAATCTGGATCACCATATAACGTATGGTAGTTCAACGTGGTGGAATTTTGAATTCCATTAGTTGGTTGAAAATCGGCTGCATTTGCAGTCAAATTTGTTTGAATCACATTTGAAGTGGTTGCCCTAGGTTGATTTGAAAACCTCATGGTTGATTGGGTTGCGTTTCTCGACAAATTATTGCTGTCAGTTGCTTGATGATTGACATGTAGCAAATAATGATACCTTTGTTGACAAAAGAAATAGCAAAATGGACTTGGACACTCATACAAGGAATGCCTATATGAAGGACAATTTTCGCATACTCGCAACCTACGAACAACTTCCTTACGGCCCCTGGTGTCCATATTTTAAAATTGTTGACATGTTTTCCAAAGCATGGAAACACTCTTTTGTTGTATACAACAGACTTTTCAAACCGGACGCGGTTTCACGAGGTAGTGAAGATTGACCGAAAAGTTGCTGCATCTGAATATGCACCAAAATGCGTTAATGGTCATACCGCTCTTTTAAAAGTTCCCACGCCTTGTCATAATTGGCAGCTTCAATTATCGCTTTGCGTCAACAGTTAGACAGGATTGAAGAAAATGAAGCTTATCCAACTTTTTTAAGTTTGCATTATCATGCACTAGAGTCTGGAATCTGTCGTGAAAGGCTCTCCAAGTGGTATATGAACCATCCAACATTGGAAGATCGATGCGGGGTAACCTAACCTCCGAATAAGTCGATGAATAATGTTCACACTCAGAAGATTTGACTGTATTTTTGTCGGTAGTTGCCGGCGGCGAAAACTTTTTCAACGCTTGCACTAAAAGGGCCTTAATCAATGTAAGTATCAATTATTTTATCGTTAATGACAACTAACTCGTCAACTTTCAAATTTTCTTCTAGGCAACCTCCACCGACTATTGCCGCATTATACGATTTGGCTACATTTTCCACTTAAACTAATTTTTCTAATCAACCAGTTATATATGCTTCATTGGTTAGACACTCTTTGGACGATTTCTTAAAATTTTCAAGGTCTCTTTACATTTTATTAAGGATTCCCTTTTGGAGTTCTCCATATTTAAACCCCTTCTGGTCCATTATTTTAATGTATATCTTCTTTATATATATAATTCTGCTGTACGTGTGTATGTAATTGAACTCCTCCTAAACGGCTTGACCGATTTAAATGAATTTTTCTGTATGCGTTTGAGTGGCACCCTGAATGGTTTAGATTCACAAATCAGGCCGGCAGATGGAATTGGAATATAGTAAAATTGACAATTTCATTATTCTTAACTGTAATGAATTAAAAATTAAATTCAAACAATGCTTTTGTTTTTTTTTTTTTTGACAACAAAAAATTAAAATAATAATAAGTCAAGATAAAATATGGGACCCTTAAATTCTCGTGTGGTAGCTGCAAAAACACATTAGAAGTTAAGAGAGTACGTAATAATTTAAAAAAAAATTACTATATACGTCATCTTTATATATATAATTCTGCTATACGTGTGTATGTAATTGAACTCCTCCTAAACGGCTTGACCGATTTAAATGAATTTTTCTGTATGCGTTTGAGTGGCACCCTGAATGGTTTAGATTCACAAATCAGGCCGGCAGATGGAATTGGAATATAGTAAAATTGACAATTTCATTATTCTTAACTGTAATGAATTAAAAATTACCATAGAAAAGTTTTTGTTTGTTTTATAATAAGCCACACATCAATGGGTTATGACTACCCTTATAAAGTTGTTATAGAGCACAGTGCAAGCATTTAGCAAAATAGGAGAGGATTTAATAGGATACACCGATACACAAGAGGAGGTTTATATGCTAATCTGGAGAACTCAGACTTAATTACCGGTCCATTGTACTACCAGGGTAGCAGCCTTCCCTTTTTTCTGTGTTGCAGTAGTGTAAATAAGGTGTTAGTTATTTCAAATATAACCTCAAGGGCGGCGTCCATACGAAACTGGGAGGCTGAAAGAAAAGTAGATGCCCAGAGCGGGATTCGAACCCACGCATCCGGCCTACCTACCTACTGAACACTCTACCACTGCAACACGGCCGCCCTTACCTTGCTTTTGAACCTTTGTAAATCGTAATGTAGTTGAAATACAGAGCCAGGTAAAGCATTCCACATACGGGTGGTGCGACTAAAATAAGAATCTCTATACTTGACTGAACGGCCGAAATTGGGCTCAAAGTAAAACTGATGGGCATTCTTAGCAAGGTGGGTGTTGCGGCTAAATTGTTTCAGGGGAGGAATGCAACTGACTATTTTACTAGAGCACTGTTTGTGAAAAAAGTGATAATAAACAGTGAGACAAGTAACGCTTCGACGATGTTCAAGAGAATCAATCGATTCTACGATTTAACTATCACCCATCAGTTTTAACGCTCTATTTTGTACCATATCAAGTAGGTGCAAAGATGTTTGAGCAGTACCTGACCAGATATGGGAGTTATACTCCAGTTTTGGGCGGATGAAGGCCTTATAAATTGTAGCCAGATCAGAAGGGGTGAAGAACTTCCTGCATTGTCTTAAGAAACCTAAGCATTTAGCAGCGTTTTTGGCGACTTCAAATATGTGGTCATTCCAACGAAGATCGTCGTTTACACACATAACAAGTACTGACAGCTTTTCGGTTTATGGATGCAGGTACCATTCATGGATAATGGTAAAGGGGGAATATTTAGATTCATCCTCAAATTCTCCCAGGAACGGTAATGGGAACGGGATTGGAAATTCAAAAACCACTGAAACGAATTGTCATTTTTGTCGCTATTACAGTACGCGTTCATCCCTATATTCCCACGAGAATGGGACGGGAACAAGAAAATAAGCGGGAAATTGGAAAATACTGGACCAATTCCAAAAAATTTCAACGTTAGAGTGTAAAGTGCTCCTGAGTAACAAAGACTACAATTATTTTCTTTACATATTCTTTCGGGAACGGAAGCGGGAATGGTGACATAATCAATAACCTGGAAAGCACTTAACTAATTCCAAAAATTCTTTCATGGTTAGAGTGATTCAATGTCCCTGAGTAATATAGACTATAGTTCATCAAAATTTACCCACGGGAACGGGAACTGGAATTCAAAAATCACTGTACTGATTTCAGTACAGTTTTCGTCATTACAATACGGTGCTTCATAGACTATATTTCATCCCCATATGGGATGTCCAGTAACTGGGACATATTCGGGAACTTGGAAAATGATATACCGATCCCACAAATTCTGTCATCGTTAGAGTGCTTAATTGTTCCTGAGAAACATAAACTATATTTAATCACCACTCTCCCACAAGAATAGAAACTTTGAAACTACTTTACTTAACTTTCAATTTGATGAACTTAGGGCCTGAGCTACGCCGGGCGGGTCAGCTAGTTTTATATAAAAACAGAAACGCAAAAGACAATGTTTAAACTGACGAGTTTACAACACTTATGAAAGCAACATTTACTGCGTTGTATTCTGCTGCTGTTGCTGCTGTTTCTACTGCTACTGCTGGTGCCGGTGCTTAGCTGATTCATTCGTCAGTCCAAGTTGCTGTATTTCACACTGCTTGATGGTGCCAATTTTAGCTTTTTTAAGTTTTGAAAACTATAAACTTTGGTTCTTGAGGTTATGTATATATGTATGTGTATGTGTGTCTTTGTATGCACAATAAGTTTTTAGTTACACTGTTTACTTTATTTGCTATAAATAAGCATAAATAATGTTTTAGTTTTAATTGTCGCTTGATTATTCACTAAAGCTCTGAAGGACCAATGTTTATTGTACAAGAATTTTATTACTACCAAAAAATTAAGAAAAAAAGATATGTAAAAAAGAATCAACTCAATCAAATGTAGTTTTAAGAGTGAGTTTTATTTTCCATTTGTACAGTCGATTGGTATTTTGAATCCATCAATCATACATAACCTTCTTTTGACCTTAAAGTCATTAATAGTTTCGATAAGTTTTGTTTCATGTAATTGTAATTTTAACAGTTGGTACTACGTTATTTTAAGCTTTTAACATAATGACATTGTAAGTTCAATTAGTTATATTAAACATTAATCAAATTCAAACTAACAAGTAATTATTCTTTTTCATGTATAATCGCACAATGGTCAATTTGGTTGACGGTTAATTGATCTGGGGATCGCCATGTACCTTTATGAGTTTTGAGATGCGTGAAGCGTGTACTACCTACAACAAGACTTGTTACGGTAAATTTTCCCGCAACAAAAACCATTCTTACATTTAGTTATTTTGATTTCGATATCCCTCTCTTTTCCTCAAAACCTTCCCTATCATTTCTTAGTCCCACCATTTCTCCGTTGTTTGCTCTTAGCAATGTGATCGAAACATAGCTTTGAGCAAATGACAAAATAGGTGCATGTCGTAATCAGCGGGTGAGCTGAACTGATGTCGGCGTTTGTTGTGTCTAGCCAGAAGCCTCTGGAGACTCGCACACCGTTTACTTAAATGGAATGTCATACTTCGTCACTCATTAACATCTTCATTCTCATTTATCGACATTCACATCATTATCATCATTTACAAATTCTTACATTCATTCACTTACACCATCATTCACCCATTATCATCATCACAACTATCATCTTAACACTCATCATCATGCACACATCTCATCACACACACTTCACAAGCAGGATATATCACACACAACACTATACCCATACATACACATATCACAGGTGTGAACAATTGAAATGGCACGTGTGAAAGCCATACTTCGTTATGAAACACACTGTGCAGCGTAGTGCTGCAAGTGTAAACATCCTAAATTTAACTTTCACTTTTGTAAAACCGAATCATAAGAATGAAACGTTAATAGTTTTCCCTTTTCCCCAAATCTGCGCAAAGATCCACCGAATAGGGTCAAGTAGTTCATTTTGGTTTTGGAAGCTTTTCTTCCCTTCTTCAATTTTCGAAAAGTTGTAACACAGAGAATTTTATCCTTCCCCTAACAGATATGGGAGTTATACTCCAGTTTTGGGCGGATGAAGGCCTTATTAATTGTAGCCAGATCAGAAGGGGTGAAGAACTTCCTGCATTGTCTTAAGAAACCTAAGCATTTAGCAGCGTTTTTGGCGACTTCAAATATGTGGTCATTCCAACGAAGATCGTCGTTTACACACATAACAAGTACTGACAGCTTTTCGGTTTCTTGGATGCAGGTACCATTCATGGATAATGGTAAAGGGGGAATATTTAGATTCATCCTCAAATTCTCCCAGGAACGGTAATGGGAACGGGATTGGAAATTCAAAAACCACTGAAACGAATTGTCATTTTTGTCGCTATTACAGTACGCGTTCATCCCTATATTCCCACGAGAATGGGACGGGAACAAGAAAATAAGCGGGAAATTGGAAAATACTGGACCAATTCCAAAAAATTTCAACGTTAGAGTGTAAAGTGCTCCTGAGTAACAAAGACTACAATTATTTTCTTTACATATTCTTTCGGGAACGGAAGCGGGAATGGTGACATAATCAATAACCTGGAAAGCACTTAACTAATTCCAAAAATTCTTTCATGGTTAGAGTGATTCAATGTCCCTGAGTAATATAGACTATAGTTCATCAAAATTTACCCACAGGAACGGGAACTGGAATTCAAAAATCACTGTACTGATTTCAGTACAGTTTTCGTCATTACAATACGGTGCTTCATAGACTATATTTCATCCCCATATGGGATGTCCAGTAACTGGGACATATTCGGGAACTTGGAAAATGATATACCGATCCCACAAATTCTGTCATCGTTAGAGTGCTTAATTGTTCCTGAGAAACATAAACTATATTTAATCACCACTCTCCCACAAGAATAGAAACTTTGAAACTACTTTACTTAACTTTCAATTTGATGAACTTAGGGCCTGAGCTACGCCGGGCGGGTCAGCTAGTTTTATATAAAAACAGAAACGCAAAAGACAATGTTTAAACTGACGAGTTTACAACACTTATGAAAGCAACATTTACTGCGTTGTATTCTGCTGCTGTTGCTGCTGTTTCTACTGCTACTGCTGGTGCCGGTGCTTAGCTGATTCATTCGTCAGTCCAAGTTGCTGTATTTCACACTGCTTGATGGTGCCAATTTTAGCTTTTTTAAGTTTTGAAAACTATAAACTTTGGTTCTTGAGGTTATGTATATATGTATGTGTATGTGTGTCTTTGTATGCACAATAAGTTTTTAGTTACACTGTTTACTTTATTTGCTATAAATAAGCATAAATAATGTTTTAGTTTTAATTGTCGCTTGATTATTCACTAAAGCTCTGAAGGACCAATGTTTATTGTACAAGAATTTTATTACTACCAAAAAATTAAGAAAAAAAGATATGTAAAAAAGAATCAACTCAATCAAATGTAGTTTTAAGAGTGAGTTTTATTTTCCATTTGTACAGTCGATTGGTATTTTGAATCCATCAATCATACATAACCTTCTTTTGACCTTAAAGTCATTAATAGTTTCGATAAGTTTTGTTTCATGTAATTGTAATTTTAACAGTTGGTACTACGTTATTTTAAGCTTTTAACATAATGACATTGTAAGTTCAATTAGTTATATTAAACATTAATCAAATTCAAACTAACAAGTAATTATTCTTTTTCATGTATAATCGCACAATGGTCAATTTGGTTGACGGTTAATTGATCTGGGGATCGCCATGTACCTTTATGAGTTTTGAGATGCGTGAAGCGTGTACTACCTACAACAAGACTTGTTACGGTAAATTTTCCCGCAACAAAAACCATTCTTACATTTAGTTATTTTGATTTCGATATCCCTCTCTTTTCCTCAAAACCTTCCCTATCATTTCTTAGTCCCACCATTTCTCCGTTGTTTGCTCTTAGCAATGTGATCGAAACATAGCTTTGAGCAAATGACAAAATAGGTGCATGTCGTAATCAGCGGGTGAGCTGAACTGATGTCGGCGTTTGTTGTGTCTAGCCAGAAGCCTCTGGAGACTCGCACACCGTTTACTTAAATGGAATGTCATACTTCGTCACTCATTAACATCTTCATTCTCATTTATCGACATTCACATCACTATCATCATTTACAAATTCTTACATTCATTCACTTACACCATCATTCACCCATTATCATCATCACAACTATCATCTTAACACTCATCATCATGCACACATCTCATCACACACACTTCACAAGCAGGATATATCACACACAACACTATACCCATACATACACATATCACAGGTGTGAACAATTGAAATGGCACGTGTGAAAGCCATACTTCGTTATGAAACACACTGTGCAGCGTAGTGCTGCAAGTGTAAACATCCTAAATTTAACTTTCACTTTTGTAAAACCGAATCATAAGAATGAAACGTTAATAGTTTTCCCTTTTCCCCAAATCTGCGCAAAGATCCACCGAATAGGGTCAAGTAGTTCATTTTGGTTTTGGAAGCTTTTCTTCCCTTCTTCAATTTTCGAAAAGTTGTAACACAGAGAATTTTATCCTTCCCCTGACTCAGTAGATTATATAATAGAGTAACTCCCTTCAGCCCAACTTCAGGCGTACAGTTAAGTATAGAGATTCGCATTTTAGCCGCACAACCCGGATGTGGAATGCTTTACCCAACTCAATTTTCCCCACGCAATATAATGTACAGAAACTCAAGAGTGATGTGCATCGGTATCTCCTTTCTTATCCTTTCCTTATTTCCTAACACCCGCACTGTGTTCTTAACATTATAAGGGTATTAACAACCCCTTTAAAAGCGCGTAAATTATAAAAAAAAAAAAAAAACTGGGAAAATGCCCAGAAGTATTATTTTCAACTTTCAGGAACTTTCGTTTTTCTCGACATGTTTTATGGGAGGGGTCTGATCTCAACTAATGAGCTGGATAAGTTTTGGGAACAAACCCCCAACAACTTTTTCAGTTCAATGTGTTTGGAAAATTGTGCGTGTGAAAGGTCTCGCTGGAATTCGACAACGGAGGTGCTTGTCAGCCATGAGGCTGCATGTGCTAGAAAGCCGTGACAGAAAACCTCGAGACACGATTGGCTGATTGTATGAATGTGTGGGTGAATTTGAAAGTCGAGAAAGGACAAACTGACAAGATCAACCACTTCTTGGTTGACCTAGTTCACGGCAAGTGGTTTTTGCGAATTTGAGATTGTAAAAAGAGAAAAGTTAAAGTTCAAGAAAAGTTGGAAATAGTTTTAGCGGAAAGTGTTAGTGAAATTTTTGGAACAAGAAATTAGAGTCAGTGGAAGGAGAAATTTCAAAGAGAAGCAGATATCGTCAGACGGATGAAAATTTAGAAAATAGAAGGAGGAAGGAATAGCTACAAAAAGAAAAGATAAGTAGAGTGTTTAAGTTTTTTTTCGTGTTGTCAATTAAGATTCGGCTGATCTCTGCCAACGATATTCTGAAAATTGTGAGACACGCGACCCTTATAAATTTATATTAATTGTTCTTTTCGGGAAAGAACAATTAACGTTCCATTTTTCCGTTTGTTTCATTTGTTTGCCCTTTTAAACGGTTCGGCTAACCGTCCATTTTATAGTTGAAAAGATTTGGGTTTTTAATCCCACTTTTTGTAAGGTTTTCCCAACACAGAATACAAAATAAATAGCATTAAATCCCTTTGGGAATTTAAATTTCGTATTTTACTTCGGTTCTTACTATTTCAGACACGATTCTTGGTTTGGAAATTTCACCTAATAATTTCCTGGCGCCCACTTTTCTTAGTACGCACTGAGAAAAAATACATTTTAACTCGTCATTTAATAAATATTTAATTGGTTCTTTTAATCGCGATCGATCGTCTTAATCAGCCCTAAGATATCATTTCATTGTTTACGAACCCAGCCCAGCTGAGTTTAGCCGTGGTGTCAACAGCCTACCTGCTGAGTGTTACACTTTTTAGTTTACCAGCGCGTTTGACATTACGCCTGTTTATCTCGCGGCACACCGGTTGTGCATTTCTTCTAATCGTTTTTAAATTCGTTTATTTTATTTTATTAATTGGATTCGGAAGATCCAATCGCGTTACAAATAGCACAAATAATAGTTTCCTTCATCATAAAGTTAGTTTTATCGCGAAAAAAAAGTGTAATAGACTTAGCCCCGCAGCAAAATCGATTAGCCTCAGTCCGTTTTCGGAAGTATTGTCATGGAGGCTATTCTTACCGATTGTGTTTCCAAAGATGTCCTCCTTCCCTAGCTTTGCGGTTAAATCGCCAAGAACGATTTTCACGTCGATTCTAGGGCACTGCTCATACGTCTCTTCGAGGAGCTCGTAGAAACAGTCTTTGGAATCGTCGTCTTTTTCTTCTGTGTGAGGCGTGGGCGCATATTAGGCTAATGTTGGCGAATTTAGCCCTGATGCGTATGGTCATTATTCGCTCATTGACTGGATTTTGGCTAATCACCTTATCCCTGGGCTTCCTCTAACGACAAATCCGCACCCAAATAAGCGCTGTTTCTGTTGTCTGTAGCAGTCGCCATAGTAGATGTCACAGTTTTTCATCTTCTTTATGCCCGGTCCACTCCATCGCACTTCTTGGATGGCGGTTATGTCTGCTTTGCAGCAGTCCAGAGCGTCCGCTAATTCTCCAGCTGCACGTAGTCCATTAAGTGATCTAACGTTCCACGTGCAGATCCGGAGGTCATTGTCCTTTATTCGTTTGCTTGGGTCGTCAACTGTAAAATCATACCGAATCCGAAGCTATTGGTTGTTTTGGAACTGTCCTTTTTTTACGTGGTTGGGTAGGTAACCCTACGCACAACCTCAACCTGGAAGGGCCATACTCCAATGCTGGTTTCTACTAAATACATCATTCTTCCTATAGGTCGCTTAATGATGCCTTCTATCCATTTGTTCTTCTGCTGGTAATGCCTTACGAAAATTGTTTGTCCTGGACTGAGCTTTGATGCACTTGGTAACTCCTCTTATGGTATTTCTGGAAACCAAGGCGATAATAGATTTCTATGTCGACGCCCATGTTTCTTCTCAGCAGGAAAAACTCCGTGTTCATCCGGAAGACAACGATATGTTGACAAGAAAACAGATAAGGCCTCAGCACAAATTGCTTGTTCCTTGTCCTGTAAAATTATATTAATAGCATTTTTAAATGTTAGGACCATTCTTTCCGCAGCTCCATTTGATTCGGGATTGAAAGGAGCGGATCGAATATAACGAATCGAATAACTTTTACAGAATTTCTTAAATTCTTCTGATACAAATTGGGGTCCATTGTCTGACACCAATGTATGTGGTAGTAACTGTAGCTTTTGAGGACATCCGAATTACAAAAAACTTTTTTAAGTAGCCCGAAGATGGAATGATATTTCCGAAACGCGTCGCTAAGTCATATTAAATATTGTGTTATTATTGTTAATAAATAACAAAAAATACCTA